>JANAVB010034616.1:10840268-10998794 GCA_029216955.1 Iris pallida | reverse complement strand
AAACCTAAATTTTGAGGACGAAATTTTTCTAAGGGAGGAAGACTTGTAACCACCACTTTTCCAAAAAGAGGATAATTTTGAACTTTAGTGAATTGATCATTAACAATAGGATTTAAATCATGTTAATGTTTTATTGGTGAATTTATATTATTTTAATACCATTTAAATTGATGTATTATGATTTTGGTCTTTTGCTAGTGTAACCTTAGAGCTACTTAGCCCAGAGAATAACCGTGACCATGGAGGCCTAACCATGTGATTAGATTAGCTAATTATCACTTTTTAGGCTAAGGATATTTTGGTCATTTGTGATATTTGAATTAGTTTAGATTATAGTAAATTAATAATGTGCTAATTGAAATATTAGACCTTAACCTAAGATTGTCCTAATCTAGATATTGATCATGAGCCTAGATATTTCATTAGTAGCTTCCAACTAAATGACAAGGTTAGGAATATCTAGATATTGTAGGAATTGAGATATTTTTAGCATGAAACCCTAGTTTACCTTGGACCATTACTAGAAAGGCTTGAATTATGCATGTAGAGGACTTTAATTGCCATGAACTACTACCCAAACCCTAGGAACCCTAGTTGGCCGGCCAAGAGGCACCCCTTGCCGTATATAAGCATCAAGATACACCCCCTTGCCTCTTTTCATTACACACTTCAAACCCTAATTTGTGTTCTTCCTCAAATTCACCCCCTTTTATCCAAATCAACTCCAAATTAAGCCTAATCAATGGCAACACACTCCCCTAGTTTAGATGAAGCCTCTAGAAGCTAGCTAGCAAGGATTATGAGCAATTTGACCATTCGAGCTTGGTGGAGATCTAGATCTAGAAGGTTTCATTGAGATTCCAACTCTCAATCGGTAATGGCCTCTAAACCCATTAATATTCTGATTTCTCTCCATAGATGTATTCATTTATGGCCCCCTAGCCCTAGGCCAAGTTTGATAAGAAATCGAATTCATTTGGTATGCGTATCGGAGGAGTATCGGAGAACTATTCAATGTGTTCGATGAAATGCCACATAGAAATGTTTGTTAATAATTGTCTAAACTAATTACATGATTTTGTAGCTAATATAATGTAGATTACTTATCTCTATTACTGAGTTGATTTTAGACACGATCTGTGTCAGTATTTGGACACAGGGATATGTGCACGAGGCTTCATGCAGTGTCCTATTACCCGAGTCTTTTCTCAGTGGACATGACACTTGGACACTTGAAACTTGGCCAATAGGTGGAAGAAATGTCTGACAACATGCCCCCAAAGTTGTAAGAGATTTGGTTTTGTATTTAGGGAGTTCTCGAGTCTACACTATTTTGTTCTGACACACGAACACGCGAATTTGGCTCTAATACGGGCTAGGACACGACACTGTGTGACACTTGGACACGATACAGTGACACCAATACGTACCCCTAAACCTAGGCCACCTATTGACACGACCATGAGACACGTGGTTGGACACGCTGTGTCCTAGAGCACTCGACACATGTGTACGAGGCTGTGTTCTGCCAAGTTTTGACATCAGTTCCTGACACTTGTGTTTCGACACAATTTCGACACATTTTGGACACAAATCTTAGACACATGTGTACACAAACCCCCTCCCTATTTGTGGATTTAATATTGCATTTTGTTTGGGGTTTTCGAATGAACATGTCATATATGATACTTGGGTTCAGATTTTCGGATACCTGAGTTTCAGTTTAGGTTGATATGTTTAGGTATGTTTCAGTTGGGTTTGATCATTAGGTCAGATATCTGCTGTTTTCCATCGAAAATGCGACAAGATTTTTTTGATTGATAAATCTTTGGTATTTCAATTACAAAGAGAATAATATACAATATAGGATTTAGATGTAGTCCTTGGAGTTCACTTTTGTTTTTATCTGTAAGCTGTATCGGTGGAGCGAGTGGTAATGTGTTGACTACGTTGACGATCTGACGACTATCTTGAATTCTCTGAAGGTCTGGGCTGCTCTGGATGCTGGAGCGTTTGGGGGAGAAGCAGATGTTGCGTGTCTCTTCTTGTTTATGTATGTAGATATGATGATCTCCCCATGGATCAAGGAATGATCCTTCTATTTATATGTAGCAGACTAGTCTGCTCATGTGCGCATGTGTAGGATGCACCTGTACGTGGGGACACCGCAACTTGACTTATTATCATACAAGGGACATAAATATGGCTAGGTGTAGCTCCCCTTCCCGGATTTTTATATATTTTATTATTATTTACTTTATTGAATTTTATTATTATCGCTATTATTATTTTTATTATCATTATTATTGAGGTCGTTATTTTATAATATTATTATTATAATTATTGGTTATATTTATTTGGTTATCAAATAAATGTGATTTAATATATATATTCATATTTGTAAGAAATAGACCTTACTCTAGAAATGTATAATATTGGGTTTTTATTTAGGTTTTATGGATATATATTATATAAGTATGTGTACGAGAATATAGGTATATGTACGCATTTAAATAGATATATTATATATAAAAAATAAATAAATATATTAATATTTTATTTGGAAGTATATTTTATACTGATTTTAAATATTATAGATTGAATATGGTATTTATATACAAGGTATATATGTGTATTTATAAATATATATTGTGTATGGGTGTGAATATATATATAAGCCGATATATAAATATTTGTGGATATGTATAAGTCTGTATAAATATTCGTATGTATATTATATGTGTATATATATAGATTATATATATTAATATATGTATATACATGTATAGTTAAAATAAGAAAACATAAAAAAGAAAAAAGAAGTAGAATGAATAGAATAAGCAACCAAAGCAGTAGAAGCAAGTACCCCGGCCCAAACAGGATAATCCCAACCCAGCCTTAGAGGCCAGCCGGCTAGGCAGCCCCTGCCTAGAGCTCGGGCCCACGGGATGGGCATTCCCGAGCAGAGAACTAAACCCCCAGCCGACTTTAAGTTCATATATATTCCTATATACGCGAACTCAGCGAGAGTTCGAGAGAGGAGGGCGCGGAACACCAAACCCTAACAACAGCGCCCGCCGACCCCCACACGAGGGCGACTTCCCCCACGCGTGCCACACCGTACGCCGCTGCGGGCGGCCTCCGGCCGGCCAGGAACGCCGCACGTGCGCGCGTGCGCGAGTAGGAGCAACAGCAGCAAGGACAGTTTCTACTCTACTTTGCGACGAGTTTTCTCCCTCCACGTTCCATGAATCCTCGAACCAATTGCACAGGTATACTCCCAACCTATACGGCTCCGTTCCTCTGCAAGTAGAATATGTTAATTCGTAGTAACTGCGTCAAGAATTCGATCCAAAGATCGAGAAAAATCTCGAAATTCGGAATATAGAGACTGTCCCAAAGTCCCCAGTTTGAGTCCCGATTTCTTGCAAAACAGTGATCTATTTCGAAATCCTTTTGAAGGCGTTTATCGACAACATGTAGGGCAACAAAACCCTTCTTGTAGTTTTAAATATAACTAGGTATTCACCAAATAAAACCTGTGTAAAGTTCACGAAAAATCTGTTTTCAAAACTAGAAAAATCGCTCCACACGACGTACGTCACGCCAATCCGGACGACGTGGTCGCGTACCGAAAGGATCGAAAGCTGCGTAACGGCTTCGTGGTCGTGTGGGCTTTGACGGAATTCAAATTGGTCGCGTGTGCGCGACGAATTTGATGCGTATCCGTCGAAATTTACCGTATCGTGCACGTTGCAAATTCTCCAATTACTTTGTGCACACTCATCAGATCGAGACAAAACTTGCGCCAACAGAACCATATCATTTTTCTGGTCCTGTATGCCAAGTTTGGTCCGATTCTGAGACCGTTGATAAAATCACCGTTTTGCGTGCCCCACGGTCCCACTCAACGGGCGATTTTGTGCACGGGCCGCCGGAATCCAACTTTGGACATACGGTTGGGTTCGTATCAAAAAACTGGATCCGTAGAAATATAGTTTGACGACTTTAGAGACCGTTGACTCTGACACGCTTTTCGGTGCAAAGCGGATCCAACGGTGGACATCGTTTTGGCCCCAAATTACCGTTTTGCCCCTGTGTCCAGAATTGGACTTAAGGACAGGCAATCCTAGCTAATTGGAATATTTTGAGATCATTGGTATTGTTTATTTCAGCTTCCGGGGACTGTTGTACGTGTTTTGACTATTGTGGTATTTTGAGTGGCTTGGATCATCGGTTTTACCAGCACAGGACCACAGGCGAGTACAGTTTATTGTCAGCATTTCGATATTGATCTTTACTATATTTTATTGATTAGTCATTAGTTATATGATTTTTATACTCTATTATAAATTGTTGAGTCGGGAATGAGAAGTACCAAGGATGTGTGATCAGACCGTAGACATTGTAGATATCGTAGACATTGTAGATATCGTAGACATTGTAGATATTGTAGACATTGTAGATATCGTAGACATTGTAGATATTGTAGACATTGTAGATATCGTAGACATTGTAGATATTGTAGACATTGTAGATATTGTAGACATTGTAGATATCGTAGACATTGTAAATATTGTAGACATTGTAAATATTGTAGACATTGTAAATATTGTAGACATTGTAGATATTGTAGACATTGTAGATATTGTAGACATTGTAAATATTGTAGACATTGTAGATATTGTAGACATTGTAGATATTGTAGACATTGTAGACATCGTTACTTTTCTGCAAGTAGATATCGTAGACCGTGCGGTGTAGCACCCCAGACCGATCACATGTCAAAGGTACTTCTAACGGTGGAAAAGTATATTGGTCTATTTATTACTATTGATTTTCTTACGGGTTTACTGTTATTTTCAAAACTCATGATTAATGCCTAACCTTTGTTTTATAGTCATTTTCTTTATTTGAAATTGCATTCAGTGAATTGTGCTCGTTCCATTCCTGACTGGAAACCAACATTTTCAGGTTAGCCGCGGATTCATTTAGCTTGGGGAGTGACGGGAATACTTGCAGATAAAGACTAGAGACTAGCTAGATAGTTGAGTTGTAGTCATTCAGTTATTTGTACAAGTTTATATTTTTATACAAATGTAAAACTTGTGATCATCGTAAATTAAATTAATGTTGTGAATGAACATTGTTTGTGATTTTGATCTTCATGGCCGTGACAGCGTTCTATCGCCGACACTGCGGGTAGGCTGGCTTGGACACGTCTCGTATCCGTTTAAAAAAAATGGGTGCGGGTCGTGACAAGTTTTTGTGGTGGCCCATGCAGGTCCGTCTTCGCAAATCACGCGAACTCGTGATAGTACTTAAGTTAGTTGTACTATTGCGAGCCTGCGACTAGAACATGCTCATTCACAAATTAGAATTAATTTAATTTAAGAGAGTGAGTAGGATTAGGAGTCCCTTATACAAATTTACCAATGGGTAGTCTAGGCCATGCATTGTAGATGAGAGTTATGGATTTTGATAGTTTGTCATATCTCCATGAATACACTATTTTCTCTTGATATGATGATATGATCCAATGTGGATAGGTTATTCACTTAATGAGACAGGGCTTCATAGAAGTGATGACCTAACCTAGATGAATTATTTAATTCCTTCTCTTTGCCTCTTAGATATCATCCTCATATCTTAGTCAAATCGTCTATTTGGTTCCTATTTTGCCCTAAGAGATTATTATTTTTATGATATTCATAGATGAACCTCAAGTTAGTTTCGATCCAAAGGTTTTCCTCTGTAGGTTGAATACACATGGAATATATATTAGAATGTTGTGTTTCTTTGTCCTCAGATATTTCTTTCCTGTTCAATCCTTTATTTTAAGAGTATGATTGATAGAACAAATGCTTATATTTCCTAGTCGACTTGTTTGAATCTCTAGAAGCTCATGTATTTTACAGATTAGTTAAAGGAGTGTTAATCAACTCATACTGGCAGGACAGCAGCGCACTGTCGCCACTTATTTAAATTTTGGAGACTAGGGAATCACTGCAGCCAGTAGCGCGCTGGCGGGACCCAACCCCTAGAGGTGAAATTAGTTTAAGAAAATATAGGTGATGGGATATTGCCAAATCTATGGCTAGTGGTCCTCTCTTGATCATTGATACCCTTGAGCCAATATTGGGTAGAGTTAAGAGGTGTTCGATTTTGTATCATGTTGAGTTACGAAACCAAGGGTTTACCACAGCCAGAGTATATGGGCGAGGCGTAATCCGCGGCAAAATGACTTCAAACATGAATACAAGTTTGGGATACCATGGAGGATAGGACAGTGCTCTGTATGTTCTATAAGATCCGAAGCCAATAGTAGTAGAAGTTCTGTGAGATTGGGTAGCGTGTCTCCCGACCTAGCATTATGTGGTCCTTGTGATCTATTGACGAGGTAATTAACCGACACTAATAAGTTACCAAGAATATAGAATCCAGAGTTTCTATAACACATTAGTTGACCAAGACCTTATGGATAGGAAGATTTTAGAAAGATTGTATAAGCAAGGTCACCAGGTAAGTTTTGATTCTCTCTAAACTCGAACTACTTGTGCCTCTTTTCAAAAATCTCGCGTGCTTATATCTTGACTATCTTGACCAATGCTGCTATTACAGCCTAGTTTTTGCAAGCTTACTCTTTTATCGAGCTTGATTCGAGACATATGTTTAGTGGGGATGCCTGCTAACTTATTGTCTAATCAGAATCAGTGTATTATGGTCTGATCAACCATGATGCATTTGGTTCGCTTTTTGTTTAATTACATTATGTGGATGGAGATATATAGGTATCTATGATCTCATCCGCAACTGCTTGGCAATTCCTCTTGAATTATATGTTCGTCCTTGAATCACGAAATTGTATTCAGTAATAACTCCCTTGAATTCTTTATTGTTTTTGTCTTTCACCGAGTTGGGAAGACGAAAGCTCATAATTGATAGATAGATAGATACCTAGTATTCCCATGACCATGATGGACGTCTACGTAAGTGTAGCTACCATCGGCCAGCCATATGACTAGAACCATGCCTTAAGTTACTCATTCTCCTCCCGATCCTCAAACTACTATTGGAACCCCTAGCCATCTGAAGTTGAGAATGATTAGGGTTTACCACTGGTCAAAATGCCAACCTATGAGACTATCTATTCTCAAAAACCAAATGTTGTGAGCCTTTAATCATTTGCTTGAAGCTTGGTTTAACTAGAACCCTTGTGACAATAGTCCGGCAGGTTTGACCCCAATAGAATTTAACGACTCAGTTGTTAGAAACCTCTTCGAATGATGTGCCTTAGAGTTGGTTACCCGATCGATAACTCTTGTATATTGTGGACGAGTAGATCATTCTATTTTATCGACCATGTGTCATTGCACACGCACTCGTTTTCCATTTATTGAAGAACGATCCTAGACTTGACTTATATCTACCGTATTCTGTTATGCCACGCCTCATTCTTTAGTAACAAGAGACTAGATACATTATCCGGACTTTAGAATTCTTCTAGCCTATTTGTTCCTGAAACCGTGTCCTAATTCTAAGGTGGGTAGACTGTAAGTCTCCTGAAGTTTAGGGATATATGAAGATCACCGATTGATTAGAATAATTTTTATTTTGATGATAGTAGTGCCCTATGGACTCCCACTTTCCATTTAGAATATTTTGTGTCCCCGACCGTGTCATAAATATTCGGAGCACCAGACCAGCTTTTACCTTCCAACAAACTGCATTTGCAAGTTCTAGACGAGTCCACCTTCATCTAGGTATATCCTGTCCCACTCAAACCCGTCCTCTTGTACTCTATTTTTGGGGTACGACTTTCAGGTTAAAAGGATTAGCCATAACTCTTACCATAATAGCGGTATACTTCTCGACTTCCATTAGAGACTCAACTTTGACTCGAATCTTTCGACCCAATATATGGTTATGGTCGACTGCAAGCCCACTACGCACATATCACTAGTGTGCCATTTAATTGTGTTTCCTCGTGCTACTTAAACACAAAAGTCATTAAAGGCGCATTTTGGACTTTAGGGACCTAGCTAACCAACCCGACCGACAACTAGCTCAACCACTTGGGTGGAAACCTATTCTAGGTTACCCTAATCTAGTAGACATAGTTTTATTTTAGGATCTTGTTCAGTCCCTATAGATTGAAGTCAAAGGTTCATTTAACCGACGACTGATGTCCAATCGGGGAACCCATTAAGACCCAGTAATACCTATACCACCATTTTTGGACTATAAAATTTAACTATTTGAAATAGATCCCCATACCTATTATGTAGCCTCTCCCTTTTGAATAAGAAGTCATTCGTAACCCTTGTTCCATCTACCTGAAAGTCGCGATACGATCTTTTATTGCTTTTATATCCCTTGCTCGTGTGTTTAAATAACCACGGAAAAGATCACGATCTTGACTTCTCGAATTTTGTCCTATTATGGAACCTTGTTTAGATTAAATCTCGAGAACGAGACTTCTGTATTGCACGGATTGCGAGCCCCTCTAGGAAACGAAGGACCTTAATTTAGCAAGAGACTGGACTAGAGTAGCCAATCTAGCAAAATTGGTAAATGGTTCATAGATCTTCTTTCTAGCTGCATCATTAGATACCCTCTACCGCTCTTGAAACTTCCTAATTATCCTCGGTTATTCTTCCTTATTTTTCCGTCCTTTTATTTCAGAGCGACGGGGGATCATGCCTATTAGAGTTTACTAATACTTCTTAGCCACTTGTGTAAGTTGTGTTCGTTGAATTTTGGAAGTTGCTTGATAGATAGGAGAGGGTTACAGATACCTTATACCGTAGATATCTATTTTAGCAAGTAGTGGGATGATTACGAGATTTGAGGGAGTAGCGAGACCAAAGGTGGGTAGAAGTCCTCGGAGTTTCGAAATTGCAAAATGGCTAGAGGAAGAATACAATCCATTTTTTTGAGGAATTAAAATTTAAGGAGATTGTGGTAATAGTGAATTTATTTATTATTATTTTCTTATTTTAGACAGGTGTACGAGTTAGAATTTCGAGGACGAAATTGTTTTTAAGGTCGGTAGATTTGTAGCTCCCCTTCCCGGATTTTTATATATTTTATTATTATTTACTTTATTGACTTTATTATTATCGCTATTATTATTTTTGTTATCATTATTATTGAGGTCGTTATTTTATAATATTATTATTATAATTATTGGTTATATTTATTTGGTTATCAAATAAATGTGATTTAATATATATATTCATATTTGTAAGAAATAGACCTTACTCTAGAAATGTATAATATTGGGTTTTTATTTAGGTTTTATGGATATATATTATATAAGTATGTGTACGAGAATATAGGTATATGTACGCATTTAAATAGATATATTATATATAAAAAATAAATAAATATATTAATATTTTATTTGGAAGTATATTTTATACTGATTTTAAATATTATAGATTGAATATGGTATTTATATACAAGGTATATATGTGTATTTATAAATATATATTGTGTATGGGTGTGAATATATATATAAGCCGATATATAAATATTTGTGGATATGTATAAGTCTGTATAAATATTCGTATGTATATTATATGTGTATATATATAGATTATATATATTAATATATGTATATACATGTATAGTTAAAATAAGAAAACATAAAAAAGAAAAAAAGAAGTAGAATGAATAGAATAAGCAACCAAAGCAGTAGAAGCAAGTACCCCGGCCCAAACAGGATAATCCCAACCCAGCCTTAGAGGCCAGCCGGCTAGGAAGCCCCTGCCTAGAGCTCGGGCCCACGGGATGGGCATTCCCGAGCAGAGAACTAAACCCCCAGCCGACTTTAAGTTCATATATATTCCTATATACGCGAACTCAGCGAGAGTTCGAGAGAGGAGGGCGCGGAACACCAAACCCTAACAACAGCGCCCGCCGACCCCCACACGAGGGCGACTTCCCCCACGCGCGCCACCCCGTACGCCGCTGCGGGCGGCCTCCGGCCGGCCAGGAACGCCGCACGTGCGCGCGTGCGCGAGTAGGAGCAACAGCAGCAAGGACAGTTTCTACTCTACTTTGCGACGAGTTTTCTCCCTCCACGTTCCATGAATCCTCGAACCAATTGCACAGGTATACTCCCAACCTATACGGCTCCGTTCCTCTGCAAGTAGAATATGTTAATTCGTAGTAACTGCGTCAAGAATTCGATCCAAAGATCGAGAAAAATCTCGAAATTCGGAATATAGAGACTGTCCCAAAGTCCCCAGTTTGAGTCCCGATTTCTTGCAAAACAGTGATCTATTTCGAAATCCTTTTGAAGGCGTTTATTGACAACATGTAGGGCAACAAAACCCTTCTTGTAGTTTTAAATATATCTAGGTATTCACTAAATAAAACCTGTGTAAAGTTCACGAAAAATCTGTTTTCAAAACTAGAAAAATCGCTCCACACGACGTACGTCACGCCAATCCGGACGACGTGGTCGCGTACCGAAAGGATCGAAAGCTGCGTAACGGCTTCGTGGTCGTGTGGGCTTTGACGGAATTCAAATTGGTCGCGTGTGCGCGACGAATTTGATGCGTATCCGTCGAAATTTACCGTATCGTGCACGTTGCAAATTCTCCAATTACTTTGTGCACACTCATCGGATCGAGACAAAACTTGCGCCAACAGAACCATATCGTTTTTTTGGTCCTGTATGCCAAGTTTGGTCCGATTCTGAGACCGTTGATAAAATCACCGTTTTGCGTGCCCCACGGTCCCACTCAACGGGCGATTTTGTGCACGGGCCGCCGGAATCCAACTTTGGACATACGGTTGGGTTCGTATCGAAAAACTGGATCCGTAGACATGTAGTTTGACGACTTTAGAGACCGTTGACTCTGACACGCTTTTCGGTGCAAAGCGGATCCAACGGTGGACATCGTTTTGGCCCAAAATTACCGTTTTGCCTCTGTGTCCAGAATTGGACTTAAGGACAGGCAATCCTAGCTAATTGGAATATTCTGAGATCATTGGTATTGTTTATTTCAGCTTCCGGGGACTGTTGTACGTGTTTTGACTATTGTGGTATTTTGAGTGGCTTGGATCATCGGTTTCACCAGCACAGGACCACAGGCGAGTACAGTTTATTGTCTGCATTTCGATATTGATCTTTACTATATTTCATTGATTAGTCATTGGTTATGTGATTTTTATACTCTATTATAAATTGTTGAGTCGGGAATGAGAAGTACCAAGGATGTGTGATCAGACCGTAGACATTGTAGATATCGTAGACATTGTAGATATCGTAGACATTGTAGATATTGTAGACATTGTAGATATCGTAGACATTGTAGATATTGTAGACATTGTAGATATTGTAGACATTGTAGATATTGTAGACATTGTAGATATTGTAAACATTGTAGATATCGTAGACATTGTAAATATTGTAGACATTGTAAATATTGTAGACATTGTAGATATTGTAGACATTGTAGATATTGTAGACATTGTAAATATTGTAGACATTGTAGATATTGTAGACATTGTAGATATTGTAGACATTGTAGACATCGTTACTTTTCTGCAAGTAGATATCGTAGACCGTGCGGTGTAGCACCCCAGACCGATCACATGTCAAAGGTACTTCTAACGGTGGAAAAGTATATTGGTCTATTTATTACTATTGATTTTCTTACGGGTTTACTGTTATTTTCAAAACTCATGATTAATGCCTAACCTTTGTTTTATAGTTATTTTCTTTATTTGAAATTGCATTCATTGAATTGTGCTCGTTCCATTCCTGACTGGAAACCAACATTTTCAGGTTAGCCGCGGATTCATTTAGCTTGGGGAGTGACGGGAATACTTGCAGATAAAGACTAGAGACTAGCTAGATAGTTGAGTTGTAGTCATTCAGTTATTTGTACAAGTTTATATTTTTATACAAATGTAAAACTTGTGATCATCGTAAATTAAATTAATGTTGTGAATGAGCATTATTTGTGATTTTGATCTTCATGGCCGTGACAGCGTTCTACCGCCGACACTGTGGCGTAGGCTGGCTTGGACACGTCTCGTATCCGTTTAAAAAAAAAAAACGGGTGCGGGTCGTGACACTAGGTCGTCCCTGCCATGGCTAATATGCTAGTCATAACATACTACACTAGCCAAGCCCTGGTTTTTAGTCAATATGCATCTCAAATCTTAACCATGACAAAGGCTATATATAAATAATAAATATTTGTTATAAAAACTATTAAAAATTTTGAAAATTACTATTTAGGCCAAATAAATAATAAAAAAATTTAAAATTCTGGGGGTTTATAAATTTTATCCAATTATACACATGGACGTTTAGCACCATCTTACTCCAATCAGTTAGAGCCACACAAACCAGTCTCATAACCTTGGACTCTGATACCACTTGTTGGAAACGTGGTATGACCTGAACCGGAGTTGGCCCATGAAGTGCAATGTTGGACTGGGCCCATATGTCCTAAAAGAAATTTTTTGTGTAAGGCCTGAACCAATCTCAATTATCTGTACCTCATGATCCTACATCCTACCAGATGTGGGACTAAATTACTAACTCCATTGTCATACCCTTTTGTGGGCTCAACCAAAAATGATATATAATCCAATAGATCTATGGACAAGAGAATCTTAATAGGAGGAGATGGAGAAGAAGGTGCAATACAAAAATATATATATATATATATACAAGGTTTTTTTTGCAAAGAATAAAGAATGCTATTGAGAAATAATTGAAGGGTTTTTCTACAAAATGATCCGAAATGGAATTTCCCACCATACTTTTCTTTCTTAATCAAACATGGAAATGCTCTCAATTTTTCTTTTCTTTTTCTTTCATTTTTCCATCAACCAAACATAACCATAATGTATATTATAAGATGAATGCAATTCCAGTGTAGCAAATTGCATTATTTTATTTCTTTATCTAAACTCTTTAGATTTCTTTTAAGTGTTTAGTTTTTTATTACAACCATACACACCTACACGTCCTTACGAGTAGGGGGCTCGAACCCCGCATACTTTTTCCTCCATACTTTTCTTTCTTAATCAAACATGCAAATACTCTCAATTTTTCTTTTCCCATCAACAAAATACAACCATATATAGTGTATATTATAAGATGAATGCAATTCCACTCTAGTAAATTGTATTGTCTTCTTTCATTGTCAAAACTCTTTAGATATCTTTAAACTCTTTATTTTTTTTATTACAAACCACACATACCTACACCTACTAACGGTTGGAGGGCTCGAATCCTATCGATCTCGTCTGGTGTCTGCGCAGCTTTCCACATGAGCTACAAGCGTTGGACTTTAACTATTTAGTTACTAAACACTTAATTTATATATGGTGAACAAAAGTTAAAAAAGTGAAATTTGGCGGAGTTATGTCTCAAACTCCAAATAACTTATGTTCCATTTGGCTTATTGTAATGAATTTTTAATCATAATAAACTTTACTTTGTAATGTAATAGAATTACAAGCATATTATCATGTTTGGTTAGACCATGTAATATAATATCAATTGCATTCAAATGTTCAGCTTACCATGTACTGTAATGGATTAATAATTATTATTTGTATCATCTGGACAAATATAACCTGACATTTATATTTTTTGTTCTAACCAACCATAACAATTATAAAAAAACTAAAAAATAGAAAGAAAAAAAATAATAGTAATAAAAACAAACAAAAGAAAAAAAAGGAAAGAAATTATTGGGTTGAACCTAAATTGTAAAAAAAAAGGAATAAAATTATCTGGACAAATATATCCCTGACATTTATATATTTTTGTTTTAGCCAACCATAACAATTATAAGAAAATTAAAAAAATAGTAATAAAAACAAACAAAATGAAAATAAAAGGTAACTCGTATGATCCAAATCGTTTTTACTTCCTATACTTTACCTTCTCTCCTCAACAAAACATATATTGTTCTTATCCCAAGAAGGTCAACCATGTATCTGCATCAGACTATCGCCCCATCTTATTATGCAATGTTGGCAATAAAATTATTGCCAAAATCTTAGCCAATACACTACCAAAATTTATCGATTTAGCGACGGCCCTATCCGTCGCCAATCCGACGGTAATTACAATTAGCGACCGATAACCGACGGATGTTGGCCAAAAAAATTCGTCGGCAATCAGCTCGTCGCTAATAACGGTCCGTCGCTACGTAGTCGTGAAGCGACGGAATAGCGACGGCTTCTCGACTTCACAATACGAAACTTTAGCGACACGTTTCCGACGGACTCTCGTCCATTTCAAATTTTAAGTACTGAACTGTGTAGACAATAGCGACGTACAATTTCGTCGGTAACCCGTCGTAATAGCGTATCACAGCGTATCGTTCCGTCGCTAAGCCGTCGAAGCCTTCGATAACAAAGGACGGATTAGCGACGGTTTTCTGACGGAAAATCCATCGATCAGCTTCTGGAAATTCATGTCATTTCTAGCAACATGGCGACGGATAAGTCGTCACTATTCCGTCGATATATATCGACGGAATACGGACGGATTAACCGTCGATCTTGTTCTGGAAATTCTTGGTATTTCCAGAACAAGGACGACAGATAGGTCGTCGCTATTCCGTCGATCTTTGTACCATACCGACGGATAATCCGTCGACCATCCGTCGCTACCTGAAAATATTTTCAAATCTCCAGTTAGCGACGGAATAGCCGTCGAAAAGTAGTCGGAAACTGGTAGTAACCGTCGCAAAACAGTGACAAGTCCATCGCTAACTGAGAATATTTTGAAAAAAAATTACAGCGCTTTCACTTTTCGCAAAAATTTGCATAAACCGAACCAATATATAATGCACACCAATTATCCAACAATCACATAGACCAAATATATTATGCACACCAATTATCCAAGAATCACATAGACCAAATATGCACATACGAATTTAATGCACACCAATTATCCAGGAATCATATAGACCAAACCAAATTAATATAAAATAGACATCAATTATCCGGAAGAGTAACCTAATATCCATCGTTATAATCCGATCATAGCACAAATATTCCAAATTTTTTACAAATATTCTAAAACACATAGGAAAGAGTTGGCCAGTTACAGTAACCTAATATCTATCGTTATAATCCGATCATAGCACAAATATTCCAAAATTTTCAATTTGGATGTGAAAATCTGTATCGTAAGGTTGATCCGCTATAGTACATCCATGTACGATCAACGAAGTAACGATCTATTTCAATTTGGATGTGAAAATCTGTATCGTAAGACAAACTAAACATAATCAGTTCTATTTCACATGCTTAATTGCCAAGTATGGGAACGAATGGCTCAGAACACAACCCAAAATTTATTCTAGCATACATTAGTGTGAATCATCTACGTTCTGTATATATAGTGTAGTATATGTTCTTATCGTATCTAGTATCTGAAGGATGTAATCTTGTAATTTAAAGTTGGAAGAACATGCAAGTAGCCTTATAGTTTCTGCCTCGCCAGTCGAATGGCTTAATTGCCAAGTATCGGAACGAATGGCTCAGAACACAACCCGAGATTCATTCTAGCATACATTAGTGAGTTCATCTTGATTCTGTTACGTCCTTCAGATACTAGATACGATAAGAACATAGATGATTCACACTAATGTATGCTAGAATGAATCTTGGCTTGTGTTCTGAGCCATCCATTCTGATCAAGCATCTTCCTTCTCCTCTCCTCCACCAAGGCTCTGAACAAATTTGCTCCTCCCTCTACTTCCCTTCTTTTTATTTGACTCTCTCAGCCACATATGACATCCAGCTCAAGTGTAGATTCGGGGGAGAAGAAGTGGACAGAAAGAGGAGGGGGAAGCAGCACAGCCGGCGACATGACCCGGAGGAAGTACAGAGGTTTTCTTCAACAGACGTAGGAGAACTATAAGGATATATCTTTTCACAACATATCCCCTTGTCAAAGACCCTTAATGTGACAACCATGTTATCGCGGTATCGGAAGACTAACATGTCATAATTTTCTAAGCCGTGTGTTTTGACATAATCCTCCAAACTCTTTCCTGCTATGTAATAATGCAAGATTACTATATAGGAGGAAAGAGTTGGGAAGATTATGTCAAAACACACGGCTTAAAAACTTATGACATGTTAGTCTTCCGACACCGCGGTAACATGATATTCACATGAAGGGTCTTTGACAAGATGACATGTTGTGAAAAGATATATCCTTATAGTTATCCTACGGCTGTTGAAGAAAACCTATATACTTCCTCCGGATCATGTCGCCGGCTGTGCTGCTTTTCCCTCCTCTTCCTGTCCACTTCTTCTCCCCCGACTCTACACTTGAGCTGGATGTCATATGTGGCTGAGAGAGACAAATAAAAAGAAGAGAAGTAGAGGAAGGAGCAGATTTGTTCAGAGCCATGGTGGAGGAGAGGAGAAGGAAGATGCTTGATCAGAACGGCTGGCTCAGAACACAAGCCAAGATTCATTCTAGCATACATTAGTGTGAATCATCTATGTTCTGTACATATGGTGTACTATATGTTCTTATCGTATCTAGTATCTGAAGAACGTAGCAGAATCAAGATGAACTCACTAATGTAATACTAAGACATCATCTACTACTATATAAGATATAGTGATAGGTTGTCGTATCATCATTGCCGAGGGATGAGGGTCGGAGGACAGTCAACTTTATCTAAGACTACTTGCATAGTTTCTGCCTCGCCAGTCGAATGGCTGCAGGGACTATGTCCTGATCACTATGTCGTACCGTAGACTAATGCAAATGGAGCTGGAAATATCCATCGCTAACCGGTCACTAGTCCGTCGGTAACTGAGAATTTTTTTGAAAAAAAATTGCAGCACTTTTCCTGTTCACAAAAATATGCATAAACCAAACCAATATATAATGCACACCAATTATCCAACAATCACATAGACCAAATATGCACATACGAATTTAATGCACACCAATTATCCAAGAATCATATAGACCAAACTAAATTAATATAAAATAGACATCAATTATCCTGAAGAGTAACCTAATATCCGTCGTTATAATTCGATTTATCTTTTTCCTCCTTTATCTACGGATACATAGTTTCTGTCTCGCCAGTCGAATGGCTGCAGGGACTATATCCTGATCACCATGTCGTACCGTAGATTAATGCAAATGGAGCTGGAGCCAAAATACAGAAACCAAAATACAGAATCAAATCCCTGGGACGGATGGCTCAGAACACAACCCAACCGGAGAGGATAATCTGAGAGATCCATCTGAGTATGACGTATACTCCGAGAGATCACCTTTACAAGAATGATATCAGTAGTGGGATTGAGTACTGGAGAGGATATTATCAGAGTATACGTCCTACTCAGATGGGTCTCTCATCGTTACTATTTTTTCTGAAAGCTTGGTAGATGTGCTCCGTCAACAGATTCTTACTCCGAGCCAAAACTTTGTCCAGGAGCTCAAGTGGACATTCTTCGTGTAGAGCTCGAGTGAGAGGTTCCTGACAGCATGGTGGTCTCTTTTGTTAAAGTATCCGTGCTCGTCCCACAACCAATGTGGGATGAGCACGGATACTTTGACAAAGGAGACCACCATGCTGTCAGGAACCTCTCACTCGAGCTCTACACGAAGGATGTCCACTTGAGCTCCGGGGCAAAGTTTTGGCTCGAAGCAAGAATCTGTTGACGGAGCACATCCACCTTGCTGTCAGAAAAAAAATAGTAACGGTGAGAGACCCATCTGAGTAGGACGTATACTCTGATAATATCCCCTCCAGCACTCAATCCCACTACTGATATCATTCTTGTAAAGGTGATCTCTCAGAGTATACGTCCTACACAGATGGATCTCTCAGAGTATCCTCTAGTGATAGGTTGTCGTATCATCACTGCCGAGGGATGGGGGTCGAAGAACAGTCAACTTTATCTACGGATACATAGTTTCTGCCTCGCCAGTCGAATGGCTACAGGGACTATGTCCTGATCACCATGTCGTAGTCCAATACAATCCAGAGATTGACACAGTTCTAGTTCATATATGTAGTCCAATACAAATAGTCTAATACAAAAGAACTCAATACAAATAGTCCAATACAAATAAGTACTAATAACTAATGAGAACCACGCTGCTCACGCAAACGCTCAGTGATACGATCACGCAACCACCTCGAAAAAGCGAGATTTTTGGCGTGAGGAGAGATGTCGTCCCTTGCAAGGACTGCTTGAAGAGAACTCCCGGTCTCACTAGCTACCGGTACTGGATGAATAGAACTCCCAGTCTCACTAGCAACCGGTGCCACTTCCTCCTTAACTGTAGGAGGAGCCACCTTAGCATTCACTGTTTTCCTCAAACGACGTACCGCTCCTCGGGTCATGGGTGTCATCTGGTAAGATCGATAGTCACAAATAATATAATTATAACATAAGCAAGCTAACTAAAGGAACCATCATGTAATTTGAGTATATTTTCGAAAGCCGATAAAGTATAAAAAATTTGATTTTTTGCCAAGTGTGAGAACGGATGGCTCAGAACACAACCCAAGATTTATTCAAGCATACATTAGTGTGAATCATTTATGTTCTGTACATATGGTGTAGTATATGTTCTTATCGTATCTAGTATCTGAAGAATGTAACAGAATCAAGATGAACTCACATAATGTAATACTAAGACATCATCTACTACTATATAAGATATAGTGATAGGTTATCGTATCATCATTGCCGAGGGATGAGGGTCGGAAGACAGTCAACTTTATCTACGGCTACATAGTTTCTGCCTCGCCAGTCGAATGGCTACAGGGACTATGTCCTGATCACCATGTCATACCGTAGATTAATGCAAATTGAGCTGGAACTGGAGCCAAAATATAGTACTACTTCACCATGTCGTACCATTAATTACTCTCTCTCTCTCTCCTCCCTCCCCTCCGGTGCTCTCACACTACTCACTACAAAATTATGGTAATTTAGCGACTGACCTGGCGACTAACCAATATTCGTTGCTATTTTAGCGACCGACTAGCGACTAAGTTTCAACCAGTTGACAAGTTAGTTTAATGAGTAATATTTTTTGTCGTCATTCCGTTGCTGGTTTGTGGATAAATTTTTGAAATTATTTGGCGACCGAAAACTTTGGTTGCTAGAGAGTCGCAAGAGTTTTTATTTTGGTGTCAACATACTAGCGACTGAAAATTCAGTCGCTCAAAAAACCTAAACTCAGCCAAAAACGAAAAAAGACCCTTCCCCCCAAAACTAAAAAACCCTCCCCCATTTTCTTTGTCTAAAAACCTTCCCCTAAAAAACTAAAAAAACCCTCCTCCTCATTCGACTCTCCTCCTCCAGACCCCGACCGTCGCCGCCGTCGCCTTTCCGGAGCCGTCGCCTCTAATTCCTCCTCTGCCTATCTCTCGACGCACCATCTCCGCCTCTTCCTCCTCCTTCCGACTCCCTCTCGACGCTCCTTGACGTCAGCGCCATCTCCTTGAACGTCGAGGTATTTTTTTTAATTTTTAAGCTTTTTAAATGCATCAATTTAAGGAGCGGTGGAGACATGCCATCAATTTAGGTTTGGAAAATTTATGCAAGGATTTGTAGGGATGTCTAAATCCTAGACAAGGAGAGCCTCCTGTTAGGACTCGAATGGGATAAACAAGTAAGGGATGAACAAGTAAGGCGTTTACAAGCATTAAGTAACCATGTGAGGCTATACATTTTTCTATCCCAAGAGCTGGTGCTGACATATTCTTCAGGGATCCATTTGTTCTGGATGAAAACATGTCTGTAGAGCTATCTTCTCCATCATTCTCTAGATATAAGAGCGTGGAAGATTTGGGACCTCTTGAAGTAGCTGCACAGAAGGTTCTCAAACAATATTTGACAAAATTTATGTCAACTAGAATTGGTGTTTGTCGCGAGTCAAACATTCTAACTACATCATCAAGGGTTGTAGTTGACGGAAAGGTTTACTATCAGATTGAGGTAAGTAGTCATCTTGTGGTGCATGCACCTACAGTAATGCATGCTTATCTACAAATTGTCCTACTATTGGTTCTCGATTGTTCCTGTAAAATCATTGCACAGATGGAGGACTACGATTCTGCTAGTAATTTTTGGGGTTTTAAATTCCCAAAGAAACAAATTTGTAAGAAATGTTTTGAGGGTTAGTGAAAGTTTGAGTTCCTTCATTGTCTTGTCATATCGTGATTTTCTCTATTTCATAGCAGAGGACTTGTATTCGGAGTATGTAAAGCAATTCCCAATATTCGTATAGTTTACCCCTGTCTGCAATTTCTAAAACGAAACCAATTCCAACTCCTAGCATGTTTGGCCCTAAGTATATTGGCAACTACATGCCTATGTGGAGAGTGGAGATTTATACTTTAATACTCCAAAGTCTACGAGGAGAAGCGTAGAATATGTACAGCTTTCAGTTTTTCTGGTGTGATAACTTTATAGAGCTAATAACATGAAATGGGGTCAATACTGACTAGGAGAGCCTCCTGTAAGACTCGAATAGGATAAACAAGTAAGGCATAAATATGTATTTATTTCTTTTAGACGAATTAATAAGTATCTGTTGGAGTAACCTCCTGTTAGGACACTTCTTTATCAACTAATCTGGACAGCTTGAGATGTACTGATGATGACAGAAACTCTTCCTCGG
Organism: Iris pallida; assembly: GCA_029216955.1. Classification (NCBI taxonomy): domain Eukaryota; kingdom Viridiplantae; phylum Streptophyta; class Magnoliopsida; order Asparagales; family Iridaceae; genus Iris; species Iris pallida. Next base: position 10,978,117 of record JANAVB010034616.1, on the reverse strand, counting down.
TGAGACTGTATCTATATATGATAAACTCAAATTGCATTTCAGCAATTCATGCCGCTGCATTTCAGCAATTCATGCCGCTGCATTTCAGCAATTCATGTGGGAGGACTCGAATGGGATCCGAGAAACATATTGTTACAAACTTGGCCATTAAGATTAACCTCAGTTTGAAGGGCCTTAGATAAGCAGATAGGCCCGTAGGCCTAAAATAGGATGAATTACTGGAAAAAAATCCTTAATGCCGTTGTTGGACACATATAAAATACGACAAAGACTCCAAAATATACTAGGACACGCCAAAAAGTCAATCTTGAGTCGCTTTGCCCATATCGTGTCATTTTGTATTCGTCTCCATGTAACATATGCAATCAAATTTAAGAGTGCAATTGTTCACAATGAAGTGTTATCGAAATACAATTTAGGCTTGGAAAATTTTGCCTCTGAAAGTTTTACCTTTATAGATGACACTATAGGGATCTACAACAGGTTTAGCATAATCTCCTGAAACCTGAATGTTTTCCCTGCTAACAACCCTTGCTTTCCTTCCATTGACACGACAAATTTGTATTATATAGAGGAGATACGATTGTTTTGTGTAGGTGTTGTTTTGGTTTCATGAGATTTTATCTGTGAAGCCCGTGTTTGAAGTGAGATTTATGAGGCAAAAAGGACTTCCAGAGTAAATCTATTATCAGTCTCTCTTATGTTCTCATTCAATGGAACCTGCTAGTGTGTTGTGTTTGTTATTTTCTCCAATGTCGGATCATATAAAATTGTGGATTGCCTCGCTCCACGTCAGAGTGATCCTTGAGTTGATCTTTATTTGGTTTTATTTGCTTTGTGAAATATGCTATGCTGTTCTTGTTTTAAAGTATTGTTTTCATTCTATGGAAACTACTAGTGTGTATCGTGTTTTTTATTTTCTCCAATGTCGGATCATATAAAATTGTGGATTGCCTCACTCCACGTCAGAGTGATCCTTGAGTTGATCTTTTTTTGGTTTTATTTGCTTTGTGAAATATGCTATGTTGTTCTTGTTGCAAAGTATTGTCTTTGTTCTATGGAACCTACTAGTGTGTGCTATGTTTGTTATTTTCTCCTATGTTGATTCATATACAATTGTGGATTTCCTTGCTCCACGTTAGAGTGATCCTAAACTTTTACTTTTATTTGGCTTTATATTATTTTGTATCAGAGGAATATGTTGTGTTCTTGTTGCAAACTATGTTCTTATATTAGAATCTTTGATTTCTCCGAAAAGCTATTGCTGGTCTGGTTTTTTTTGGCAATGGTAGGATGATGGTTGTGAGAGTTGCTTAATTTGAGTCCATTACATATCTAAGAGTTTTAGCTTTATAGTTCAGGTTTACTTGCAACATGGTCCGGGAATAGATCAAATTAGTCGTCAGTACACTGGGTTATTGCAACTTATGCACAAACTTCTACCGAGTTATTCCCACACTCGAGCTCTACCTGGCAGTGCACTATAATAAGTACATTAACTGGTATATAACTAATTTCAACTATTGTGTTCTCAAATATCAAAAATCAGTATTGAAGTTACACCCCTTTTTTTTCTTACTGAAACCTCAGTGAGAGGGTTAAGGTAACCTGAAATTGATAGGAATGTCTACGGCGGCCAATGTTTCACCAAGCTTGGTCAGAAAAGTTTATAAATTATTAGATGTGATGATTCAAAGAGGTTTGGATCACAATGTAGTAACATACAATACCTTAATGGATGGATATTGCTTAACACAGGAAACAAGTTGAGCATTTAAAGTTTTTGACATAATGCAGCAAGGGATCTCTTTAACTCTATTCTTGCAAATGACATAGTGTCACCAGATGTTGTAACATACACTATAATGATGAAATGCCTTATTAAAGAAGGGTTGTTGGATGAATTTGATGAGTTGTTTTTGTCAATGACATAATCTCATTACTCTTCAGATTCTGGTATGCTTAATGATATTGTTAAGGGCTTGTTGAATAATGGTGAAGTAAACAGAGCTATGGGGTTTCTTTCATAAATGGATAAAAGAAAATTTATCCTTGAGGCATCTACTGCGTCATCCATAGTGGATCTACTCTCAAAGGATGGACATTGTCATCATTATATGAAATTGCTTCCTAATTTTTCTCAACATTGTGCAAAGAGTAATGAGATTAACATCGACTCGTCTATAACATCATTGATACATGAAATTGCTGGGTAAACACCAAAGTGGAGTTCATATAAAGTTTTTCACACTCGAAAGGGATTGCATACCATCTGATCTCAATATGTCATCTAATGGGACTATTCAATATTCACCACAATTACTTGGTAAGGTTTCTTGGTTAAACTTATTGCTTTATTATATTCAGTAATGCACTTATTCAATTGATTTAAATTGACGTTTCCGTTTAATTTATGTTATTGATCGGTTATATATAGTTACATATTGATTTGAATTGATGGTTGCGATGCTAAGAAACCTTACCAATTAATTTATTTAAATTGACGTTGCCGTCAGCTCAGGTTAGCTCAATCCTTATATGTGCATATTTCTTATTTTTATAGACAATTTTAAACCCTTATTGGCATACTTGATTACTAGTTGACTGATATTCTCAGAAATGGTAGGTCTTTTGGTTTTCATTAGGATTTGTGTTAGGCACTGAAGTGGTAGGTGGCACATAGGAGGATAGAGTTAAATTTTCTAGAAGTTTATGTATCAACTGATTTGTGGTACTCTCTAGATCTCGTAGAAAAAAAAATGATGCTTAGCAGTTTGTCTTTGCTGGATGCATTGAATAAACCATTTAGGTAACGATAAGAATAGACAGACTATCATGGACTTATTTTATACCTAATTGAACTTATTTGTCTGGCTGCAAAATGTAATATTTTTTCTTTAGGAATACTATTATGCAATCTACTAGAAATGCTGCATAAAATTCTGTCTTCTTGATTGGATGTTTTCTGGAAGTGGGTTAAGATCAAGTGACTCAAGACATCACAGAGTTTTGTGGGATGCATGTTTCATGTTAGTACTGCAGCTTATTGTTATGTGACTATGTCATCTAAATGTGCAATACATTATAGTTTTTTATAACTTTAATATCACTGATATAAATTGGTCAAATGTCTTCTATATTATTCCTCTACAAGAGTCGTTTGGTCCTATTATTGACTTCGTGACAGGCATGGACCTTATTCCACCTATGGTCTATGGGTAGGGAAATCTTATGTTGTCTTTTGTATTCTCTAGAAAGTTATTTTTCTATCCATTTAGTCATTCCGTTATTAATCAAGTTTGTACATATGCATTTCTCTTATAGAAGCAATTTTTTTGAAAACTGGGACCATACTGGAGTGTATTGCACTGTTTTAACTGAGGGGTAAGCGTTGTTTAAAATATGTTAACACTTCATGTCAGCAATACTCTTACCTTTTGTGATACTTCGTAGCTCTTTTGTAATCTCTTTTTAACTTCATCGTTCATTTCATGTTGCAGGATTTGACCACCTACATCATATCCTCCGGAACATCAACCAAGATAAAACTACAAGAATAGAAGCCCATGATGCTTGTGGGAGATTAGTGCAGTGCGTGAGGGATATCAGGAGAAGCTTGCATGATATTCGGCAACAAATGTAGAGAGAGTATAAAGACCCCCCCATTGCACAAACCATGTTGAATGAAGAATTTGTGTTAGGCTTGCTGCATCCAAAGTTCACTTTTTATTTAATTATTGTCGGCACCTTCATCTTGTTCCTTATGCTGGTACTACTACTCCCATAGATATTTATGTTCATAGATAATGACAGTAACCCTTTATGTTTTCTATATAAGTTTGTGAAAATAAAGCCCATACTATCAAGTAAACAAGGCAGTTATCTTCGAATACTTTCTGCTTGTATTGTGCTTAAAGGCATACTTTATTGGCTCTTATTTCTGCTTGTGTTGTGCTTAATGTTCGATATTTTCAGCGATGTGCTGAATGCCCGTTGGAACATAAATATGTTCCAACGCGACAGTAAGTTCTAAAATTTTATGTGTGTTGTGGACATGTTTATATTACTCTTACAAGATGTGCATAGCATGATTCCTACAAATTTGGAAAAAATAAATGATTTAGCGATGGAATAGTGACTAACCGGCGACTAAAAAAAATAGAAAAATAATAGAAGCAACTAACCAGTGACAACGAAGTGACTACCCAACGACTAAACAGCAACTGAATAGGTCAGTCGCTAGATATCAACTGTAACCATTATAATCGTAAGTTCATCGCAATATAGTCGCAAATTCGTCGCTGTGTCAGCGACTAACTAGTTAGTCGATAGTTAGTTGCTATTTTTAATCGCTATTTCAGTCGAAAGTTAGTCGCTGTAGCGACGAACTAGCGACTAAAATTGAACAGCGACGTTGCTTTTAGCGACGAAAAATTGTAGTCGCGGTTACTCGCTAAATCGTTTTACCGACGAAAATATCTATTTTAGCGACTGAAATTTCAGTCGCTATTTAGCTATTTTTTTGTAGTGACTAATTCCTATATGTTTTAAGTATAAGAACGGATGGCTCAGAACACAACCCAAAATTCATTCTAGTATACATTAGTGTGAATCATCTATATTCTGTATACATATCGTGTAGTATATGTTCTTATCGTATCTAGTATCTGAAGGATATAACAGAATCAAGATGAACTCACTTAATGTAATACTAAGACATCATCTACTACTATATAAGATATAGTGATAGGTTGTCGTATCATCATTGCCGAGGGATGAGGGTCGGAAGACAGTCAACTTTATCTACGGCTACATAGTTTCTGCCTCGCCAGTCGAATGGCTGCAGGGACTATGTCCTGATCACCATGTCGTACCGTAGATTAATGCAAATGGAGCTGAAAATATCCGTCGCTAACCGGTAACTAGTCCGTCGCTAAGTGAGATTGTCACATACATATATGTATATCACAGCTAGATGTATAGATATATATATATCTATACAGAAGCACACAACTGATAGAACTTGCACTGTCCTTGATAGAGTGAACATATATATACACCATGAATCCAAACCCCATATTCATATTTACTAATCCAAACACCACCAAACTAATGGAATACCCAATATGGATAACACATTATTTAGCCAATATATAAACTCAGATGAATTTGAGAAGCAAAGCCACCCGCCGCCCCCGACCAAAGCCCGCCGCCCCAAGCCCGCCGCCCAGTCCAGTAGTTCGGTTGCATATATATATGAAGAGTGCTTATGGCTGTGCATCGGTTGCAAATAGCCCCGACGCCCCCGCCCCAAGCCAGCCGCCCTGCCCCCGATGCCGCCGCCCCAAGCCCACCGCCCAGCCCCCGACCCAAGCCAGCCGCCCAGCCACCGACGCCCCAAGCCCACCGCCCAGCCCCCGACCTAAGCCAGCCGCCCAGCCCCCGACGCCCCAAGCCCACCGTCCATCCCCCAACCCCAAGCCCGCCTTCCAGACCCCGGCGCCCCCGCCCCAAGTCAACCGCCCAGACCCCGCCCCAAGCCAGCCCGTCCAGCCCCCGACGCCCCAACCCCAAGCCCGCCTCCCAGACCCCGACGCCCCCGCCCCAAGCCCACCGCCCAGACCTCGCCCCAAGCCAGCCGGTCAGCCCCCGACGCCACCGCCCCAAGCCCACCGCCATGCCCCCGACCTAAGCCAGCCGCCCAGCCACCGACGCCCCGGCCCCAAGCCCGCCTCCCAGACCCCGACGCCCTCGCCCCAAGCCCGCCGCCCAGCCCCCGACCCAAGCCAGCCGCCCAGCCCCCGACACCTCCTCCCCAAGCCAGCCGCCCAGCCTCCGACGCCGCCGCCCCAAGCCCACCGCCCAGCCCCCGACCCAAGCCAGCCGTCCAGCCCCCGATGCCACAACCCCAAGCCCGCCTCCCAGACCCCGAGAGAGAGAGAGATCGAGAGAAAGAGAGAGAGAGGGGGGGTTACCTTCGGGAGAGAGAGAGGTGAGGACGCCAACGCCGACGACGACACCGACGCCGATCACCGAAGCCGACACCGGCGAAAGAGAGAGAGAGAAAGAGAGAGAGAGAGAGAGAGAGAGAAGAGAGAGTAAATTTAGGGGGAATGCGAAAAGTTCCTTCTGCCGTTTTATTTAAAGTCTGGTACGTATATATAGCGACTGAATAGCGACGGAAGAAAACCCGTCGCCATGTAGTCGCCATGTTTGATACGTGCCAACTGAATATCCGTCGCTACGTAGTCGAAGATATGTCCCGCCAATTCTCTACATAATTCCCGCCAAATAATCGACTACGTAGCGACGACTGGGGATCCGTCGCTATAATTCCGACAGTCTAGCGACGGACGTGCGACCTTTCCTCCTCCTAAAATTAAAATAAAAAATGGCAAAGGCGTGTAGTCGGTACTCAGTCGCTGAGCGGCCACGAAGCCGTCGCTAACACCGACGGAAAAATACCGTCGCTAAATATCCGTCTCTAATTGAGTGTATTTTGGTAGTAATAGAATTAAACCCATGCTCCATAAATTAATTTCTACCTCTCAGAATGCTTTTGTTCCAACCCGCCAAATAACTGACAACATTATTCTGACCCAAGAAGCTTCCATTCTATCTCCAAATTTAGTTATAACCAAAGTGCCTTTGCTCAGAAAATTGACATGGCTAAGGCTAATGACATATTGTGTTGGAGTGTCATTAGTCAAGCTTTTTGAGGTTTCGATTTCAGTAATAAATCACACGACTTGATTATGCAGTGTATACCTCTGTTACCTTTGTTATTCTTGTTAACAGTACACCCTCCAAAATGTTCCAGCCGAGTTGTGGCATTCGACAGGGTTGTCCGCTGTCGCCCTATATATTCATTATGTGTGGGGTTACTCTCGAAACAAGTATCTCTCATGGAAAGTAATGTATGTATTCTGGAATTAAGTTGTCAAAAAACTCAACTAAATCCTTTACCCACTTAATGTTTGTTGACGACCTAATATTATTTGGTTTGTGTACCATGTCTAACATCCTCCAAATCATCAATATTCTTGATTCATATAAAGCTTGGTATGGTCAACATGTGAACTTTGAGAAATCTTTAATATTTTTCTTCCCAAGCCTTGATATTTATATGAGACAGATCCTGCATAATTTCCTCGATGTTAAACTGATGAAAGGATCAGACAAATATCTTGGCCGCCAACTTCTCTTATCCAAATCTAGAGTATCCTCATATGGTCCTCTGATCGAAGCCACAGAATCTAAGTTTTGCGGGTGGAAAGGAAAGTGCTTATCCCACTCGGAGAACTATCTTATTAAAATCAACATTCTCATCCTTCCTAGTTATTATATAGGCTTCTTACCTTGTCCTAAAGAGAGTGTTGCATTGCCTTTCTCAATCCCGTATACGTTTCTCGTGGGGTGATCTTGATAGTAGGAAGAAACTCCATCAAATCTTGGGCTACTTTATTGCAATCGAAAGACAGGAGGATTAGGGATAAGAGATCTAGAGATCACTTATCTTGCTCTTGACTCGAAACTAGTTTGGAGATTTCTAACGCAACCTATTTCGGACTGGGTTTTAGCTCTACGAGATAAATATCTCAAGGTTGATGATTTTTGGACTGTGGATGCCAAGAAATCTGTTTGAAGCATTTGAAAAGTTATACTTCACTGTAGAGATTTCCTTAGAGACAACATTTATTGGTCAATTAGAGATGGAACGGGTTTTAATATTTGGAAGGACCTATGGGTCTTGTTTAGGCCACAGTTCAGAGTAGTTGACAATCCAGGATCCCATTAGCAGATTGATAGAGTATGCGACCTAATTGATCCTAGCAACAACAATTGAAATTCAGAGCTGATCATAACTATTCACCCTTGAGGAAGCTTTTGCCATTCTTCAACTAGTACTCCCTACTACCACATATAAGATAGAATCATGTGGACGTCTACAAGTAATGGAGTTTTCACTGCCAAATATGTTTATAGAACTATCTTAGATAAAAGATTCCCTCAACATCAAGTTATCTCACAAGATTCCTTCAAAGAATGGAAGAAGTTGTGGAAACTATAATAATCTGTCCTAGAGTCACTTTACATGTGTGGAGCGATCACCAACTCGTTATCCACATGTGACAATATCCACAAACGAATGCAAGATACTAATCCAATGTGCAATCTATGCAAGGTACATCCTGAATCTATTAACCACTTATTGTTGCACTGTCCAATTACAGATATATCATGGCAGAATCTGCCTTCCATACAAAAAGAATTCAATCGAATACTACTATTCAAGGCTTATTGCAGGAGTTGTTTAATGATGGTGACAACAATGACATATCTACTTCTTTCTACCTTATGTGGGTAATATGAAAGGCCACGAACGACTACAGCTTCAACAAAAAAACTGCTTGCTCTAATAACATATTTAAAGGAGTAATGAGACTGAAATCCACATATGATGCAGATCTCATCCCTATGCATCAATACCATCTTCTGTTAGAACGACATCTGAGGAATGGCTCCCTCTACCTGGGAATTTGTCATACCGTAGTACTGAAATACGGGAACAAACATGGCCAGCTACGCCATATGACGTACAAAGACGTCATATGATGATTACGGCTGTCAAGAGACAAGGGGGTGCATGCTACAATCAAGTCTCATATGGTATTACAGAGCATCTATGTCTCAATCAATCAAAGCAAAAGGTAGTAATTAATGATCATATGAGACAAAGAAGTCAGGCGTCTCCGACGCTTCATCAAAATAATTCATGAGTCTAGCTTTACGAATGTTAGCTAGCACAGAGAGTCAATAGTACATAACCATATTCGGCTGATGTCTGATTAATTATAATTATGTAAGGAAGCAAAATGTTCAAAATATCCAACAAAACAGGTGTCGGTGGCAAAATGCCTGTAATGCCCCATCCCGTTCAGCTCAATCGTAGGAATCGAAACACCAACAGCGTTCAGACTTAGCCATGCAATGGCTGCTCGAAGACCCGCTCGATTGAGGTGACTCCTCGTTCAGGTGGGTGGCATCGGTGAACTTGCCTCAGCTTGGCCTTCACTCTAATAAAATGAAAGCTTTCAAATGCACATGTAGGCTTGATAATAAAAGAGATAAATCCACATATCTAAAGGAATAATCCCAAGTCGAGTCGGATTGAGTTAGAATATGAAAAAGGTCCAATGGTCGGCTTAGAATCGTTGCACGGTGTGCTTTCAAAATGACACTCGATCCTTCGCCCCATGGCTTGGAAGAAGAAAAGTGGGTCGATACTGCCATAAAGCTATGAACTTAGCCTAATTCATAGGCATCGCACGTATAAATGCTTGCTAAAACATGCATGGTCCCATTGTCCAAGGCTTAGCACAGCCTTTACTCGTCCCACGAGTTAAGTTATGTCGCACGGCTAAAGGCATAAGTCTAGACACCCAAAGAAATTGGTTGTTCAAGTCGAACACGTGCACAAAACGTTTCCGAGATACGAGGCTTGACGTAGACTTTGCTCATTAAGTTGAAGGACGATTGACTTAGACAAAAGTTTTGCTGGGCTATTGAAGTCATAGCAAGCACCGTCCCATATTTTCTACAGTTTTCAAATCACATAGTCCAACGATCTCAAGGCTCGTCATATAAAGTAAGACTTGGGCGGTAGTGTCGCTTGAAAAACGAGTTGGTTTATAGCACGAGCCATGGTAGGTTCGAGGATAAGTATGCCACAGTTAAAGAACACACGTTTTGTTCAAGTTAAGCCGGAAGACTACGCATTAGTCGTTTCCTAGGTTTCAAAGGATAGAAAGTTCATGCGACTGGTTGTCGCCGAGACCGGTCCCGCTACTTGGCAGTCTCGGTAGAAAGATCACGCGACTGGTTGACGTCGAGACCAGTCCCGCTACTTGGGAGTCTCAATAGAAAGTTCACGTGACTGGTTGTCGCCGAGATCGGTCCCGCTACTTGAGAGTCTCAGTAGAAATATGGAAAGCACGGTCATGAATAAAGAAGGACATGGTAAATCGAGTTGAGTCTTGCATGGTCATTGGACAACTTACATGCAAGGGGAATTCCTCGAACGATCACCGGGGCACCGGGTTCATGTCGGCCTAGGAGGAAGAGCAGATATTATACGGCCTTCAATGACGGTGCTACTCGCCTTGAAGTGAACCGTTACAATATAGGCTGTGGGACCATTCGGTGGAGCTCGTACCTCGTACGCAAATTATCACTATATACAAAAGATCCAGTATGGCTTGACATTGCTAGTGATCACTCATATACATGTATCGATATAAGAGCGGCTATTCGCGTGCATTCCTTTGGATTGTGTCAAGTACAAGCACGGTACGAAGTGAGTTAAGAGGGTGTGCATTGGTTGTAACACAAGTCTTAAGAAGCCTAAGATTTGGCTATAGCAAAGACTCGCGCTTCGGTACGAGATGTGGTGTCGAGTGTTAAGTCGTTGGCATAAAGTTGTATAAGTCAAACTTGAGTCATTTCGAGTTAAGTCGAGAAAGGCCGTAAGGCAAGTTTGGTTAAGTCGTGATAAGTTAGGAGACACGACCATGCTGTTATGGCATGAGTGCAGGCAGAAGACTAAACAGGAGGCACTGTCTTAATCATATTGATGCATGAATAGAGTTTACGGCACGACCAAGTCGTTGCATCCCTAAGTATGGCACGAAAGGCAAGCATAATTCAATATTGATGTTGCAAGCACGAGAATGTTTTAAAGACAAGGATAAAGAAGAAGTTATCGGTGCGCAAGCATGGTGGCGGTCTTGAGACACAAATAGGCCAAGGGTCTCTGTCTTAAACTCGATTCTAAGGCAATAATAGAAAGAAAATCATAAATAGATTATGTTGCACAAAGTAAATGAACGTGTTGGTTTTGTATGGGTGGGTGAGGAGCTTACTCCACCAGTACAATTGAGTACTGACACCCATACAGTTTTCTTATGTAGGCACAGGTAGAAGCTCGTTGGCGCCGCGCACGGCTTGGATGCATCGAGACACGGATTTTCTTGGCATTTTGAGGTGTGCGGCCGCATGGAATCAAAACTTATACGATACATAATGTATGTATATCGCCCATCTGAAGCATCTACTAGCTCGTCAAATTGTATTGAGAGATGAGAGAGAACTGAGTGGCTTATAATCAGAGAGAAAAGTGAGCTTGAGTGATTGTAATCTTGGCTACGCACCTTTGTAATCTTATGTTCATTATTAATAAAGAATCTGATTTTTTTAATGCTTGTGTTGTCTTGTATATTCAATATTTCTGCTTGGGACTTTTGTGCGATAACTCCCGTCGTAAGCTGTTGTAATCGGCCATTATTAAACTGCCTTGCACGAGCACAATTAGTCTCGTACGGTATCATGCCTTAACGAGGACGATCAGTCCTACGGGACCGGGGCGTGACATAATGGTATCAGAGTATGACTTTACGTCCTTGAACTTTCCATTAAATTTTTTAACTCTGATGTTTCGCAAAACTCTGATGTTATTTTCGTAAATCGATATCGTTGGTGCGCTCTCTCTCAAATGTCCCACAGGATGTCCATACAATAAGTCTAAATATTTTAAAAAGGCATTACGAAGAAAAAATTGGTTGAACAAGTTTAAATAAGCATGGTTGGCTAAGACGGACTGGGCATATACACTAAAATTGCGTTGACCTTATAGAAGTCGAGTATGAAATTCGATTCGAATCGTATCGTAATGTGAATGAGTTTGACTTAATTCATATAATACGAAATGACTATCGATAGAGGTGCCATCAGACGATGTTATCGTCAATGCGATATAGATGAGCATGCTTGGATTTTTGAGGAATGGCTCGAACGAAAATTCGAAGTAATCAGTTATGATTCAAAACTTATTTTGAGGATTGATCGAATGGCTTCATCCCTGAGTGGTGTATCAGATAGCCTCGAGGATATTGATCAATTGAGGATGAGGGGTGCCAATGAGTCTATCAATGAGCGTCACTTATATGCAAAGCCTTAGATGAGTATCATTGAGTAAAATATAATCCTGAAGTTTAATAAGTTGATTCAGACGAACTAGAAATGACACACGCGGGATTGTGATTGCGCAAGTATAAAATGTGGAAATAATTGAGTAGGCAATTTGAACAAAAAAAGTTAAGGTGTACAAACGGATGACTCAATCGAAAAAATTGATATGAATCGTATACAAAAAGTTAGCACGATCGGATGATAACGTACACAAAAAATGATCCGAATATTTGAGAATGACTCTAAGGATTGGGATAGATGTTGCTCGATGATTGAGTTTGTATGGATCTATGCATTTTGAGAAATATGTTGCTCGATGACTTAAGATAGTCAGATGAATACACGTGATTTTGGTTGTGAACGAATTAAACGTGTAGCCAGTTCGAGGGATAGTGATCGAATTTGATCTTAAATATTGAGGAGGTTATCTAGTTCGAACTATAGCATTATTCACATGACTCAGAATTTGTTGCAAATGAAGATCGTCAGGTTACGCATATCACCGATGGTATTAAGGCGTATCAAAGATCGATATGCTATAACTCGGGGGTACTCTGAGTCGGGAAATGACGATCGTATGAAATATTATTATTTTGCCAGATACTATGCTTGGGGATTCTAATTGAAATAAATATTTGGATGTAAAGAAAGTCTCTTGATTTCTTTGATGATAGCCACAATGTCGATGTTCTTGTCTTCCACGAGCGCAATGCCAGTCTCACACATACGTCATGTCAGATTTGGGGTGATCGTTCCACGTGAGCGTTGACATAGTAATTCAGGTCACGGGAAGGATCGAACTTAGAAAATTAGGACATAGCAATTTAGATTGCTTTGACTTGTGGTTTGATGCAAAGGTGAATTCAACGATTGTTCGGATTGATGATTAGGTAAACGTAAGGATTTAGTAGATTCAATCTGCGTATCGAGAATGAATCAGTATAGACTCAAAGCCAGAGTTATGCCTCGATGAGGATGATTATTTCACGGGAGCATTGCATGGTGATTTCATACCACTATGGATAATCGAACTCGCGTGAGATTGGGGCGTAACATATTGTTAAGCTAGACGACCTGGTGATCGAATACGTGAATTATGATAAATGACTTAGGGAATATGGAATGAGAACTATGGTTTAGCGACAAATTATATCGTAGCGTGTTTGACTTGGAAGGAATGGATAGGTGGATTTTATCGAACGTGTTCGAGGAGATAGACTGTGCGAATTGCTTGTTGGACGAGTGATATCGTAGAATCAGTTGAACAAAATTTATCATAGGATGGCTTTGCTGAATGACTCAGATCCCTTGGACTAAGTGTTGCGAGTGCGAATAGGAGGAATCTATGCTCGATGTTGAGAAATCAGAGTGATGCGAGCTTGGATGGAAAACCCGTATTATCAACTTTGGTTTGATCTTAGGATTGGGGTCAGTGTTGATATTACAGTTGGGAAACTATCGTTCCAATACTGACGGATGACTTTAGCCTAGAGAGATGGCCTAGCAGGTTAGGTAAGACATCCATGTTCCGAGAGTTAGTATCGATACGACTGATCTTGAGGATTGATATTATTAGATACTAGTAGACAGAATGATTCTAGAGTATGGAAACACCACTCACGAGGCTCGGCTGAAATGCATATATTTCAAGGAGGCTTGAATATGTGCACAATCCGACTCGAGTGGTGCTGGGGGATTCTCTACTACGAGATTTGGCTGACATGCATGTATTTCGGGATGCCTGAAATATGTGCACGGTCCAACTAAGTGATACGTTGAATTCAAGTGTGACCGTTGGAACTGAACGGTATCGAGGATTTTGAAAGCATGTTTCAAGAAAAAAAAGATTGATGGTGGTGCAATTGTTGGTTTAAAATGAAATAGAATATTGATTGAGGGCATTGATGCATGTCAGGTTTCAGAGATTGGTTAAGGTGAAGTGCATGCGAGAGTCATTGGATCTTGAATCAAGTGATAAGTCGATAACTCAGTAAGTTTTGAGGACGAAACTTTTTCTGAGTGGTGTATAATGTAACGCCCCATCTCGCTCAGCTCAATCAGAGAAATCGAAAAGCCAACAGCGTTCGGACTTAACCATGCAACGGCTGCTTGAAGACCCTTTCAGTCGAGGTGACTCCTCGCTTAGGTGGGTATTTAGGTGAACTTGTCTCAGCTTGACCTTTACCTTAATAAAACAAAAAGTTTAAATGCACATGTAGGCTTGATAATATAATAGACGAATCCACATAGCTAAAGAAATAATCCCAAGTCAGGTCGAATTGAGTTAGAACATGAAAAAGGTCCCACTGTCGGCTTAGAATCGTTGCATGGTGTGCTTTCAAAATGACACTCGATCCTTCGTCCCGTGGCTTGGGAGAAGAAAAGTGGGTCGATGCTGCCATAAAGCTATAAACTTAGCCTAAGTCATAGGCGTCGCACCTATAAATGCTTGTTAAAGCATGCACGGTCCCATCGTCCAAGGCTTGGCATAGCCATTATTCGTCCCACGGGTTAAGTTACGTCGTACGATTTAACGCATAAGTCTAGGCACCCAAAGAACTTGGTTGTTCAAGTCGAATGCGTGTATGGTACGTTTCTAAGATGCGAGGCTTGGCGTAGCCTTTGCTCGTTAAGTTGAAGCACAATTGAGTAAGGCAAGAGTTTTCCTGGGCTATTGAAGTCATAGCAAGCACTGTCCCATATTTTTTGTGGTTGTCAAGTGACATAGTCCCATGATCTCAAGTCTCATCATATAAAGTATGACTTGGGCGGTAGTGTCGCTTGGAAAATGAGTTGGTTTAAAGCACGAGCCATGGTAGGTTCGAGGATAAGTATGCCACAGTTAAAGAACACATGTTTGTTCAAGTTATGCTAGAAGACTACGCAGTAGTCGTTCCCTGGGTTTTAAAGGATAAAAAGTTCACACGACTGGTTGTCATCAAAACCGATCCCACTACTTGGGAGTCTCGATAGAAAGTTCATGCGACTGGAAGTCGTCGAGACGATCCCGCTACTTGAAAGTCTCGATAGAAAGTTCACGCGACTGGTTATTGTCGAGATCAGTCCCGCTACTTGGGAGTCTCGATAGAAATATGGAAAGCACCGTCATGAATAAAGAAGGACATGGTAAATCAAGTTGAGTCTTACATGGTCATTGGACAACTTGTACGCAAGAGAAATTCCTCGAACGATCGTCGGGGCATCGGGTTCGTGTCGGCCTAGGAAGAAGATCAGATATTGTACGACCTTCAATAACGATATGACTCGCCTTGAAGTGAACCATTACAATATAGGCTGTGGGACCATTCGGTGGAGCTCGCACCTCACACGCGAATGGTCACCGTATGCAAAAGATCCAGTATACCTTGACATTGCTAGTGACCACTCATATAGATGTGTCGACATAAGAGCGACTATCCGCGTACATGCCTTTGGATTACGTCAAGTATAAGCACGGCAGGAAGTGAGTTAAGAGGGTGTGCATTGGTTGTAACACAATTCTTAAGAAGCCTAAGATTTGGCTATAGCAAAGACTCCCGCTTCGGCACGAGATGCGGTGTTGAGTGTTAAGTCATTAGCATAAAGTTGTATAAGTCAGACTTTAGTTATTTCGAGTTAAGTCGAGAAGGGTCGTAAGGCAAGTTTGGTTAAGTCATGATAAGTTAGGAGGCATGACCAAGCTGTTGTTTGCCATTGATTGTAAAAGTACAGAACAAGTTTATAGGGGGACTGAACTTAGACTCACAATACAAACTCGCTCGTACAAAGAAAGCCTAGAAATGAAAACCTAGGTACAGCAATCTAAGTACGATTGTTTATTTTTGATTCTGGAGAGTGACGGTAGAGGCTCGGGAAAGCGACGGCAGCTCTGCCTTACTCCTTGGACGACCGAACGTAGCCTTGACTCTGATGAAGAAATGCTCTCGGGATGTGTGGAAAGACTCTTCTGTCCGCGTGCTTTTATCTCTCTGTGTGTCCAGCCGGATGGAGAGAGTCTCTTTCTCTCTGGAATTCACCTCCTCTTTTTCTCCTGAATTCCCCAGGGTTTGTAAGAGAATGGCACCTTGCTATTTATAGAAGTGGGGGTGTGATCATTAGCGTTTGCAATGATTCCCCCTTGAAAAGTCGGCGGTCAATCATCTGGACCATTAATCTTGATTGCATTACATCTGGGTAGTTAATCCTTGATTGTGCCAAATCTGTATGGGCAATTAATACTGATTGTAATGAATCTTCATAATTCATCATGACAAGCTCGGATCTCCTGCCACGTGTTCAATTTGCTTAATTACAACAAATCTAATTTAATTTGAGTAATAATGGTGATTGCACTAAATTTGATTGTTATGATTTACGAGCAGCCATAAATACGAGGGGATAAGACAGCCACGTGTCTCAACTGTCATGAGGATCATCACGTGTATCAACTGTTATGAGGACCGCTACGTGTCTTAATTGTCGTGAGTGGGACATCCTGACAGAGTCGCATGAATGCGGTCTCTAAATAAACTGTATATGGGTGGCCTCCACACTCCTAGCCACATAAAGGTAGCAGCCGCATGAAGGTAACAGCCGTATGAAGGGGGCAGTCGCATACAGGGGTCAGCCGTATGAAAGGGGCGGCCGTATGAAGATGGCAGCCGCATGAACAGAGCAACCGCATAAAGAGAGCAACGGCATAAGAATGACAGCCGCATAGGAGTGACAGCCGCATAGGGAGCTTTGGACTTGACGGATCATATCAGCTATAAAAGATTTTCTTCTTTTTTTTAGGAACACGCCATCATGTCAGAGTCATCATTTCAACTTTTATGTCAGAGCTGTCGTTTGTTAGAGCTGTCATTGTCAGGGCTGTCATTGTCAGGGCTGTCGTCAGAGTAATTAATTCAAGCTGCTGCTTTATGGCCAGTTGTCAGATCGGACAGCATGAGGCCACGTGGCATGGAGCCATCCGAACCGCATGAAGGACTTTTGGAGCCGCATGAGGATCTTTCTGTTTGTGAGCCGCATGGAATCCTGAAGGACTTATGAGCCGCATGAGGCTCCTTCTGTTTTGAGCCATATGGGCTTTCCTTGTCTTTTTCCATGCTTCTACAAGACCCTCTTCAAAGTTTTCAATTTGAAAAATTGAAATACTTTGAATAAGAAGCATGGCTATATATAAGCTCTTCTGGCCGCAGAGGATATTTTGACCGCATGGACTTTCTAGCCGCATGGACTTCCTAGCCGCATGGACTGTCTGGCCGTATAGGCTATCTGCCACGTGTGCGTCTTATTAATTTCTCTTAATTTTCTTTGGATTTAAAGCCGCCTTTTGGGGCAGGATCCCAAGGGTCTGTTTTAAATATCCAAATTTTCTTCGATGACCGATGAGTCAGTTTTGTTTTTATGTAGCACGCAGATCGAAGTGTCCGTCGGTTCATGAGCTCCCATTTTGTCTGCTTATAAATAAGAGGGTTTGTGGAACGGAGAGACTTCTTTACTTTCTCTCGTCTTCAACTCTTCTTGTCCTAAGATGTTGTCCTTGTCTTCCTTCTCCGCTCATCAATCAACAATGCCCCCCAAGTCTACCAAAGCCGCGGCAAAGGGTAAGGAAGTGGCTTCTTCGTCAGCCACGGCGCCCGAAGTCCACCCCGACGTTCACCCCACCATTGCTGGTAAGGGTTTGGGAATATCGTATACTTCGAAACCCTAACAAAGACGGCTCTGTTGCATGCTTTATGCACAAGCCTTTAATACGTCCCTCGTCTTCATCGAACTGTTTAAATTGTATGGGCCGCATGTATGTCCCATGTTCGAACCGCATGGGGGTATACCCCATGTCTGAGCCGCATGGGAATTGTCTAGGGCCGCATAGACGCTTCACAAACTGAACTGCATAATGACCCGTCGAACAGAGCCGTATAAGTCTCTCTGAATCAAACCGCATGAAGCCCCCCTCAAACCGGGCCGCATAAGCTCATCTGAACTGGGCCGCATGAGGCTCTGGCCTTCTTCTAACTTTGTTTCTTTTAACTTTGATTCTTGCAGCATCCCTGCCGAAGGCTGAGATCATTGTGAAGGAAGAGATGCTGCCTCCTTTTAAACAAGAGTCATCGCTCGTTAAGGAGAAGGTAATACCAAAAACGGAGGAACAGAAAGGAGAGCTGGCGCCTATTAAAGTTACTGTGAAGGAGGAGCCCAAGTCTGACGGCGGTAGTTTTGGGAGTTCTGACCCTCCTGCTCCGGACGAGGATTTTGCTCAAGTAGATTCTTCATATGAAAAATGGTTGAGGGATTGGTATATGCGCCCCCGCAACTAGGATTCGTAGGCTCTCATAAGTGTCCGTCTTTTGTCTTGATATCTCTATCTGTTTTTTGTGTTTAGCTTCTTTTGGACATCAATGTAATCTTCTTACTTCTTGTCTGAATGAAATGATAGAGAACTTTTCTGGCTTGCTCATGAGATGTAGTCATGTGAATGTAACCGATTTTGAATGACCAGAATACATTCGCTCTATTCTTTGCTTGTAGTAGTTGCCATAATGGGAGATTTTTTGTGGACGTATGATCCTTTGCATACCCTGGTTCTGGATACGGATAATAAGTTGGGAGAGAACCAACATACTTACTCAGAGGTAATGAGGACATGGTAAATATGAGGGTTTCTTCGATGGAGCCTTCCTACTCAGATGTAAGGAGGACATGGCAGGAGTGGGCTTTATGAAGGGTACATAGAACAACTCAGAGGTAATGAGGACGTAGAAGTTCTATGTGAGGGGTGGTCTATTTTTGAAGGAAGGAAAACAACTCAGAGGTAACATTGACGTGGTTGTTTCAGGAAATTTGTAGATCTGTTACCCTGTTTATGTACTGAAAGTACGGGTATTGGATCATAAGGAGGGAGCTCTTTTAGGAGAAAAGTTCAGAGGTATGATCATACATGACTTACTACCTAAAAGATACGATATAGATTTATCTGTAGTGACCAGAGTACAAGTTCAGCGGTACCTGCGGGTACATAACTCGACAATCTGGGAGATTTGGGATCAGAATGTAAGCTCAGTGGTACGAGAGGGTACATGAATCGTCATTCTGGAAATTTGTAGTCGGGATGTGAGCTCAGCGGCACGAGAGGGTACATGACTCGACACTTTGGAAGATTTAAAGTCGGGATGTGAGTTCAGCGGTACCACAGGGTACATAACTCAACATCTTGGAAGATTTGAAGTCGGGATGTGAGTTCAGCGGTACCACAGGGTACATAACTCAACATCCTGGAAGATGTCATTTTAGACGTAATATTTCTTTAGGAACTTGTTGTTGATGGGCAACATGAGCAAGTCTCCATTTTATTTTGCGAGGCGGTAAGCTCCATTGGAGAATACAGCATCGATGAAGAACGGGCCTTCCCACTTTGGCTGGAACTTTTCGGCGGTTTTGTGAGTCATAACCATTGGCCTCTGAACTACCAGAACAAGATCGTCCACTTGAAATGTTCTGATTTTAACCTTTTTGTTGAAGGTTCCAGAGATACGGGCTTGGTACAGCTCGATTCGCTGTTGAGCTAATAGGCGCTTCTCATCTAGGACCTCCAACTCTTGGAGTCGACGATGGTGATATCATCTGTCGTCAATCGGTAGGTGAGAGCGACACGGAGTGAGAGAATTTGAGTCTCCAGTGGGAGAACTGCCTCACTCCCATATACCAGATAGAATCCAGTGGTCGTCCGTACTGTAGTGCGGTATGGCCACAAGCATTCGTCGAGCTTTTTATTCCAGTCGTGTTTGTTTGATGACATGAACTTCTTGAGAAGCTTGATGATTGTTTTATTGAACGCTTCAGCCAGACCATTAGCCGCTGGGTTGTATGGTGTTGAAGAAATATTCTGGATTCGGTGTTTGTCGCAAAACTGATAGAAAGCATTTCTTGCGAACTGCGGACCATTATCATGGATGATCCTTCGGGGCGGTCCAAAGCGGTAAATGACTTGATGCTTGAGGAAGCTGATCACGTTTGAAGTCTTCACTTCTACCAGCGGAATGGCCTCCGCCTATTTGGAGAAGTAATCTGTGATTGCGAGTATAAAGCGATGTCCTCGGGATGAAGACGGAGTGATCGGACCAATGAAGTCCATTCTCCATGCTTCGAATGGCCAGGATGCCACCGTCGGATGTAGAAACTCGGATGGCTGGTGGATGAAATCTACGTGGACTTGACAGGCTTTGTATTTTTGTGCATAGTCTATTGCATCTGCAACCATCGTGGGCCAGTAATAGCCCATTCGGCGAAGGCGGTCTTACAACTTTGGACCAGACTGATGGGCCCTGCAGACGCCGTCGTGAGCTTCGCGTACAGCTTCTTGGCTTCTATATTTGACAGACATCGAAGCAGTAATCCATCGTATGATCGTCGATACAGCATTTTTGTCTCTGTATCGAAGAAGAATCTTAAGGAACGTCTTCTGATAGAAGTTGCTTCCTTCAGATTCTTTGGCAGGATGTCGTAGACTACGAAGTCTATGAATGATTGTCTCCAGTCGGGTGCTTCATCGACTGTCAGAGCGGAGTAACTCTCAACATATTGAACATTATTCCTGGGACATATCAACTCATGGCCTATGATGTCAACCAAGTGGTGAGCATGATTTGAAACTGCTAAGGACGCGGCAAGGCCTGCTAGGGCATCGGCTTCAATGTTCTGGAGCCTGGGAACATGTTCTATGAAGAACCCTTCCAAGGATGAGATGATGTCAATCGCTATTTGTTGATAGGGGATCATGTCTTCATGACGCACTTCGTATGAGCCCCGAATTTGATTGACGATTAGCTACAAATTGCCGTATGCTTCAAGATACTCTACCCCCATCTTCTTTACAAGTCGGAGGTCAATGACCAGAGCATTGTACTCGGCCACATTGTTGAGCAGGACTCCGCGAGGAAGTAAGCCTAATTGATCACCAGCCCAGAGGGAGAAATCAGTACCACTCCGACTCCAACGACGATGTTGCCCTTGGGCTCCGTTCTGGAAGTACCGTCGAAGAACATTCACCATACGGCATCATGAGAGGCCACATTTGAATTGGCGACCTCATCTAGAATCTCTTCATCTATTATGGTTGACTCCGATCCTGGGTGAGCTGCTAAAAAGTCTACTAGAGCTTGACCTTTAACAACCTTCTGGGGATGAAGATCATGTGGTAGGAAGATAATAAAATCGCCCAGGTATCGAGGCGAGAGCTGAGTGCACCTGGCTTGGTCATGAGGACCCTGAGGGGATTGACTCTTGAGATGACATGGATAGTTTGTCCCGTGACGTAGTGTCGCATCTTCTGAATGGCGAAAACCAGAGCAAGGTACTCCTTTTCTACGGCGGTGTATCGATGCTCCGGCCCCATCATCATTCGGCTGAGGTAATATATAGCTTGCTCATGGCCTGCCTCATTGTTTTGTGCTAACAGAGCACCGAGAGAATGTTCCATCGCTCGTACATAGAGCAGGAATGGTCTTATAGCAACCGGGGCTACCAGGACTGAAGGGTTCGTCAGATATTCTTTGATGCTGTTGAAGGCGCGCTGGCATTCTTCATTCCATACGAATGAAACGCCCTTCTTCATGAGTTGGATGAATGGTTGATATCGTCCGGAGAGGTTAGAGATAAACCTCCTGATGAAGGCCAGCCTCCCTTGAAGGCCTCAGAATTCATGGAGATTTCTCGGGGGACCCATCTCCATGATTGCCTTCGTCTTCTCAGGGTCTATGTGGATACCCTGGGAAGAAATGATGAAACCCAAGAACTTTTTGCTGGATACGCCCAAGAAGGATTTTGTGGGATTCATTTTCAAATTGTGCACTTGCATCAGGTCGAACACTGTCTTCAAATCATGTAGATGATCTTTCTTAGAGCGGCTTTTGACGGCGAGGTCGTCGACGTAGCATTCCACTGTCTTGCGCAGGTGGTCTCTAAAGATGATGCTCATAGCTTTTTGATAGGTGGTGCCAGCGTTCTTTAAACCGAAAGGCATGACTGTGTAGCAGTATGTGCCAATTGGTGTTCGGAATGATGTACGTTTTTCGTCATCAGGGAATATCTTGATCTGGTTGTACCCCGAGAAACCATCCATAAATGACATAGCTCAAAGCCGCAGGTGTTGTCAATCATGATGTCTGTGATAAGGAGGGGAAACTCATCCTGAGGACATGTCTCATTCAGATTATGAAAGTCGATGCAGATTCAAATCTTTCCATACTTCTTGAGGACTGGTACTATGTTGGCGACCCAGTCTGGATGCTGTTCCTCGCGGATGAAACCACTGGTTATCAGTTTATTGACCTCAGCTTCAATGGCATTTATGACGTCGGAGCGGAACCGTCGTTGCTGTTGCTTGACCGATTTTGTGTCCGGACGGATGTTGAGCTTGTGAAGTACAACCTCAGGGTTCATTCCTGGCATATCTTCATAGCTCCAGGCGAACACGTCGATGTATTCTCTGATGAGTTGTAGTAGTGATTCTTGCTCTTCGTCTGTCAGATTCTTGCTGACGAAGATGGGATTTAGAGAGGACTCATCACCAAGATCGACTTGTACAACCTTATCCTCGGTGGGAGGCTCTCTTTGTTCGAACCGCTTCTTTTATTGCATATCTAGTTGTTGTGCCCACGGCTCTAACTCAAGAAGTTCAAGAATGCCTTCATCTTCTTCGTAGGCGTCGACAAATGCCATATTGACGGACCATACTTGCCCGAGCATGTCTCCGATGCTGACATCCGAATCGGACGTGGGTGATCCGGTTGAGTGTGAGTGCCATTCGCATTCCTCGTCTGAGTTTTCAGGGTTCATTACCGGTGTAACATAACCTAGCCCACATCTGGTTTTGTTGTAATAGTCTCGTGGTTTACCGGCTGGGACCGACAATCGTAAGGGTAATCGTCGTCCAGTGCCGTAGTTTAAGCCTGGTGTAGTTTCCAGATCATACCCTTGTTTTTGCATAAGGTACTTGGATTGGGAACTATACAGATAAAGGGGCAATCTTCCGATGTCGGGTTCGAGATCAACTTCTTCTACCCTGAAGGGTTGTGGGTCATTCTTCCGGCCGAAGATGATTGGATGATCCTCTCCCTCGATTATACGGTAAGCGTCTTCCTCTGGAGTAAGTTGATTTGCGATGTAGACATTTGTTATCTGTGTGTGCAGGTGAGTGCCTATACCGTGTTCCATAGCATACAATTGTACAAAGCTTATTAAGCTCGAGATAATTCAAAGATAGCCCTTTATTGATGAAGTAAGGTAACTTTTCCAGTGGGATTACATCATCTACGGATGGAACATCGGTGTGAGCAACCACATACTTGGCCAGCTCTGGCTCTTCTTCAACCACCCCATGTATCAATAAAGACTGGAAGGATGACTTGGGCAGCTTAATCATCAGGGGCTCCATGGATGGAGTAGGACGTAGAGTTGTTGGTGTGCTAGCCACCCCCTGCTTGGTGCTCGGTACTGGGCGGGGAGTTGTTGGCTGGCTAGCAGTCCCCGGCTTAGCACTCGGCTGCCGATTCTTTCTAGGAAGACGAATCGTCATCGGCTTAACAGAGGGATCGAGCTCCCCTATTTGTTGCTGGCAAGCTCTAGGCAGCCTGATTATTAGTGGTCTTGGCGCTTGGCCAGACTTTGGCAGTCGGATTATCATCTGTTCCTCCTGTGCAGAGAAGCTAATTGTGTCCTTACGCAGAGTGGCTGTAAGGGGCGCAATTATGCCAGGTTTGCGGGCTTGGAGGTGGATCGTCAGAGGTTTTTCTGATCTATTTGCTGCCTTAGTTTGAGCTTAAGTATCTCCTTCGGCAAGATGCTTTTTCGACTTCTCGTACAAGCATAAATCTGGGAAGTAAGATTCGACCCCTTTGAAGGGATCGATGTCGACAAATTCTGTCCTTACGAAGCCGTGCTTATCGACGTAGTTAAAGCACTTGTGCAGTGTGGAGGGCACGATCATGTAATCGTGTATCCAAGGACGCCCCAGAAGAATATTGTAGGAAGTGTCCTCATCTATGACATAGCAGGTCACTTCTGACTGAAGGTCGCCGATTTGGCACTTCAAACGAATCTTTCCAATCGGATAGCTTCTGTCTGAATTGAAACAACTGATGGCGGTGCTTGTCGGCGTCAGACGATCCATTGGGATGTGCAGATGGTGTAGTAGGCTCTTTAGGATGATGCTTATGGAAGAACCGGGATCAATATGCATCTGGTCTACCTTGACATCGCCAATATACCCAGTATAATACAGAGGGCGATCATGCAGGTTGGTCTTGATAAGCATATCCTGCGGAGTGAATACGATGTTGGGCATTGCGCCTGTGCAAACGCTGTCCTGGAGTTCTGTAGGCGAGCTTTCCCCAGTGAGATTAGACTGAGCCAGATATGCGTCGGCGTTCTGGAGTGCCTCGCTCAGTACGACGTGAACATCTTTGGAGAGCCTGAGGAGCTCGTATAGCCACAATTTGGCCGGTGTGTTAACCAATTGCGCCAAGATGTCGAAGTTGTAGGGCCTCTCCAGCCCATGAGGCGTCTCTCTTCGGAGCGGTTTGTCGAAGCGAATCTCCTTCGGCCTAGGCTTGTCGGTCGTCGAAGGCTGCGAAGGTCTGGAGCATTAGCAGCTGTCGGTTGATGATCTTCAGCCGAGTTACCCGGTGGAGGTTGGGTTTGTGCGCCGGAGCGGATAACAACAGCAGTAGCTTCTTCGACATCTATCGAGATTGTGCGACATGATTTGACTTTCCTACTTTTTCTTGCTGGTGGAGAGAGGAGCGGACTGAGTCACTTCAGGTACCAGATCCGGATAGACCCACATTACCTCCCCTCGTGATGTGGTAAGGGGCACCAGGCCAGCATCCTGGTTTTGGGGAGATGGAAGGTTAGCGACCTCCATCCTTGCTCTAGGGACGGGTACTACTCCATCTTGAGTTTTTGTCGGAAGGAAGCTGCCGAATTGTACTGACACACCATATTGGCTGCTACGGTCACCTCTTCGAAATCAATGGCCAGGGCCTTAGAATCGATGAGATGCTGGATGTATCGCTTCAGTTGGTAGCAGTCATGTGTGTAGCATGGAGGACATAGCGATGGTAGTGGCAGTACTTTGGGTTCTCCATTTCTGCAGGTCGAGATTTACGCCTTGGAAGAGGGAGCTGAATTTGACCCCCTTGTATGAGCATGTCCAAGATGGGCTTGACATGGCCGTCTTTGAAGGAATAGGTAGAGGCCACTGCTTCTCTACTGGCTTCGGTTCAGGCTTCGGCGCTGTGTCGACCACCATAGCCTGCTTGCCCTTATTGTCTCAATTATTGGAGGGATTACTACCATTGTTGCTGTTGGTGTTAGGGCGTTTGCCCTTGTCTTCTCCTTCCGAGACATGCAATCCCAATTGACGAGATTTCTACAATTTGTCTTCTGCGCTAGTGGCACTAATGATGAATGTCTTCCAATCCTTAAACTGACTTTCATCCATCCAGAGGCTGATCGTGGGAAGTAGCCTCTTTTGACAAATTTTAATTAAGGAGGAATCCGAGTTACCGGAAGGCAACTTCATCGCGGTTTGGCGAAACTGCTCCATATAGTTCCTTGTCAACTCCTTTTCTCCCTGAACAACATCCATGAGGGTAGACATTATTACGTCTTGTCCTACCTCGTAGAACCTCTCCAGGAACATACGTTTGAAGCCAGTGAAAGAATGGATGCAGTTGTCCGGCAAGTTGCGGTACCAGTCGAAGGCGACCCCCTCCAGTGCCTCGATGAACAATCGTGTAAGGATTGCATCGTCATGAGGCAGATGGTCGGTTGTGACCTCGAAGTAGGTGATGTACCTACTTACAGAAGTCTTTCCATCATACAGATTGATGTTGAACGGTTTATATCTTGGTGGGAAGGGAACATCTCTCCACGCAGCAGGATACAGTTGTCGTATCCTGAGGTCTTGCAGTTTTCTCGGGCATGGAACATAGCCGGAGCTCCTGGACCTCTCTTCTTGCCTTCCTGGCCTCGTCTGCAGTGGTGGGGGTCGATATTTTAGGAGGATTATCACCCGGGTTTGGTGCAGCTAAATTCGAATCCGTATTGACCACGGGACCCAAGCTTGTTTGGCCAGGCGTTCTTCCTTGCCGAGTTGGAAGAGCCACTTTGATCTCGTCCACAGACTTGACCAAGGCATGCAGTATGGCCTCCAGAGTGTCGATGTGTTGGCGATCACTGGGACCGTCTTGGTTACTGTCCATCATGAATACCGTCCTCACATGAGGAGAGATGGAAGAAACGGTAGAGGACGTGCCCTCTGAGTCATACCCTTGTACAGAGAAGTCGTCAGGGTATGTGGGAATGTTCTCCTCTAGTTCGGACTCAGAAAGAGTGGTACCCCCAGCTTCAGAGCTTGCCTCATCTTAAGAATTGTGGACGTCCTCGGGGACGTCGGGATCTGCTGCATCTGTTGGGTGAATCATTTCCTCTGGATTGTCTTCTTGGAATAACGGATTGTCGTAGATATTTAGGGAAGTGCCATCCCCGGCTCCAGTACCTCCCAGAGATGTGGATAATGAATCTCCAAGTGTGGCAAATTTCGTCTTTGAGCGGGTACCTTGGTAAACTCCTCCTGTAACGGTGGTAGATAACTGCTTAGAAGAGAGTTTCTTAGTTACGTCGGTGGAGATTTTCGGACTGGAGACATTTGTTTTCTTCCCTCTACCGCTGCCAAGAATCTTCATAGCAGAATTGCAGGAGGCGACGAGAAGCGCCTCGTCTTCTGAGCTTAGGTGTTGCAGCCGTTGGAAGACGGACCACCGGTCTTCTTGTACTGTTGTCTTGTTGCAACAACAGTTGACAATGACTTGGGTGCATTGATGTACCTGACAGGACTCTTTGTACATCAAATTTTTGTCCCTTTTCTTGCGTTTGTGAAGAATTACGTTGCGCAAGTCACCCGTTTTGTGGGCCCGGGAATTCTGAGCCCATGAGTGTGTTGGCCTCCTGCCTGCTCCCTGATGTGGGGGTAGCACGAGTACTTGTCCCTGATCCTTGTTGGAAGATTCTTGATAGCTATCCCGTTCGTTGGCCGCCGAGGACTGGACGCGGGTAGTTTTATACAACTTTCCATCAGGGGCCCGCGTAATAGTCAGTGGGACGCCCTGACAGTCAGAAAGTTGGAACAGCCGACTGAGCTCGCCGAGCCCACGCTGCCCGAGACTTCTTCCTTCTAGCACCTGAGAGTGCATAGTAGGAAGAGTCCACGGAGATTGGCACATGAGAGCATCTGGGGTCAGGATCGCCTGAGAGGCGGTCGAAGGCTGACCATGAGCCGCATGGGATAGATGGTATGCGGCTGGGATCAGTGGCCGTGCAGGCTGTCTGTGTAGCTCCCCTTTCCGGAATTTTTTAAATATTTATTATTTATTTATTTGATTTAAATGGGGATTTTAGAATTTTATAAATATTTATTTAGTTAATTATTACGGTAGATGCCTTTAGCCATGGTGGAGTTTTGAAGCACCAGACGACTAGGAATCATGGCACGGATAGTGCAGTGGCGTGCCTTGACGAGTGTATTAGCCATGCCAGGAAAGACTCGGCCATAGGTGTGTCCTAACTAAGAAAATCATGCCAAGTTGCGAGTTAATCACTATAAATAGTTTAATTAGTTATTTATTAATATTTGGACTTTAGGAAATTCGGTTATACCAAGTTAGTCCAGATAGGACCCGTAGCAAGCCCAAGCCCATGTAAGCATGCAGTGAAACTCGGAACGACCATGTAGACATTTTATGTGTGTACAAATATTTTCCTATTTATTTCTAGGACTTGACAAATACCTTCTAAATATTTAATAGTTTATTTAAATGGTGTTTTCAAATAACTGTACGAAATTCTAGGGCCAGGTGGAGTATGATATGTTCACCAAGGACTCTTAGTGGACATTTTAGTTGGTTATTATTATTCTTATTTTTATTATTATTATCATTATTGTTATTATTATATTATTCTTAATCTTATTATCATTATTGTTATTATTATATTATTATATTATTATTATCATTATTGTTATTATGATATTATTCTTATTATTATATTGTTATTATTATATATTTTTGTGTGTATATATATATATATATAAATATTATATGTGTATATATGCATATATATATATACGTAAGTGATTATATATATGGGTATATAAATATATTTTTGATGTGTATATATATAAAATATATATGTATATGTATGTATATGTATGTATATGTATATGTATGTATATATATATATATATATATATATATATATATATATATATATATATATATATATATATATATATATATATATATATATATATATATATATATATATATATATATAACATATATGTAATTGTATGTATATATAATTATATATATAGGCGTATATGTGTGTATATAGAAATATAAATATATACGTGTATATATGTGCCTATGTGTATATATATATATATATATATATATATATATATATATATATATATATATATATATATATATATATATATATACATAAGTATTAATTGCAAATAGAAAATAGAAAATAGAATTGAAATAGAGAAAAAGGAAAAAAAACGTTAGCAGCAGCCATTACAAACCGCAAATCCATACCCAAAGCCCAGCAAGCAAAGCCAAGACCCGAGCCCTTAGCCTGCAGGCCCAAACCCACGGCCTAGCCAACTGAGCTGCTTTCCCAAGCAGAGCTCAGCTAACCCGACCCTTCCTTATACCATATCATATAAAGGGCTCGAACGAATGGAGAGAAGGGCTCGTCCAAAACCCTAACTCCTCGACACAACCTCCGCCACTACCCTGCGCACGTGCACGCCCCGCCGCGGTCTGGTCGACCATCGACCTGCGACGTAGTCGCCGTAGGGCTTCGTGCGCGCGCCACGCGAATTGGAAGACAGCACACAGCGGCAGTAGCTGCAGTAGTAACCATTTTTCTCCGATTTCACAGGTAATTTCCTCTCCCGTCTCTCAATCAATTTTTGATTTAGTTGATTCCGTAGATTAACAACATAACCAAGATTAGATCCCAGTAATTAGGTTTTGGGTTAGTTGAACCATCTGCCCAGAAGATCGATCCAAAGATCGACGAAAATCTGTTGCAAATAAGCAAAACAGGACAGTCTTCACCCCCATATTGAAAGCCAGTTTTCGAACTGGATATTAGGGTTTTCGAAAGTTTAATTTGACCTGGTTAAAGACAACCTAAAAGAGATTAAAACGCAACTGGTATTTCTTATTTTCAATTAGTATACATGAAGTTATTCAAATTCAAAAATCAAGAAAAACCATGAAAAACAGTTTTCAAAAACTAGAAAAACCATCCACACGACATGCGTCCTGCCATTCCGGGCAACGTGGTCACAAACCGAAGACATCGAAAGCTACATAACGGCTTCGTGGTCGTATGGGCTCTGACGGAATTCGAATTGGTCGCATGTGCGCGACGAATTTGATGAGTATCCGTCGAAATTTACCGTATCGTGCACTTTGTAAATTCTCCAATTACTTTGTGCATGCTCGTCAGATCGAGATGAAACTTATGCCATCAGGACCGTATCATTTTTCTGGTCCTGTATGCCAAGTTTGGTCCGATTTTGAGACAGTTTATAAAATTGCCGTATCGCGGGCCCCTCCGGTCCGACTCAACAGGTAATTTTGTGCACGGCCCGCCGGAATCCAACTTTGGACATACTGTTGGATTCGTATCGGAAATCGGATCCGTAAACATGTAGTTTAACGACTTTAGAGACCATTGACTCTGGCACGCCTTTCGGTGCAAAGCGGGTCCAACGGCGGACATCGTTTTTGTCCAAAATTACCGTTTTGCCCCTGTGTCCAGAATTGGACTTAAGGACAGACAATATTAACTAATTTGACTATTCTGAGAATATTGGTAACGTTTATTTCAGCTTTCGGAGACAGTTATGATGACTTGGACTTTCTGACTTATTGATTGGCGATACATTGTTGGTTCTTCGTGCAACCCCTAGGCAAGTATACCTTGCCAACTTGTACAGTATAATTTATCTGCATGTTCATCATCTCGCTGTGGTTCTTTTCTTACATTCGTGATTGCTTTATTTCATGTCTAGTGCACTTTTCCCTGTTATAGTTTTACTTTACATGATTCTAGTTGTCTGTACATTCTTGTTTCCCTCTGTTATGACATTTCTATCTGTTACACTATGTTAGTCTCATACGTATTGCTTGATAGAGTCGTCTAGTCCCACACCACGATTTCCTCGACTTGATTATAACTTGAATTGACATGACTTGAGTGGGATTTGACCTTGACATTCTATAGATTGTGAGTACTTACCCTGACTACGATCTATAGGATTTTATACTAGGATTGGCTACCGTCTTGGTTGTGTTTACTTGCCTTGACAGCGATTGAGACACTATAGATTATGAGTACTTGCCTTGACTACTGTCTATAGCCAGCCATTTCTAGTATGGCATGCCAGTGTCTTAGGTTCCTTGCGTTTAGATCTTGTGTTAGTTCATTTCATCTCACTGGATATTTTTGATTGTTCCTTACTTCTTGCTTCTTTTTACTGTTACATGTTGGCTTGTATATTATGTATCTTGCTAGTCCTCTGAGGACCTAATGATCTCTTCAGGTTTAGCGACTGCATGGAGTTAGTTAGCAGAGCGGGATGATAGAGGATTGCAATTTATGATACAGGTATTATTTGTGATATTTCTTTATTGTTTCTCTCATGCTTTATATTCAGTACCATGACATACTCTACTTATTTATAGACTCATATCGTTCTTAGAGTCTAATTGAACAATATGCTAATGGGCTGCAGACCATAACCCATACTTGTTTATTCTTGTTCATTTGATTCTTGTGGATTGAGATACAGTTTAGACTATACATAATACCCATGACCTTGACAGCTTATACGTTCTCGAGTCGGGCTGGAGTCCGCTCGATACGTAGCTGGCTTGCTCACGAGCTCGCGTCCGAAAAGCGGGTACGGGTCGTGACAGTCTGCATGCGGCTATCCTTTATGGCCGCATGAGCCTTCTGTATGCAGCTAGAAGTGGTGGCCGCATGAACCTCCCGGATGCGGCTAGAAGTCATGGCCTTGCAGGCTGTCTGCATGCGACTGGTAATTTTCGCCGCATGGGCTTTCTTTATGCGGCTGACTTTTGTGGCCGCATGAGTTTTTTCCATGCGGTTGGCAGTTACGGCCGCATGAGCCTTCTCCATGCGGTTGGTGCCTTTATACGGCTTGGATCGTATAGAGTTCCTCTTTGCCCCTGTAAGTCCAGCATTATAGTATTTTCTTCTGTCGGACTTGGGGACAGCAGAGTCCTCTATAGTCTGAAGTGGGGTTGCCTGCGAGGCTTCTACGTAATCTTAAGCAACAGAGAGAACTTCTTCGAGAGCTTGGGAAGGAGCGAAGGATTTGGGCCTCTACTCCCTGCGGGCCTTCTTCGTGCGGGCTCGCCGCTGGACCGGGCCAGCACTCCCGTCGAAGAGCATTTCTTCAAACGCCTGCTGGTCGAACAGGAAGACCAGCATTTATTGAGTGGAGCCAAGTTTGGCTCCGTCCGATTGCGCCACCAACTCCTCAGCCATGGAAAAGTTAGTCCCCAGCAGAGTCGCCATCATGTTTGCCATTGATTGTAAAAGTACAGAATAATTTTATAGGAGGACTGAACTTAGATTCACAATACAAACTCGATCGTACAAAGAAAGCCTAGGAATAAAAACCTAGGTACAGCAATCTAATTACGATTGTTTATTTTTGATTCTGGGGGTAGCGGTAGAGGCTCGGAAAAGCGACGATAGCTCTGCCTTACTCCTTGGACGATCGGACGTAGCCTTGACTCTGATAAAGAAATGCTCTCGGGATGTGTGGAAAGACTCTTCTGTGTGCGTGCCTTTGTCTCTCTGTGTGTCCAACCGGATGGAGAGAGTCTCTTTCTCTCTGGAATTCTCCTCCTCTTTTTCTCCTGAATTCTCCAGGGTTTGCAAGGGAATGGCACCTTGCTATTTATAGAAGTGGGGGTGTGATCATTAGGGTTTGCAATAATTCCCTCTTGAAAAGTCGACGGCCAATCATCTGGACCATTATTCTTGATTGCATTACATCTGGGTAGTTAATACTTGATTGCGCCAAATCCGTATGGACAATTAATGCTGATTGCAATGAATCTTCATAATTCGTCATGACAAGATCGGATCTCCAGCCACGTGTTTAATTTGCTTAATTATAACAAATCTGATTTGATCTGAGTAATAATGGTGATTGTACTAAATCTGGTCGTTATGATTTGCGAGCAGCCATAACTTCGAGGGGATAAGGCAGCCACGTGCCTCAATTGTCATGAGGATAGCCATGTGTATCAACTTTCATGAGGACCGCCACGTGTCTTAACTGTCGTGAGTGGGACATCCTGACAGAGCCGCATGAATGCGGTCTCTAAATGAACCGCATATAGGTGGCCCCCACACTCCTAGCCGTATGAAGGTAGCAGCTGCATGAAGGTAACAGCTGTATGAAGGGGGCAGCCGCATGCATTGGTCAGTCGCATAAAGGGGGCGGCCGTATGAAGATGGCAGCCGCATGAACAGAGCAACCGCATAAAGAGAGCAACCGTATAGGAATGAGCCACATAGGAGTGGCAACCACATAGAAATGGCAGCCGCATAGGGAGCTTTAGACTTGACGGATCATGTCAGCTATAAAAGATTTTTTTCCCTAAGAACACGCCATCATGTCAGAGTCATCATTTCGACTTTTATGTCAGAGCTGTCATTGCCAGGGCTGTCATTGTCAGGGCTGCCGTCAGAGTAATTAATTCAAGCTGCTGCTTTATGGCCAGTTGTCGGATCGGACAGCGTGAGGCCACGTGACGTGGAGCCATCAGAGCCGCATGAAGGACTTTTGGAGCCGCATGAGGCTCCTTCTGTTTGTGAGCCGCATGGGATCCTGAAGGACTTATGAGCTGCATGAGGCTCCTTCTGTCTTGAGCCGCATGGGCTTTCCTTGTCTTTTTCCATGCTTCTACAGCTGTTATGGCTTGAGTATAGGCAGAAGACTAAACGGGAGGCACTACCTCAATCATATTGATGCACGAATAGAGTTTATGGCACGATCAAGTCGTTGCGTCCCTAAGTATGGCACGAAAGGCAAGCACGAGTCAATATGTTGATGTTGCGAGCACGAAAATGGTTTAGAGGTATGGATAAGAAAGTTATCGGTGCCCAAACACAATGACGGTCTTAAGACACATATTGGCCAAGGGTCTCTGTCCTAAAACCAATCCTAAGGCAAGAATAGAAAGACAATCATAAAGGGATTATGTTGTTCAAAGTAAACGAACGTATTAGTTTTGTATGGGTGGGCAAGAAGCTCACTCCACCAGTACAGTTGAGTACTGACACCCAAACAGTTTTCTTGTGCAGGCACAGGTAGAAGCCCGTTGGCGCGGAGCATGGCTTGGATGCGTCGAGGCACGGAGTTCTTTGGCGTTTCGAGGCATGCGGTCGCATGGAGTCAAAACTTATACGGGACATAATGTATAGACATCGCCTATCTGAAGCATCCACTGGCTCGTCAAATTGTATTGAGAGATAGGAGAGAGATGAGAGAGAGAGATGTGTGACTTGTAATCAGAGAGAAAAGTGAGCTTGAGTGATTGTAATCTTGGCTATGCGCCTTTGTAATCTTATGGTCATTATCAATAAAGACTCTATTTTTGTTTCAGTGCTTGTATTGTCTTGTATATTCAATGTTTCTGCTTGGGACTTCTGTACGATGACTTTCGTTGCAAGCTGTTGTAATCGACCGTTATGAACTTGCACGAGCACAATTAGCCTCGTGCGGCATCACGCCTTAGCGAGGAAGATCTGTCCTATGGAACCGAGGCGTGGCAATGCCAAGTACAAAATTGAAGATATCTAAGTTATGAAAGAAAAAAACCCAGTCATGGTTCCCGACGTCCATGCTCTTGGTGTATACCATGGTTCGGATAGAAGGCTTGATCCTCAGGCTCTGCTACAAAATCTGGCCAAACAAAACCAGCGGGATCAGGCCCCGGATAGCAAGTACCACAATGGAGCACATATAAATGAGACAAAATCCAATTATACATAATAAGGTCGAAATATAAACATAGGCATATTCTATCATCGAGGCAACGTGACATCACTACACCAAACAAGGATAAGAGATGTCGTATCGCATCGTGGTAAAATATGTCATATGATCATGATCACGTTATAGGCTTCTGTATCACAACCTTAGTTCATAGCCTGTCGTAGCACAATAGCCCAATCCAACAACCAAAGAAAAATATGGGTTGGACCATGCGCCACAATAGTCCATGTCCTCAACTACTAACAGAAGAAACATATCACAAGTAACTCAGTTTTTAGGCGGTCAATGTCACGCCCCGATCCCGTAGAGTCCTTTCGTCCTCGCTTATGACTGTGGAACCATTCACCCTCGCTTGGTCATGATGTCGTACAGGCTTAAGTTGCACTTGCATAAGGTCAAGACCTGTAACAAGACAAAATAGACAAATATTGACAAAAACATAGCGGAACATAATTACATAAATTAAAGCAGCAGCGGACATATTGTAGAATATGAATTGAACATAATGATAGCATAAATAATTCTCTTTATTGACATCTTTAGATTACAAAGCTCTCATTTCTCTCTGATATAATGCCATACTTGGCTTACATTCTCTCAAAAACTTTATAGAAGTACAATAATCCCATTCCATACATTACATTTCTTTATATACAATACCAACTCTTTGTAACAGATGACCATCTCTTGGCATCTCTTCTGATTTTTGGCTCCTGAGGATGAGGTTTGTACTATCGCTTTGAATTACTCTGTTGATGTGAACAAAGGCTACACCGTCTGAAACAATCAGTAAGTAATTTGTCTCCTGAAGGACTGCCGTATTCGAGGAGTCTGAGGAGTCCAGGAAAGAGCGCAGCCGACCAGAGGACCAGCAGCTCAGCAGAGAGGTCCTCCACTTCAGATGTAGCAGCAGCGTTTTGTGCAGCACCATAGGGGAGCCCCTACGGGCAGAGTGTTTACCCTGACAGTAGAGGAGGAGGCAGAGCCAGTAGGCGATGTAGTGGTAGGTCACGTTCTTCTCGATTCATTTCCTGCATTTATCTTGTTTGATTTCGGTGCCTCTCATAGTTTTGTGTCTGTCTCCTTTGCTCTGAGACACAATATTATTACTGAACCTTTGGATAGGACTTGCAAGATATTGACCGGGGGAGGCATCATCATGGTCAACAATATCTACAAGGGGCGGAGAGTTACTGTAGGAGGCCGAGTTTTAGGTGCGTGCTTGCTCGAAATGCCCCTTCCGCGGTACGATGTGGTACTCAGAATGGATTGGTTGAGCATGCACCATGCTACTATAGATTGTAGAGGAGGTAGGATTTTGTTTAGGCCGCCGGGAGAGCCAGAGATTGTGTTTGCCAGAGGAGCAGCTGAGCCGGTAGATGGGTTCTGTGGAGCTTTACTGGCGGGGCAGGCATTGCCGCATCCATTGTTAGCTGACTTCATGGATGTTTTTCCCGAGGAGTTGCCTAGGATGCCGCCGGATAGAGACGTTGAATTCTCTATGGACCTAGTGCCAGGTGCTGAGCCTATCTCGCAGCACGTCTATAGGGTCAACAACAGCGAGTTGGCGGAGCTGCAGAAGCAGGTCGACGAGCTGCAGGACAAGGGATTCATTAGATCCAGTTAAACGCCTTGGGGAGCGCCAGTCCTATTTGTGCCGAAGAAGGATGGTACGATACATATGTGTATCGATTACAGGGCGCTCAATAACCTTACTATCAAGAATAAGTACCCATTGCCGAGGATCGACGACTTGTTCGATCAGTTGAGCGGCGCCAAGGTGTTTTCGAAGATAGATCTGAGATCCGGCTATCATCAGCTGAAGGTGAAGAAGAAAGACGTTCCGAAGACAGCTTTTCGGACTCGGTACAGCCAGTACGAGTTCACTGTGATGCTATTTGGGTTGTCCAACGCCCCAGCTGTGTTCATGAACTTGATGAACAAGATATTCCATCAGTACCTTGACAAGTTCGTGGTGGTCTTCATAGACGACATCCTGGTCTACTCAAAGACGCTAGAGGAGCACGAAGAGCATCTGAGGACTGTGCTCGAGATCCTGAGAAAGGAGTAGTTGTATGGAAAGTTGTCGAAGTGTGAGTTCTTCCGGGACCAGGTCGAGTTCTTGGGTCATGTTATGATCGAGCACGGGATCTCAGTAGACCAGAGAAAGATTGCTGTGGTAGAGTCTTGGTCTACGCCCAGTACAGTTGCCGAGATTCGGAGCTTTCTGGGATTGGCGGGCTACTATCGGAAGTTCGTCCAAGATTTCTCGCGGATCGCGGAGCCGATGACTAGACTCACCAGGAAGGACGTGGAGTTCATCTGGACTGAGGAGTGTCAGGCCGCCTTCGATGAGCTGAAGAAGAGGTTGACATCAGCTCCGATCTTGACATTACCGTCTGGGACCGGTGGTTTCTCGATTTACAGCGACGCTTCTGGCCGGGGTCTGGGTTGTGTACTTCAGCAGCACGGGAAGGTGATTGCCTATGCATCTAGACAGTTACGTCCTCATGAGAAGAACTACCCGACTCACGATCTGGAGTTAGCCGCTGTCATATTTGTTCTGAAGTTGTGGAAGCACTATCTGTACGGAGAGCGGGTTGAGATCTTTACTGACCACAAGAGCTTGAAGTACGTATTCACTCAGAAGGAGCTAAACATGCGGCAGAGACGTTGGCTAGAGCTGATGAAGGATTTCGATATCGCCTTGCAGTACCATCCAGGGAAGGCCAACGTAGTTGCAGATGCCTTAAGCAGGTATCCAGTGGCTATGTATCTGACATCAGACCGTCATCTTTTGGCCGACCTGGACAGTTTGGGAATCGTAGTGATTATTCCGGGCATGGAGGTACAGATATGGTGTTTACAGATTCAGTCTGAGTTGATAGACAGGGTCAGATCAGCGCAGTATGATGATGTTGCCCTGAGGTGCATCAGGGAGCAGGTGCAGGCAGGGCTGCTTGATGATTTCTCTATTGTCAAAGATGGGTCGCTGCGGCACGGTGCTAGACTGTAGGTTCCGAGTGGAGAGCTTAGGGAGGAGGTTCTTCAGGAGGCTCATCGCTCTCAGTACTCTATGCATCCTGGTGCCAACAAGATGTACAGAGATCTGAGAGAGCACGTTTGGTGGTACGGCATGAAGCGCGAGGTGGCTCAGTTTGTATCTCGCTTATTGGTTTGTCAGCAGGTGAAGGCCGAGAGGCAGAGGCCTGGTAGGTTGCTACAGCCACTACCCATTCCTGAGTGGAAGTGGGAGCACATCACCATGGACTTTGTGTCCGGACTTCCAAGATCTCCAGGAGGGAAGGACGCAATTTGGGTTATAGTTGATAGATTGACCAAATCGACCCAGTTTTTGCCTTTCAAGGTGGGATTGTCTACGGAGAGGTTGGCAGAGCTGTATGTTCGTCAGATCGTGCGATTGCATGGGATTCCTGTGAGCATAGTTTCAGATCGGGATAGCCATTTCACTTTCCACTTCTGGAGGAGTTTGCAGGCTAGCTTGGGCACCTCGCTCAAGTTTAGTACCGCTTATCACCCCCAGACAGACGGGCAGTCGGAGAGGACTATCCAGACTTTGGAGGATATGCTTCGCACGTGTGTGCTAGATCTCGGGGGTTCTTGGGAGGATCATCTTCACCTGGTAGAGTTTGCTTACAACAACAGCTATCAGGCCAGTATAGAGATGTCGCCATTCGAGGCTCTATACGGACGGAGATGCCGTACTCCCTTGACATGGGACGATGTTGGCGAGAGGGTGCTGCTTGGACCGGAGATGGTGGTGGATGCAGCTGAGAAGGTCAGGCTGATTAGAGACAGACTTCGGGTGGCTCAGGATAGGCAGCGACAGTGGACCGATAGCCACCGGAGACCGTTAGAGTTTGAGGTTAGTTTCAGTTCCTGTTTGTGATTGTTTATGAATTGTCTGTCCTGTGTTCTGAGTTTGTTTTATGTCTAGGATGGTGCTTTGGTGTTCCTGAAGATTTCTTCGACACGGGGCACGATTCACTTTGGCGGGGGCGGGAAGCTTAGTCCGTGCTACATCAGAACTTTCACCATCCTTGAGAGGGTCGGTGCAGTGGCTTACATGCTAGACTTGCCGCCTACGCTAGAGGGGGTACACAACATATTCCATGTGTCGCAGCTGAGATGGTATGTGGTGGACCTCAGCCATGTATTGGACCATTCAGCGATCGAGGTGGGGCCTACTCTTCATTATCCAGAGCAGCCAGTGGAGATTCTGGATCGTAGGGAGAAGGTGCTACGGAACTAGGTTATACCCTTGGTTCGTATTGCATGGAGGCATCACCCTCCAGGTGAGTCTACCTGGGAGAGAAAGGACGACATGCGGGAGCTTTTCCCTTATCTCTTCGAGCCCTGAGGTATAATTTCTGTTTCTGCATGTGATTCAGTGTATGTTTGTTTTAATTTTGAGGAAATTTTTTTTTTAAGGTGGATAGATTTGTCACCCCCAGTTTTCATGAACAGGGGTATTTTGGTAATTTTTTTACTTTAAAATTATTTTGGAATGATTTATTTATTGTATTATTTTGTGGTTGTTTGAGTCGGGTTCGAATTTCAACTCATTCTGACTTGTATCGGGGACCCGGGGTAGTGTTGACCTTAGCGGGCCCACACACTAGTTAGCCATGGCCCACATGTTAGTATTTTAGTTAGTGACTAGACTAATTATTTTGGTTAGTATTAATTGAGATTAGTGATTTAGGATTGACCAAACTACCCCCGACTTAAACCCCTTTCCATGTGTTAACCCATAGATTAGTGTAAGGGGCTTTTAGGCATTTCCCTAATATGACAAAACTCTATTCTTGGCCGGCCACATGGTGGTGGATAAGGCTCCTTCACTTCATCATTTTCCCCCTTTCATTTCTCTCTCTTGTTCTTCCCCAATTTTTTTAGAGAGCAATCCCTAATCAAACCATCACCAAATCCCTCCATTTCTCCACCAAATCTTCTTTCTTCTCTCTCCATTCAATCCAAGGAAGGAGCTCCTCAAGTTTGGGAGGATTCAGAGCTTGTCCGTGTCCGTTTGGGATTTCAACGTGTCGGTGGCGTATCGGGATCGATTCGAGTCACCGAGAGGTATAAATCCCTTCCCTCTCTCATTTCCCTCATGCATTAGATTCATTTTGACCTATAGGAATGACCCCTTGGTTTGGTGCCCATTGGTGTCCATTTCGTGTCCATTTGGACACTTGTAGA
This sequence comes from Iris pallida, assembly GCA_029216955.1. NCBI lineage: Eukaryota > Viridiplantae > Streptophyta > Magnoliopsida > Asparagales > Iridaceae > Iris > Iris pallida. The sequence continues at coordinate 10,938,702 of JANAVB010034616.1, read as the reverse complement.
GGTGTCCAATGTGTAGGATCGTGTCCTAATGGAAAACCCCCCTATTTGGACACATGTATTTGTTTGTGCATTTATTTTAGGTTGTTCTAATATTATTCCAGATTTTTACCATGTGTTTAGAATGTGTTTGCCAATGTATCTTAATGTATCATATTCCTATAATCTATATCATTATATATATATATATATATATATATATATATATATATATATATATATATATATATATATATATATATATATATATATATAAGTGTATATATTATGTGGTGTGACTTTGTGGATTGGTGTTGGATGGGGGCATAGAGGGGTCGGCCAAGTGGGAGGATGAGTGAGTGTGTGTGTTGGGATGGATGTTAGTGTAGGTGTAGTGTTTGATTAAATGGTTGAGAGTTGTAGGGGATTTGAATAGTGGTTAGTGTGGATTAGAAGGGGATGGGAGAAACCAGTTTTGTACAGTCCAATACCCATTCATTTCTGTCCCTTAACAGTAGCCTACCCCCCCCCCCCCCCCCCCATATTTTAGTCCCATCTAGCCATAGATGGCTGTCCATTTTGCCATCAAAACAGCCCCTTATATCACTCTAATTATTGTCCTAATATAGCCCACACTGCTGTCCCAAAATAGCATATAACCCCCCCAAATTTTAGTCCTACATACCACCAAATGACAGTCCTAACAACCCCATGGCTGTCCTATTTTGCCACAGGACAGCCCCCAAAATAGTTCATGTATTTACACCTAAATGACAGTCCTATATTGCCAAGACAGTCCATGAACCAGCCCATACAAACACCCTTAATGTTGTCCTATTTTACCACTCCATTTCAGTCCATGTAACCACCCAAAATCAGTCCACAAACCATTCAATTTCAGTCCACCATAACCCCAAACCTGTCCATATATAGCCTTGTGTGTGTGTGTGTGTAATTGTAAGTTGAGATGTGTGTGTGTGTGAGCCATTTGTGAGTGTGTGTGTGTGAGAGCCTAATTGAGTATAGCAAATAACTAATAGGAAAGCCTATAGGAGAGCCTATTAGAGTGTAATATTTGTGAGAGGGTCGTGTGTGAGTGAGTGTGATAGAGTTGAGGGTAAATTCATGATATGGGTAAGGTAGGTAATAGGGTAAACCTATACATGTCCTAACATAGCCTAGATACCTAGGATACCTATTTTTCTTGGTAGGTAAACCTTAGATAGGTTGGTATCTAGCTACCCTAAGGAGCCTAGGCTAGTATATTGGGTATTAGCGGGGTTTCCTTGGGATTGGGCAAGCTATCGAGATTTACCTTGGTAGGGTAATGTAAGTTTACCTAGAAAATAGGGTATTAGTGTTTGGAGTCTAAGATAGGGTTAGAACTTGATTCCTTTGGTTGGTAATGATCAAATATGGTGCTCATAGATTAGTTTTGACGTCGGTTGACCTTTTTGACCAAAAGTTAACAAAAGTCAACCGAGAGTCAAACTTAGCCTTTAAGCGACCAAATTTGACCGAAACCAAACCAGAGTTGACCAGTTGACTGAAAGGCAACAGTTGGTCAACATTAGACTAGTTTGACCTAGGGTTGACCTAGAGTTGACCAGAGTTGGCCAGAGTTGACTTTTTGACCAAAAGTCAACTATAAGTCAACCTTTGACCCCGTTTGACCTAGATTGACCTAGTTTTGACTTAGACTTGCATTCATGACTTATATTAGTTTTCTTTTCAGTATAAAACCCTGTTTGACTCATAGTATCTTATTTTAGGTCTGTGATCACTCTGAGCGTCTGTTCACCCTATCAGCTCAGCACCACAGGCGAGTACATTCACTGATAGTTTTTATTGTCTTGATATCTACTATATCTGATTCAGTTGTAGTGTTTTACATGATTTCCGACATGACGATTCATGGACTAGTATACATTGGATCCTGTCATGAGATGTTATTCCTAGACTCCCTTGGTATATGAGTATGTGATATTTCTGTGTTCCTGTACTTATATAGACACTGATTTAGAAGTGGGCTGGCCCCCTGCTCTCGAACCTCGTGTCTTGACGTACCATGTCCGGATCCGTGATACTATTCGGGGATGGGGGAATTATTAGGGGTTATGTGATCAAAGCCTCCATGTAACTATATTTTGCTAGCGCCACCCTCACCTCACGTAGGGTGTAGCAGATATCCCGTTACCAGTTATCCAGGTTGGACGGCATGACTCTCCGTTGAGTACACCGTGGATTGTCGGGCCAAGTGGATAACCATCTCTTGCTTCCCTAGCCGATCACATATCACTCTAATAGTTCAAATCACCTTTTATATTTATTAGTGTATCTTATATTTCTAGTTCAGCTTTACTTTCTGTACTTCTCACCATGCTATGATTTCTATTTCTTACATGCTCTATCTGTCTTTATACTGTACCATAATTTAAGACTAAGTCCTGTTTGAAAGAAGGGTTACAACTACGGTCCTTATTTGGTTCAAGGGTTGTAACTCGGCTTTCAAATGGTTCCCAAGTCGCCTATATCTTTGTCTTATATTTTATTATTATTGTCTCTTATAATATTTCTTAATTCATATGGAACTGCTGTTGGTGTTTTGTACTTACTCATTTTTCTGACAGGATACCGTTGACAAATTTTACAGATGACTCTGAGACTGATTGCCCGACCTACTATGGGGTTGAGTCTGACGGAGTAGAGTTAGATCGTGGCTTATTGGTAGAGCCACTAGACTTTGCTCACCCTGAGTAGCATAGTTTAGTTAGGTTTGTCTGGCCTGCGAGCCAGCTAGTACATTTTAGTTGTAGTATCTATTACATATATTTTCTGAGACTTGGATGTTTGTGTTTAGCTCTGACGTATGGATTTTGGACTCATTTCCTGTTTTATCTATCATATCTCTTTTTCATGCTATCTACCTTAGTTTGATATATGTGATTGAGACTGTATTGCTAAGTCACCTCCATTCGGAGTGTATATACTGTACAGGTATATTTATCTGTTTTAGTTGTAGTATTTACAGACCCTATATACAGCGTTCTATCGCCGATTCTGCGGCGTAGGCTGGACGTAACCACGTGCTCGTGCCCCTCTTCAGGGTGCGGGTCGTGACATGTCAGTACTTTAACATACTGGTGATGTGAACAAAGGCTACACCGTCTGAAACAATCAGTAAGTAATTTAGCGATAAAATGTTTCTTATGAGATGATCTTATTACTTTTACCTATGTTCATTTCATGTAGCACAAAGTTATATTACTTCTTTTGAAAACACCTTTAAAAAAGAAGCATTAACATTTTCTTGTTTCAAGCCAACTATCGGGTCAATTTTATATGCAAAGGCAATCTCAACTATTCAGAAGTGTGCAGCATATTTTGTGAGCCATATCATTTCTTCAGAACATATTTGTAACTATTCATTCTTTTGTGGCATAACAATTCATTGATTGAAAGCATATTCATATGGGACAGATATTCATAAGAGCATTTTATGATAAAAATGTAAAGCATTTACCGATATCACTTATCAGTGATTCTTACCCATAGCCGATGATCTATCCCTATATAAGACAAGGACTAGAATAACATACTACACATAGCCGACAATGTTTCATGTTCGTCTCTAAATTGCTAGCTCTTCCAATAAACTTTATCGATACATGCCATCGATTAGCAGCTGTGACTCAAGATTCAACTCTGCACCAACGCATGTGTATACCAGCAGTTGTGAATCTCTGATTCAGATTTGCACCGATGTACACACATGCTAGCAGCTGTGGCTCAGGGTTCAGTTTTTCACTAATCGACATCCTATCTACATGATGGTCCATGGGTCTATCCCCTTGATTGGCTGCTTAGACTCATGGATCAGCATGTCGCTAATAGACACAACACCCCTTAATTGCAAGATCTAGAATCTACCTCAGGGATGCTATTAGAATCTCTTTCGGGTCGGTCGATTTCCAGCGTCTCAGGAATCATCGAGAGACTATTACCTTGTGTACAAGTTGTTCAAGACCAATGTATGAATGCAATTTCTATCAGATAAAACCATTCAGTTCATAATTTATCAGTACGCAACATTTCAAACTCTTATGTTCACTTCATAATATATACAGAGCCCATGGCTCCTCTCTTCTTTTCAGATAATGAAGCATGTAGCTCCTTTCATTTCATTCATTAACAACAGAGTCGTACTCTATTTTTCTCTTTCTCGGTCATTCATTCAGCTGTACACCTGTCTTTCATTTATTCATTCGTGTCAGCATACGATTAGGGACATGTATCATCATTCTTATTTACTCAAGCATGGAAACTGTTCTATATCATTAAGCAAGCATTCTATTTATTAATAGCATACATTTTTTGGGACATGTAAATATTCTTTGCATCGATTAAGCATGGCAATGTTCTTTCTCTTGTAGCGACATTCTACTTTAGCATGCAAGCTTCTTTTATCTTGTTTAACATAGCAATGGGTTCGATTATTTAGCAACATGCAGATTTTTAAATTAAAACATACAAGGTCATCGTGTTAGCATTCTCAACGATTACGGTCTTACTTTTAACAATAAGTATTCATTCAAAATCACATATTCTTTATTAGGCATGATATGAAAGCATAGTCTTTGCCCACTCACCGAGATCAATTGTCTTCTGTTGTAGAGCCATCAATCCGATCTTTTTGTCCATCTAGTGCCTTTGCGGAGCAGGATACTACAGTCAATCAATCCTATAGCTTTCTATAGTTTGTCTAGGTTATCCCATTAATGCTTTTATATATATATATATATATATATATATATATATATATATATATATATATATATATATATATATATATATATATATATATATATATATATATATATATGAATCCTTTGATTGTGCCGTATTCAAGCAAGGCTAACTGAACCAATTAATAATACTCATGCACTAAATGCACCGGTCCCTCGTAAGGCCACCGCAGTAAGATAATCAGTAACTGTTTTAGCTCTCCTATAGAGAAAACTGGCTTGACATACACTAAGCAGATGCAGCACTCCACTAGTGTGGATGAATATACAGTATCTGTGGTTGCTAGCCGACACGCCATTACAATTGTCTGGGTGGTGTCTTGTCATACACGATCTTGAGATTTTATTCCCTCTCAATGCTTCGACCATTTATAGTTGATTATATTAACCCTATATTAGTCTTGGAATCACATGCCATGGTCACATGGTCATTCTCCTAGATATCGCACCATAATACGTGTACCCTAAGTATGAATCCACATAGGCTCGTAGAGTCCTAAATCTATCTAGATCCATCCTTAGTATAATGCATCAAGCAAACAATGATCATACCACATCAATATTACTGACCATTTACCATGACTGTGATGGAAATCATGAATGTACTAACATATAACAGACAAGATAATGTATCACGAAGAGTCGCACCTCAGTGCACTCATATAATAGCACCTCAGTAAAGACTTAGGTTGTACCTCAATATTCACTTAGAATAGTACCAGCACGTTTTTAGGTAAACAAGTCAAGAACATGGTCAAACAATTAAGGATAGTCTTTCTACGCATAAATATATGATCTCTACGCAATTCTGTACAAAATAGGGGCTTCTATACAATTTGTGTGCACAAACAGATGTCTCGGTGCAACTCTGCACACAATCATGGGTCCCGGCATAATTCTGTACATAAATAGGGGTCTCTGCGTAATTATGTACACAAACAAGGGTATCATGTGCAAAAATATGCTCAAGAAGATTATGTGCAAAATACGCACAAAACGGACCTTATGTGCAAAAATACGCACAAAAAAAAGATTCTTCACAAAAATACGTACAGGGAAGGGACTTTGCATAAAAATATGCACATGAATAAATCTGTTGCAAAATACGGGCAAAGAGGGGCCTTCGCATAAAAATACGCACATGGAATGAATTTGCTGCAAAATATGCCAGAAAGGGTCCTTTGCGTAAAAATACGCATAGGGAATGAATCTGCTGCAAAATACGGACAGAGAGGGTCCTTTGTGTAAAAATACATGCATGATATTTTTTTCTGAAGACGACATGAAAAAGCTGAAAACTTCTTTTAGCCCTAAAAACTTCAACACAACCGCAAATCTAATTATTCAAAGGTCAAAATTGCTTAGAATAAAAATTTTTACTACGTGGGACAATTAGTTTTCAGAAATACTAAGGTTTAACAGATCAAATATTTGAAAAATCGTAAATACCTAGAATATAAACTTAGATCTACTCCGAACCATTTATTAAAACCAAAAATGTTAAGAACTCGAGTTATAGAGAATATAAATTTACATAATATAGGCTAAAAATATGCATAAAAAATCAAAATAATGAAAATGAGCAATATGGTCTCTCTAGTAGTGCAAGATGTACTTGCCTAGGGTTGGTAGAGAAAATAAATGAGTGAATGAGGAAAAAGAGTGTGGAAGAGATTATTTATAGGATATGGGGGTGGTGGCTCCACTAAATCCTAATCTGAAATCAATGTCTAACCACAAGTCAAGTCTAAATACCATGTCACATGATCATAAGCAAATAAAACAAAACAAGTAATCATGTACATGAATAATGTAAAAAAAATATGTATACCGGGAACGGAGAGTAACATAATTTCTGGAAACTCAACTTTGATGGGGCTTTCTACGAGGGGAAAGTAGTTGATGCTGGTGTACTATGTGACAATCATGGAACATTCCAAGGTGCCATCACAATGTTCTCTCGTGGAGGATCCCCTTTTATTGCAGAAGGAGAAGCTCTTCGCTTGGGTCTAATACTTTAGAAGCGGGAACGTGCCTTCAATGTTGTAATTGAAGGAGATTGTAAAACTCTAATTGAAGCTATAAACAACAGGGATGTCAATTTCTTATGGTAGATCAGAAGTGTCATAGAGGACGTACGGTTATTGATGACAGCTCATGTGGTATCGCTTGTTCCTTTGCTCCCAGGAATACTAATACTATTGCACATCAAACTATCTAATGAAGCTCTATTCAAAGAAAACTATCTGATCACTCAAGTGATTCGAGATACTCAAAATTGTTTCATAAGCAATATCTGTAAAGATATGTATTCACTCTGTTGCTTATATATGATCGTAATATATTTTCTTCGGATTTCAAAAAAAAAACACCCACCACTTCTTTCTCTCAATATCTTCTTCTTCATGTTCAACATCCTCTTCCTCCTAGTTCTATCCTACTCCCACAGTCCAGTTGAAGCCTCTTCCCGCTCCACTTCTCTCTCGTAAACTATTTTTCTTCCATTTTCATTTGTAGATTAATTATAAATGATTCTCTTCTCTCTCCCTTAGTTATCTTCCTCATCATTTATTTCTATTTGTTCTTGTTGTGCATGTCTAATAATGGTTTCTTTCAACTTTTTTAATAATTGTAGTCGTGATCGTTGATGCTTAGTTCTTATGGTTAGATGAGCCAGGTTGACTTGAAACAGATCCAGAGGACATTGTAGTACGACACTATGAATGTATTTATTTATTGCTTATGTGAGATTAAATCATTGTTTTAAAAAATCGAACTGATGATTGAATCGAATTTTTTTGGTACAGATCTGATCGGAGTTCAAATAGACTTGATTTAGTTTTACTTGGTTCGGTTCAAATAGGTAAGATATCAACATTTACTTTTTGGTTCTGTTCTTAGTAAGTTCAGTTTGGTTTGATTTTTACAAAAATAAGGCCTCTCACAACCAAACCAAGCACCAAATGGTCCAAATCTCACGTGATACTGAGTTTTTTCAAAACAAAAAAAAACATGATTCGGTCGGTTCCGGTTGAACTCCGATCTACCAATATAGGAATTGTGAGATTGTTGGACATCTAGATTTTACTGTGTCACCCTTCGGGGTATGTAATATAGAGGGATGATGTACATGTCAAAGTCCATCGTACCTGATTTTCAATGATTTTTGCTAAAGGTACTACAAAATTTGCTCAAAATAACCCAAATCTTGGTGCTAGTCCACTTTGGAGGGACTTTTACTCAGACTAGCCGAAAATTTACTAGGGCTGTCCACCCTCTCCTCCTCCTTATCCACCCCTCTCCTCCTCCCCCCCTCTGGCCTCCTCCTCCTGCTCCGCCTCCCCCCTCCGGACTCCTTCTCGCCATCCGTCCATTAATTATTGGCGTGGAAGGGGGCTGCAGCCGTGGAGGAGGAGAGAATGTGAGCAGCGGCTATGGGGGAGGGGATGTAGTCAAAGAGGAGAAACAGCGATGGCGGGGGAGGGGTTGCAGCCGCGGAGGAGAAACAACGACGGCAGGGGAGAAGCAGTGGCCTCCTCCTCCCGCACCTCCGCCAACCTCTCCTCCTCCTCCCGCTCCTGCTCCTCCGCCAGCACCCCCCCCCCCCCCCCCCCCCTCTCCCCCCCCCCTCCCCCCGCTTTGGTCTCCTCATCGTCGTCCGTCCACTAGTTGTTGGCGGGGGAGAGGGCCGTAGTCGTGGAGGATGAGATGTGAGAAATAAGTACTTGGCGGTGGGGAAGAGGGATACAGCCGCGGAGGAGGAGGCCTCGTCGTCGTCCAGGACTGTCAAACTTTTTAACATTCCTTTTGTCAAAAAATTTAGCAGTCATAAAAAAAATTGGACAGTCCGAGTAATTTTTTTCAGTGGCAAACTTGTAAATAAAAAAAATTAGACTGTTCTGAATAAAATATGTAGTGCCTTTAGCAATCATCTTTTCAATTAGTTTATGGAGTTATAGACTAGTTGTAATTGAAAAACGAAATAAGATAATTTCGATATTTTGGACCAAAGGTAGGGAATATAGACTTAGTATGATGACATATATATGTGCCGAGCCACAACCACAAAGACCCAGACCCAGATAATTGATCCGAACTCTCATACTCCTTCATCAAACTATCGATGCCATTAAAGAACCATCCTATACAAAACTACCTTGGGGTATTTCTTTTTGTGATGGTTAAACTTACAATTCACGATAGTATCAATTGAAGTATGGAAATTAATTAAATCAGTAGCCACCACTGATGTTATATGAAATGATGAAACAAATATTGGATGGTCATTGTGTCAGCCAAGTACGTAGAGTTTTTTTCTTCTTCTTTCTAAAATTCGGATTGTTCCAGTGAGGCTTTCCAGCATTTTTAGCCTAATAACTTTTTGTGTCATTTAGCTCAGGTGTATAATGGGCCCGGGCAGCCAGTAACCCGGCCCGACCTGGGTCTGGTCCAGTCAGTTGCCGGTCTCGGCCGGTTCGGACTCGGTCAACAGACCGGCCCGAAAGTCCGGTCCGGGCAACGGGTCTGAACTGAATCTTGAATTCTGATCCGAAAGTCCGGTCCGGGCCGGACTGATTCAGAAACTAGTCCAAAAGGTTCTAGCCCGCGCAACCCCGTCGACCCGGCCCGGACCGGCCCAGATCTGATCCAATCTAGGCCTGGTCCAGACCCTAAAAATCCACAAGAAATTAGGTATTTTGACCAACCCTGTTTTAGTGGCTATTTTTATGGCCGTTTTAGAAATACATTGGTTATTTTGCTAAAAATGACCAAAATATCCTTATAACGTACCATATTTTGGAGATATTAGGGGCATTTTTTTACCAAAAGTTACTATAAATAGGACATAAATCAATAAAATTAGGCACAACAAATTTTCTTCTCTCTTACAATATTTACAATCAATATATAGTGTGCAGTGGCTATTTAATATCATCGATAATCAACTACCACAGCAACTGCAAGATCAACAACCGCAACCTCAATCCTCACAACAACAAGAGTTTGAATCGAAGCCAACAAGTGTTTGTATTGAATCAAAATTTTGGCATCATTTTAGCAAAGTTTACATTGAGCCTGATACAGAAAGAAGATACTTGGCTAGAGTTTTTGTCGAATGCTTGTCATTGTAGAAAATGAATCAAATGTGACCATAACTATGGTACAAGGAAGCTAAGTAGGCACTGAAATTTGCATGGATATCTAGTAATCTTGTATTTTTTTTTAAAAAAGTGTCATTTTTAATATATTTTTTATTAGTATTAGTATTAATAAAATTTAGCTCTTTTTAGTTCTTTTCCAAATTTATGTTTGTATTTTGTTTTTGAATTTATTTTTATTACGGACGACGGAAAAAAAAATTAAATATACACGGGATGGCTCGGACCCAACCCAGAACCAGCCCGGATCCATCATTATTGTTGTTGTTGTTGTTGTTGTTGTTGTTGTAAAAGGCGGTATGCTAATAAATATTATTTTATGATACCATACACACGAAATTTATATTCTCAAAAACACAATGAACTAAACTGAACACAATAAAACCAAATCGGTTGCCTATTAAAAATTAATATATTGTATAAATTTGTTTAATATTCAAATTCGTGATAATTAAACTTTGGACAATTAGATTCATTTAATATTCAAATCATATTATTTGTCATTTTTAGTATAGAACAATTAATTGATAGTCATTCAGAACATAAATGTTATATTAAAAATTATAAAATTGTTTCCATTTTTTTCTTCTCAAACTTTTCTTTTATAAAATAAACCGGTCGGCCTAGACTCTACCCTGAACTGGCCGAATCTAACCCGGTTCAGCCCACCCACCTCCAACCTGTCCACGGGTCCGCACTGAGTTTTTTCTCCTTTTTTTCGGACTAGCCCAGTCCGATCCGGTCCAGCCAAATTCGAATCCGATCAAATCCAGTCAAATCGGGTCGGGGCTCCGCCCGGCCCGGCCCGATCCATTACACACCTTGATATTTATAATTGGATTTTTTTAATCATGGATAATGCTGTCACTCGGGAGAAGTTAATTTCTTGTAATAGAATAATCATCAGTCTAGAATGTATGTTAGCTCATTTGTCATGAGTTCGATTCTTGACCAATGTGAATGCTCATAACAATGAAATGAGTAGCTTTTAGAAAACAAATTGAGTTAAATTCATGTTATCATTGCTAATATGGATTAATAGATTCGATTCAAAATTTATGTACAAACAAATGGTTAGCAAATCAGATATTGGATCAAACTAAATTTCTAATACAATTCAACCACTACACATTAATTATCCCACCACTTTCTGGGTAACAAATTCTCCCAAAATATTTTAGATGTTTTGGCGGTCACCAAATTCTATCATCATGTCATTGATCTGTGAACCAAACAGATATTCACCTTGTCAGTTGTCTGAAAATCAATTTTATTAAAAAAATGATAAATTTTTTTGTCTTGGGAATAGAAAGATTAGTGTCAAGTTCTGAATAGTTTTATTTTCATGTAAATGTTTTTGTTTAAATTTTTTTTTTCAAAATTCTAATTTTTATTCCATGTGTTGCTGGTCAACCTGTGGCGTGGGTTTTTCAGCTTCCTAATCATGTTTGTTTGATTTTTTTTTCCTTGGTATTGCTTCAAATTTTGTTATAGATTTGTTACGGTTTGTGTGTCTTCTCTCGGCTCGATTTTGTTAGTGTATTCTTTGAGATTGCATGAATAGTGTTTTAAAACGTCAACCACAGCCTTGGTTTTCAACCAAATATCATAAGCTATTTCCATATTTCTTCTACTTTGTTGCTTCGGATAAGAATAGTACTTGAATTCATTTCTTAGGTAAGTTAATAACAAATGATAAAAGGTTTCATGTGTTGTTTGTGCATTTCTCGTACGATCAAGTGGTTTAGGCATCTTTTGGTGATTTCTTATATAAAGGAATTCGAAATGCAGTTATGGCTGGGAGAAAACTATCGAAGATACATAAGACTGTTATTATTGGACAACACTATGTGTTTGTTTAATGTTCTCACCATATTTTATATGATGTTAATTATTCTTAAAAGAAAATATAGAAGTCATATTCTTAGGAAAGCACCATCTTATGAAAGATCAATTAGAATATTTGAAAGTCTATACAGAATGGTATGAGAGAGTGATGTAAGGTGCATATATGAAATCCAAATGGATAGGAGGACATTCAACGTCTTTTGTTATATGTTAAGTGGTGGTTTGAAGGATACTAGACATGTCTTCGTGGAAGAGATGATAGCTATATGTTTTTGCATATCCTTGCTCATCACCAAAAGAATAGTATAACAGAAGGTAAATTTATACGTTCTAGAGAAACCATTAATAGATGTTTCAATATCTTAGAGGCAGTCTTAAGTCTACAAGGAGAGTTTTTCAAAGCACCAGAGTCGGTGCGTGACGACTCAACTGATCCGAGGTGGATATGGTTTAAGGTACATCATGATTATAAATGCTAATTATATGTGAGAAACAAGAACCGTTTATATTTACACTTTAAATTGTTTATTCTGTATAATTGTCTTGAGCGCCCAGATGGGACATATATAAGAGTACATGTGGCCCAGGCTGACAAGTCTATAGGTACCGAACTAGGAAGAATGAGATTGCTACAAAGGGGTGTACTCCCAAGATATGCAATTTATATATGTGTTGCCATGATGGTAAGGTTCTACAGCAGATTCTCAAGTACTTCGTGATGCTATTAGTAGGAGACATGGATTGAAGGTCCCCTATGGAAATAGAATATATACTTTTAAAATAAATTAGAAGTTGTTAGACTTTCTCTTACATATTTTAATAGTTGTTTTAATAAGTGTAACATTGTTTAATATATTATTATCTCGTTGATGTCGGATATCCAAATGGGGAAGGATTTCTTTCCCCATACAGAGGGAAGAGGTATCATTTAAGTGATTGGAGAGACGGACATCTACCCACCACTCTAGAGCACTCTAGAAGAATTATTTAACATGAAGCACTCATCAGCTAGCAATGTGATAGAGAGGTGTTCTGAACTACTAAAGCTACGTTGGGCGATCCTAAGGAGTCCTTCATTCTTTCCTATAAAACACAATATTGCATCATTATAGCTTGTTGTCTTCTTCACAATCTTATAAGACGAGAAATGTCGGCTAACCTACTAGAAAATGAGTTGGATGAAGTTGGCCAATTAGAAGGGGATGTTATCACTTACATCGACTCATCGGGACAATTGACGGGTTGGAGGTCAAATTTAGTGTTGGAGTAGTTATAATTGTTTGGATGATTTTGTATTTTAATTATATGTTTTGGAACTCATTTGCTTAGTGTTGGGAGTTATCTGAAGTTTTGAAACTTTTCTTTTTCAGATTGTAAAATTAAAGTTTTTAATTCCATTAAGTTAATGGGACCTGCAAATGTATTGTGCTTGGAATGTAGTTTTTTCTTTTACTGTGCTTTATTTGATCTACTCTAGTATATTTAATCATAACCCCGTGTAGGATGGATTTGGAAATCAACTCCGAAACCTCAATTGGTGGAAAGATATTTGGAGTCCTAGAGAAGATGCATCTTTAGTTGAGGCGCTTTCCGAACTATGTATTAGTGGACAGTGGAAAGTTGAAAATGGGTTCAGAGCTATGTATTTGACACAGTTGGAGAAAAAATTGGGAGAAAAGTTGTCGAACTGTGACCTAAAGGCAACTCCTCATATTGAACCTCATGTTAAGGCACTCAAGAAACAAACATTAGCTATCAATATGATATGACTTCCAACTCAAGCTGTTTTGCATCAAATGATTATTAAAAGATGGTTGCTTGTGAGAAACAAGTTTATGAGCAACGGGCTAAGGTGAAGCAATTTAATAAAATATACTTCTCTACATCTTGGTTTTTTTGTTCTGATAGTTCTCCCCTATATCGGTTACGTTACATATTGAAATTTAACCCTCCTGTAAATGTTCAGGTATACAATACTGCAAGAGGATTAAGAAACAAACCATTTCCTCATTATGATAGCTTGATCGAAATTTTTGGGAAGGATAGGGCAACTGGAAAGGGAGCTGAAGGTCCAGTTGAAGCGGTTGAGAATCTCACCAATGATGATCATAGTATTTTCAACTTTGAGGATGTGATAAATGATGAGGAAGAGGACACAACACCACCTAACAAAACTCCTAGATGTCCTCCTTCAAGGGGTGGTCTAAAACGAAAATGAAACACAGAGAGTTGGTTGGATAATTTGGAAGACATAGTTAGTACCCTAGCTCATTTGTGGAAGTGACTACGACACCATGAGAGAAGTTTTTGCCGGTGAGCATGCAGCAACGCAAATGAAAGGTAAGGTTGTTGATGAACTTATGCAAGTTGAAGGATTGACTAGAAGAGATGTCCTTGAAACTTATGCTACAATCATCGATGATGATTCCAAAATTGTTCTCTTATTTACCTTACCAGATTATCTAAAGAGACAATGGGTTGACATGCTCCTTAACCGACAGTAGACAACGATTTCTCCTTGCAAGACATTTTGATGTTGGAATATATGGACCATGTATTAGTTTTTGAACTGTTTTGGCTTTGTATTAGAACTTGATGGATGCTTGTGTTTGTATTTGGATTTTCCAGACATTTTGATGTTGGGGTCTGGAAAATTTCAAGTTTTTTAATTACTTGATGGATGTATGAACTGCTTTAATTTTGAATTTTGTAGTCACATACAATGGCATGCATTTCCTAAATTGAAGCGAAACATTCTGTATTATCATCCACATGTTGTCAAATGACACTAAGTTTGGTACGTATTATCTGCTATTTGCATCTTTCTCAATCATGTATTGAGTTAGGAGGACTTATTTAGTCCCACATCGGATAGAAAAGAAGGAAGAGGCTAGCCTCCTTCTATATATATGTACTCCCTCTTGAATAATAAATCATCAACTATTCCTTCTACATGGTATTTGAACCAAAATTCTAAACAAAATATTTTTCCTTCTTCTCTTTCTCCACTCATCTCCTCCGGCACGGGTTCTACTCTGACACGGGTTTTACTTGTTAGTCCCGGGGCTTGATCAAAGATGGAAAAACAGATGCAATCGAGATCTGAGATGTCCCATAAAACTTTGCAGAGAGCAAACTCAAGATCTACGATGGAATAAAAAATCAAATAGCCAAATTACAATCTGAAGGAGGGAAAAAGAGAAGAGAAGATCTCTCGTTCTTCCTTGCAAACGTGTTGCAATTGGGACAGAACGAGTTACAATAAAACTAGAGAGAGATGACAAGAAGAACAATGCTGGGGTGTCAAAACACCGTTGCTCAAAGCAAGATTCGCCCCACACGGTCTGCTTCCAGGAACCAGCAAGTTAAATAACTTGTGGAACGCTCGATGTCACCTCTGTTCTGACTCCTCGGATGGACTTGCAATGGCGGCAGCAGCTCTCTCTCTCTTTCTCCTTTTCTGACTTATATTTTCGTAGTACCCACTAAGGAGGCCAGAAGAGAGTATATATAGAGAGAGGGTGGAAACCCTAGCCGCCTCTTCAGTTATGGAAAGATTGAATCAAATCACAAAAAGATAGCAACGAATTAATTCTAATCCCACAAAGATAGGAACTGAATTAATTCAAATCCCACAAAGATAGTAACGAAATTAATTCAAATCCCACAAAGATAGGATCTGAATTAATCGCATTGATTCACCCTTTCATAACCGATTTGAAATCTACATAGTCAGCGTAGCCCTCCATGCGGCAGCAGCAGCAGCAGCCTGGCCGCATGGACCGCTTGGGCCGCATGGACCGCATGTGCCGCATGAGCCGCATGGACCGCATGAGCCGCATGAGCCGCATGGACCGCATGAGCCGCATGAGCCGCATGGACCGCATGGACCGCATGAGCCGCATGGCCGCATGAACCGCATGGCCGCATGAGCCGCATGAGGCCGCATATGAGCCGCATGTCGCATAAGACCGCATGGCCGCATATGAGCCGCATAAAGACCGCATGACTGCTGACGTGCTAAGTGCAAAGTGCGCCAACAAAACGCCACATTACGCCTCATGAGCCCATAAGCCCGAGCCCGAGTCCGAGTCCGAGTCCGAGTCGCTAAGCCCCTTTGGGGCTTAGCTCCAAGTGGAATTAAACCAAGAGAATGACAAAAGCATTAATGCTTAATCCTTGGAGCCTTATTACCTTCTAGTAAAATCACCCACATGGTTCCCTCCTTAGGGTCACCACCCCATGTGCATCTCTCAACAACACACCCAAGTATATATGTTGAGATAACTCATGGTGCTTTTCCAATGTGGGGCTAAAATTTTACAAGGCATGTTGAGAGCAAGCTCTCTCCATGTAAATAAAGCACCAACAATCTTCCACATATCACAACATATATATGTGTCCAGGGTTGAGCGTTCCCCACAGTAACTGTCCATTTTGCATTAGGATAGATGTCGCTGACGACTTGAATCTTCCCGCATGGGTTAAATAACAATGTGATACAAGAATGGACTACGCCTTGAATTCTGCACCACAATTATAATTCTTCCCACTCACAAAGTGTAGTTACGTGTGCTTCTGGCTGTACATTAAAGGCCCTGTGCCAGCCTGGTTTCAGTGTATAATTTTGGGCGTCTACAAGTTTACCCTCAAGAGACGGCCTGATATCTCTTTTCATACACTATAGGTGAGTTCTTTATTAAAGAGATATGGCATGAAGCCTTGCGCTTCCTTGCGGTGCTACGCCGCTATGACATGGCCTGAAGTCGAGGCATTACCCCTACCTGGGAACCTCATCGTAGTGTCATACTACTGTAGCATGAGGTCACAAGCCTCTTTGTAGTGCCAAACTACCCAGCATGAAGCCTAAGGCTTCCTTGCGGTATTACGCCGCAACGACATGGCTTGCAATGCCGAGGCTTTACCCCTACCTGGGTACCTCATCGTGGTGTCATGCCACTATAACATGGGGCCATCCTCCCCTTTGTAGTGCTGTCTACAACTCTTTAATTACGTCATACAGCATTAGGCTACCTGCCTATTTGCGGTGCTACGCCGCTATGACTTGGCATGCAAAGCCGAGGCATTACCCCTACCTGGGAACCTCATGATGGAGTCATCCCACTGTAGCATGGAGTTTCACTCCTTATAGTGCTGCTCTACCGTACTTTCTGTAAAGCACACCAGACATTCACTCTGCCTGAGAACTCATTAAGGCGTTTAAGCCAACCTTCCACAGGATCTGTTTTTCCGCAGAAAAATACATAGTAGACAACAGTGGTTATGGGTCTGTATCCCTTCCATGTTCCATAGAACAAGTACCCACCGTTACCTGATAGTTTCCCAGTCAGAGATCCTCCTTTGAACCAAAAGTTAGATGCCTAGTAGATTTCTTTTTGAACTAATAGCATAAAACTTTTATGGTAGGATTACAAAGACATACTATCAGAATGCCTTCAAGCCCATTTTACAAGCTGTGTCATCGACCAACTGGCGCTTGAGGCCCTTTATGAATGGATCTGCCAAGTTCTCCTGACTCCGAACATCAACCACTACAATTACACCTCTTTTGATAAGATCGTGTACTGCCCTGTGCTTCAACCACACAGTCCTCTTCTTCCCGTTGAAGAGGTCATTTGATGCCACCGCCACAGTCGCCTGGTTGTCACAGTATATTGGTATCGCCGGTATCTGAGCCCCAACCACTGGAAGATCATACATGAGCTCCCGAAGCCATTCTGCTTCATCTGCTGCAGTTTCAAGTACATAGAATTCAGATTCCATGGAGGAACGAGAGAGTATAGTCTGCTTCTTCGACTTCCACGATATAGCAGCTCCACCCAAGGAAAAGACATATCCACCTGTGGATCTCTCGCTTTCCACCTCTGAACACCAGCTAGCATCACTGAAGCCTTCCACTACTGTCGGATACCCGTTGTAGTGCAGTGCATATGTCTGAGTCTTCTTAAGATATCTCATTACTCGCTTCACAGCTTTCCAGTGCTCAACCCCTGGGTTGTTTGTGAACCGACTCAGCATTCCCACGGCGAAAGCTATGCCAGGCCTTATGGCAGTAGTTGCATACATCAAACTTTCGATAACGCTAGAATACTCCAGCTGCCTGACGCTTTTCCTCGAGTTTGGCTTCAGCTTCTGATCACACCTGTATGGCGTGTCGATCCCTGGAAGATCCTTATACCCATAGCGTGTGAGCATCTTCTCAATATAGTGAGATTGTGACAGCGCTACTCCAGTGTCTGTCCGGATGATCTTTATGCCCAAGATGACATCTGCATCCCCCAAGTCCTTCATACTGAACTTGGTTGAGAGGAACTTCTTTGTCTCTGTGACACAGCCTATATCCGTACCTAGGATTAGCATGTCGTCCACGTACAGACAAACGATGACTCCTCTTCCATCAGCGAACTTTGTGTAAACACATTTGTCCGTCTCGCTGACTCTGTAGCCGTTTGACCTAATAACTTTGTCAAACTTCTCATGCCACATCTTGGGAGCTTGCTTCAAACCATATAATGATTTCACCAACTTGCAGACTTTGTCTTCAAGACCTTTGACGACAAATCCATCTGGCTGTTGCATGTAAATCTCTTCGGTCAGCTCCCCATTCAGAAATGCTGTCTTTACATCCATCTGATGTATCACCAACTTATGTATAGCTGCTAGAGCGATTAACATCCTGATGGTGGTCATCCGAGCTACTGGAGCGTACGTGTCGAAGTAGTCTATCCCCTATTTCTGAGAAAATCCCTTGGCGACCAGCCTGGCCTTGAACTTGTCAATAGTTCCATCTGCCTTCATCTTCTTCTTGAAGATCCATTTACATCCAACAGGCTTTTCTCCTTCAGGTAGATCTACCAACACCCATGTGTTATTTGAGGTGATAGAGTCAAACTCGACATTCACTGCCTCCTTCCAGAAGATAGCATCTCTGGTCTTCATCGCCTCATCATAGGTAAGCGGATCTGCTTCCACATGATAGGTGACAAAGTCATCTCCGAAATCTTTCGGTCTCCTCGCTCGCTTAGCTGACGGCTCGGCGAGTTCTGGTGCAAGAGTTGTTTCATCAACAACAGCTTCTTCTTGGACTACTGGCTCGTATGAGATTTCAGTCTCATTAGTACCTACATCATTTTCCGGAATGTCCGAAAGAACAATGTTTTTGTCTTTTGCGAACTTGTCTTCAAAGTATTCAGCATCACGAGATTCGATAATATGATTTGATTCAATATCAAGAAATCTCCGAGCATCACTCTTCTCGGCATACCCCAAGAAGATAGCCTTCGTAGTCCTTGTCCCCAGCTTCTGAATCTTCAGATCTGGAAGCTTCACATACGCCAGACATCCCCACACTCGAATGACATTCAAGTTGGGTCTGACTTTGAACCAGAGTTCATGAGGAGTTACGTCCGAAGTTGCATATGGCACTCTATTCAGAATGAAAGTGGCCGTTAATGCAGCTTCTCCCCAGTAGCATTTTGGAAGACCTGCAGTGAGCAGCATGGAATTTATCATTTCTGTTAATGTCCGGTTCTTCCTCTCTGCTACTCCGTTGGATTGAGGAGAATATGGAGCAGTAGTCTCGCATATGATTCCATGTTCTTTGCAGAACGATGCGAATTCATGAGACCTGTACTCCCCACCTCGATCACTTCTCAGCCTCTTGAGTTGTTGTCCAGTCTGCCGTTCAGCCTCGGCCCTGAACTCTCTGAACTTCTCGAAAGCTTCGTCTTTGGACTTGAGCAAGTAGACGAACGCGTATTTTGAGAAGTCGTCGATGAAGGTTATAAAATACTTAATCCCGGCCTTCGTGGAGAAATGTTTGAAGTCACAGATATCGGAGTGCACCAACTCCAGAAGATCTGTGCTTCGATTGACCCGATGAAAGGGTTTTCTTGTGATCTTCGTCTAAGCACACACTTCACACTTCTCCACCTTACCCCCACATTTGGAGATAAGTCCTAGACTAGACATTTTGTTGATTCTTTTACTATGAACATGTCCTAGTCTATTATGCCACAACTCAAGAGAATAATCAGAAAATGCAACTGCATTAATGTCATCAAACAGGTTGACAAGCTGAATTTTAAATATTCTTTCGGTTTGATAAGCCTTCCCGAAGTATGTTTCTTTCTTGGACATAACCATCTGACCAGCGTTGATGTCCATCCTCAAGCCTGCGTTGCAGAGCAGGCTCCCAGAGATTAGGTTCTTGGCAATCGCAGGAACATGCTTCACTCCTTGAAGCGTCAGAGTGTTCCCAGAAGTGAGTTTCAGCTCCACAGTCCCAATCTCCAGTACTTCAGCTTGGGCCTGGTTTGCCATGACAACTTTTTCAGATGTCGGCTGGTACGTGACGAACCATTCCTTGTCAGAACAGACATGGCAAGTCGCACCAGTGTCTATCCACCCGTCAGAGTCAACCCCCACAGTTGTGACCTGTCCGATCATAGCAACAATGTTAGAAACCAATAAAACCTTATTAGGCTCACCTTTCTCTGATTGTTTAGGCTTAGATCTGCATTCACCCTTGTAGTGGCCTTTCTTGCCACAATTGTAACAAGTCACGTGGGACTTAGTCTTCTGTTGCTTGAATGAAGGACCCTTCGCTTTCAGATTAGTGAAGTCCTTCTTCTTGGAATGAGAAGTCGCCTGCTTCCCCTTGGAATCCCTCGTCTGCACCAGATTGGCTTTAGCCAACTGTTTGGACAGAGTGTCCATCTTCTGTTGAGAACGCATCTCGTCCTCAACATGGATCTCTTGAAGTAGATCTCCCAAGCTAATGTCTAGCTTCTTTCTGTGCATCCTTGCATAGAAGGTACTCCATCCAGCAGGAAGTTTTGAGACGATCCCTCCGACGACAAACTTGTCGGGAAGGGGCATCTCTTCGTCTTCCAGTTTCTGACGCAGCTTCAGAAATTCTTTCACCTGTGGTAACATGGACTTTTCGTCCTCAAAGAGCAATTTGTGATATTTTTCAACCACAAACATTTTGCTCCTATTCTTGTCTTCTTCATACAGATTTTCCACAGACTCCCATATGTCTCTGGCAAGTTCCTTCTTCGAGTAGGATTCTGCCAGGGAATCCTCCATAGCATTAAGGATGAGAAGCCTGCTGATGCTATTTTCCCTTCTCCATTTGGCCTGGAGTTTGGTAGCCGTGTTGATTGCGGCAGTAGATCCAGTGTCTGGAACAGAGGGTTCTTCCTCCAACAAAACATGATCCACGTCTTTCAGTTGAAGAGTTAGGTAAACCTTTTTCTTCCAGACTTGATAATGCTCTCCATCGAACTTTTCCAACTTGCAGAAGTCCGATTGGAGGAGCGAAGCATTAATGTTTTCCATCTATACGGATCTTGCTTTGAGATTGTTAGTCCCGGGACTTGATCAAAGATGGAAAAACAGATGCAATCGAGATCTGAGATGTCCCACAAAACTTTACAGAGAGCAAACTCAAGATCTACGATGGAATAAAAAATCAAATAGCCAAATTACAATCTGAAGGAGGGAAAAAGAGAAGAGAAGATCTCTCGTTCTTCCTTGCAAACGTGTTACAATTGGGACAGAATGAGTTACAATAAAACTAGAGAGAGATAAGAAGAAGAACAATGCTGGGGTGTCAAAACACCGTTGCTCAAAGCAAGATTTGCCCCACACGATCTGCTTCCAGGAACCAGCAAGTTGAATAACTTGTGGAACGCTCGATGTCACCTCTGTTCTGACTCCTCGGATGGACTTGCAATGGCGGCAGCAGCTCTCTCTCTCTTTCTCCTTTTCTGACTTGTATTTTCGTAGTGCCCACTAAGGAGGCCAGAAGAGAGTATATATAGAGAGAGGGTGGAAACCCTAGCCGTCTCTTCAGTTATGAAAAGATTGAATCAAATCACAAAAAGATAGCAACGAATTAATTCTAATCCCACAAAGATAGGAACTGAATTAATTCAAATCCCACAAAGATAGTAACGAAATTAATTCAAATCCCACAAAGATAGGATCTAAATTAATCGTATTGATTCACCCTTTCCATAACCGATTTGAAATCTGCACAGTCAGCGTAGCCCTCCATGCGACAGCAGCAGCAGCAGCCTGGCCGCATGGATCGCTTGGGCCGCATGGACCGTATGTGCCGCATGAGCCGCATGGACCGCATGAGCCGCATGAGCCGCATGGACCGCATGAGCCGCATGAGCCGCATGGATCGCATGGACCGCATGAACCGCATGGCCGCATGAGCCGCATGAGCTGCATGAGGCCGCATATGAGCCGCATGCCGTATAAGACCGCATGGCCGCATATGAGCCGTATAAAGACCGCATGACTGCTGACGTGCTAAGTGCAAAGTGTGCCAACAAAATGCCACATTACGCCTCATGAACCCATGAGCCCGAGCCCGAGTCCGAGTCCGAGTTCGAGTCCGAGTCCGAGTCGCTAAGCCCCTTTGGGGCTTAGCTCCAAGTGGAATTAAACCAAGAGAATGACAAAAGCATTAATGCTTAATCCTTGGAGCCTTATTACCTCCTAGTAAAATCACCCACGTGGTTCCCTCCTTAGGGTCACCACCCCATGTGCATCTCTCAACAACACACCCAAGTATATATGTTGAGATAACTCATGGTGCTTTTCCAATGTGGGACTAAAATTTTACAAGGCATGTTGAGAGCAAGCTCTCTCCATGTAAATAAAGCACCAACAATTGAAGCGAAACATTCTGTAGTCACATACAATGGCATGCATTTCCTCAATTGAAGCGAAACATTCTGTATTATCATCCACATGTTGTCAAATGACACTAAGTTTGGTACGTATTATCTGCTATTTGCATCTTTCTCAATCATGTATTGAGTTAGGAGGACTTATTTAGTCCCACATCGGATAGAAAAGAAGGAAGAGGCTAGCCTCCTTCTATATATATGTACTCCCTCTTGAATAATAAATCATCAACTATTCCTTCTACATGGTATTAGAACCAAAATTCTAAACAAAATATTTTTCCTTCTTCTCTTTCTCCACTCATCTCCTCCGGCACGGGTTCTACTCCGACACGGATTTTACTCCAACTTGGGTTCTTCTTCACTTTTTTGCTTCTACTCCAGTGCGAGTTCTGTGGTGGTACGGAGTAGTTGCTAGGGCTGGTAGAGGTGCGACGAAACATCAACAACGACGGAGACATCAACGGCAGCGACGACCGCTGGGCTTGGTGGCAGATCTGACCTCTACAGGCTCTAGGTGGCTGCTGGTCGGTGGTGTAAGACACATGCCGCAGTGAAATGGCTAAGGCTCAAATAGATGGAGAAAGTCGTGATGGCGTGTAGGCGTACGACACGTAATTGAGTTTTGTTTGATCTCGTCCCTGTTTTGGTACAACTGTGGAGATAGGAACACTTGTGACTAGTCAGGAGCTAAAGGAGATACTAGAGGGGGTAGCCAAGATATTTCATGCCAAACTAGAGGAGGCCTCATCTAGTAGGGCAGCCGTGTCTATACCAGAACCGTCATATGTGATAAAAAAGATAGAGTTGTTGCATCCGCCATCTCTTTCATCCTTGGATTGGGTTATTACATCGATGGAACAAGAGTAGATCCGACAGAAGGTGATGAAATGCGAGATCTCACATGTTGTCTGTTCGGCGTTGGTGGTTCTTAGTACTCCCATCAGTGATAATAGGGAGTGCTACAAATGTAGGAAGAAATGGCACCTCAGCTACAACTATCCTCAGCCCCGCATCCCTGGTCATGGCCGAGGAGGCAGAGAATATAGATGTGGACGTACAGGTCATAGGGGTAAGGGACGTGGCAGACGAGGAGTTGCTCACCCAGCTGCGACAGAGGAGTCCCATGCCACTACTAAGATGACTGGAGCTGAGATGACGGAGTTAGAGGAACTACGGTAGTTCAAGCTTCAAGTTGAGAGATCTACGGGCAAGGGATAGGCCGCTCAGGATCTGGATGACACTACCTACCATGGTAACTTTACTAGTTACACTCATATAAGAAAAGATGTCCCGGTTCAGGCAGTTGCATCCACCAAATCTCATACTGATTGGTTCATAGACTCAGGTGCATCTAGGCATATTACAGGTGCTTCTAGTGAGTTTGCATTATATTAGCCCAGCAAACACATGCATCCTGAGACAGTTCAGACCGTTGATGGGACATCCCAACCTATCACGGGCACTGGCTCGGTCCATTGTACTTCATCTGTTATCCTGTCATCTGTATTACATGTTCCTTCATTTTCGGTCAACTTACTTTCTGTTAGCTCTCTCATTGACAATTGAATTGTATTATTCTTTTTTATTGATATATGTTTTCTTTCCAGGAGAAAGACACAGAAAAAAGGCTTAGGACTGGTATCAGGCGTGATGGCCTTTGGTACCTTGACAGATAGGGTACAATGCTTGCTGCTACTGTTAGTGGAGGGCCAGAGGCAGAAGCAATGCTTCAATACTGCAAATTGAGGCATTTATCTTTTGATAGTTTGAATAAATTAGAACATGAGATAATGAATAAAGTAGACAAAAAAGAGTATTTTGTAATGCTTGTGAACTTGGAAAGCATTCACGTTCTACTTATAAAATGGTTGGTCTTTGAAGTTTTGAGCCATTTGTAGTAGTTTATTCTGATGTTTGGGGACCGTGTCCTACTACTTCTATCAGTGGATTCAGATGATTTGTTATTTTCATTGATTGCTACACATGTATGACCTATATCTACATGATGAAGCCGAAAACTGGGTGCGGGTCGTGACAAGTTTTTTTAGTGGCCCATGCAGGTCAGAGCATATCGTATCGGTTACGTAACTGTACTGGTACGAGCCTGCGCAACTGACTAAACCCTTAGAAATCTCAATCCACTCTGTCTTGAAAATTCTCCTAAAAATTCTCTACGTCCTTGAAAACTCCATAATTGCTCTCGATTATACTTCCTTACTTTCTGTACCATTGATTCTCGTCCATTCCTATTTCGGGGTGACGAATAATCGTGCTGTCTAGAATTCATCGGAAACTCTTATGTTATAGTATAATATTGCTTGATTATTGAATAACTGGTTGTTTATAGATATGAGAGATTATAGATACCATACGTCCTAGATATTTTTGGTAGAATTTTTAGCCACTAGTTAGAAGATCATAAGATTTTAGTGATCGTATTTTGAGGAGTAGTATGACCAAAGGTGGGTAGAAGTCCTCGAAGTTTCGTAGTTACGAAATGACTAGAGAGGGTTATAAAATATTTTGAGGAATTAAATTTGAGGAGATTAAAGTGATAGTAGACTTTGATTTTTAAGGATAATTATGAATTAGAATTTCGAGGACGAAATTAGTTTTAAGGTGGGTAGATTTGTAGCCTTCCTTCACAAAATTTTTTTGAAATATTTTATTTATTTATTTATTTTATTTAAATGGTGATTTTTAGATTTTTATAAATAATTATTTAGTAAATTATTACGGTAGATGATTTTAATCATAGTTGAGTTTTGAAATACAAGACAACTAGGAATCAAGGCACGGGTAGTGCAGTAGCATGTTTGGACTAGTGTTTAGCCATGGTAGAGGAGTGTCAAGCCATCGGTGTGTCATAACTAGGAAAACCAGGCCAATTTGTAACATAACCATTATAAATAGTTTAATTATTTATTATTAAGTTTTATTGACTTGTAGAAGACCTGGTTGTATCCAACTAGTCCGGATTGGACCCAAATCAAATGCACAAGCCAATTAACTGTTAGTATGTTATAACGTCATGAACTGACATGTAGTGGGACCGTACATGTAACCTTCTTTCTGTAAGTTTCACCTTTAGTATCAAAGTTCTAATCTTTTCTAGTGGATGTACCAAATATTTAACCTCTGCATGGAAGTATCTTTATTGTTCTCATCATTACTTATTGTATTCCTTTTGAAGCTTGTAAATCTTTCAGAATTCAATGTTTATTTGGCACCTTTCAAACTTCAATATTCGTTATTTCGAGTGATATAAAGTCCATATCATCTTCTGCGATATTTCTAGAAGCACTTTGATACATTTTTTGAAGTCACCTTTTAGATGATCTTTTTGTAAGATAGATTTAAGGCTCTATAGAAATAACCTCAAATATATCAAATATATGCTTGTAGTTAACTTATTCCTCATTTTCCCTTGGTGATATATTTGTTATGAGAAAAATTGGTATTTCGTTTGATTGTTGTCAATGATGTTTTAGTCGACATATTATGCCTTATTGTCTTGCTTTTTCTTCTCAAGTGATGAGAGGAAATGCTATGGTCATGGATTCCATTACTTAGGATGAATCTGATGATTCATTCATCATAGGAGGTAGCTTCGGCCTTCAATTGACTTTGAAGGTAAACTATTTGAGATGACCTATTCCTGAACCATATTATCAAGTAGTGTGTATTATGTAAGAGAAGCATCTTAATGGTTTTATAACAAAAATCCTCAAAAACACATGCTGAGATCTCGTGAGACAAAGCCCAACAGAGAATTCCCCTCAAGCATGTGTTTTTGAGGATTTCTGTTATAAAACCATTAAGATGCTTCAGCCCGACAAACCGAGCCCAACCCCCATCACCACAGCAGCAGCCAACCTTTAAATGTATTGAGAGAGGTCGAAAGAGAACAAGGAAGAACCCTAGCCGCAAGCTACTCTTCCATCCTCCCCTTATTTTTCACATTCTCCTTTTCTATATTCTTTTCCTACACCATCTCCATCAATACCAACAACACAGCACCTGTCCCCTCGACTCCGCAACGTTCCTTCAACTGCGTCTGTGCCCTCCATGCGCCACCCCGCGCCTCCGGATGCCGTCGCCGCCCACAGCCCAGGCAAGCCCCGCCGGTGCAACTTCGGTGGTACAACTTCTTCCGTGTCGAGGCTGCAGCGTCGTCCCCATACTCCATGAGGCGTTTGCTGCATCGCGTTAACCCAGACTCTCGTACCGGCGCTAGCGACAGTAGATGCGGCCAGCCCTGTCGTCGACGGCGACTGTTGTAAAGCCGACAGTCAACGCACGACCCCTCATGGTCGTCGATCATTCTCGACTCCTTGCCGCATTAGAAAATGGGCAACGATCATTTTCGTAAGCCGACAAGGTTGGGCTGCGTGTCCAGCACTGCCACATCCGTCGACCGTCGGCGACCTACAATGTATGGTCGTGGCTGATCCGACCCAGTTCGAGTATCAAGCAGTAGCGTGGCGGCAACTGCTGCCAATCCCTTTTTCGTTGAGCCGTCATCACTGTCGTACAATTGAAGGATACCAAGGCCACTCGTCCTCCGTTACTGAGCAGCAGTACGACATCATCGCCCAGACTTCTCGTGTTCCCTCGATAAGTAGATGGGGAAGAAGAAGGGAAGTCTCAGCAGCAACAACATGGTGTTGGGTTACACCAGCCATAGGTACAATGTCCCTCATGCCAGTCCTGCCATATGATAACGAGTATAGTAGCCATAAGTCAATGATAATGCATGATTAGATTGAATATATATATTGTAAATGTATGTATGTTTAGGCATGTATTATAATTATACAAAAATATGTTAGAATGGGCTTGAGGCTTAAATTAGAATTAAATTGCATATGGTGTAAAGCACATTTTATACAGACTGTGTGCATGATTAACCCTATTTATGAATAAGCTAAGAGTTTTATATACAAATAAAATGGTTATTTTAATTACAACATATTAAACGTGAATATTATTATGCAGGGGATATATGCTTCATAAATGTTATCGTAAATAAATCAATCACCTTGCTTTTCTTGCATAATCTAAATTTTATATTTTTCTATAACAAGATCCTGGTGTTGCACATAGCATTTTTATATAATCTCTAACCATATATATATATATATATATATATATATATATATATATATATATATATATATATATATATACCTTTGCATACAGATATTATATATATATCTGTATGCAACACCAGGATCTTGTTATAGAAAAATATATATATACCTTTGCATACAGATATTATATATGTCTGAGGGTACAACCTTGTTATTTTCTTAAAAACGTTAAGAGTTTATTTTCATAAATAACCCTAACCATGGTTGTATATAAGGAACATCTGAGTAGTGGTGTAATACTTGGTTGTTGATATGGGTTATGGTAGATTTTCCTGAGGACTGAAGCAACGGCAGTTCGTGCCAAGGCCTGGATGTGACCTTGGTAATTCGATCTCAGCATTGGACAACGCCAGGCAAGTATACCTTGCCTTCCTCTACAGTTTTATTTACATGCATTTCCTTTTATTTTACAGTCTTTGGATTATTTATGGACATGTGCTTTTCGTGTTATTTTCTGTGGAGTTGTTCTTGTTGCATATAGTCGTGTCCATGATTGGCCTCGTGTTTGGAGTTGTTCTCGTCAGTACCTTCCTTGAGTCGTGTCATAGAATGAGTACGTGTAATTGAACTGCTAAAAACTTGACATTATTTCCTTGGCACCAGAGAGTCCACACACGGGACGAGGGTATTTTTCTTAATCTGTTTACATCTGTGAGTCCACACTCGGGACTAGGATGTCGATTATTGCACCAGAGAGTCCACACACGGGACGAGGGTGTAGACTTGACTTGACTTGACTTGCACCAGAGAGTCCACACTCGGTACGAGGGTGTTTACATCAGAGAGTCCACACACGGGACGATGATGTAGTATTTGCACCAGAGATTCCACACTCGTGACGAGGGTGCCTTGCCGTGAACTAACCAGAGAGTCCACACTCGGGACAAGGGTTAGTACTAACCAGAGAGTCCACACTCGGGACGAGGGTTAGTGTTTAGTTCAAACCAGCGAGTCCACACTCGGGACGAGGGTTTGGTTCTTCCATTGATCATCGTGTTTCGTTCATCCGGCAGTTCATTTACGCGTAGTTGTTCGAGTGTTCGTGTTCGTGCTCGTGTTCGTAGTCAATTGTCGTGTTCCTATTTTTCTTGTTTATTTTCTTGCGCATGATAAAACTGTTAGATAGGCATGTATATTATGTATCTTGCTATATCCTCTGAGGACCTGATGATCTCCTCAGGTTTAGCGATTGCATGGAGTTAGCTAGTAGTTCTGGATGGCGGAGGATTCGCGATTCTTGTGGGTATTACGGAGGCAATGATACGCTTGTGGGATTTAGGTATCGCTATTGTGTTTATTATCCGCTCGTGCTTTTCATTACTTATTATGAGATATCCTATTTCTTATTTCAGTTGTAGACTCTTGTTATTTTCTTCTAGAGTCTTATCGGATATTTATGCTAGTGGGCTGCAGACCACGACCCATAGTGTTCATTTATGTTTATTACCTTATTGTGGACTCAGATATAGATTTGTTTGCCATGATTTGGCAGTATACCCTAGCCGTGACAGCGTTTACATATTCGAGTCGAGCTGGAGTCCGCTTGATGCGTAGCTGGCTTGCTCACGAGCTCGCGTCCGAAAACTGGGTGCAGGTCGTGACAGGAACCGACAGTTACCTAATGGTATCTTAGGAGCAAATCGACAATTGGGGAGAACCAACAATCAGGGTGAGCTGAGAGTATATTGGGAGCATGAGCACCAGAAACAGCATGAGCTGCCTCTTGTGCCTATGCCAATAACCACAAATGCTGATGTCCCAAGTATCTCTTCTCCATGTCCTTCTTCAGTCCTTCCACCTGAGTCACCTTGTAACAATTTCTCTCCTGGTACTTCTAATACTCATGTATTACTTTGTAGAACTTCTAGAGGCAATGTTGGAAAGCCTCTAGATAAGTTTGGTAGTTGGGATACTGACATTGCACATTACATTTCATATGCATACATTCCACCTGCATATAAGTCCTGTTGGCACATTTTATTTTGATTATTAACAGCATCTTCGGAGTTTAGTTTTCTGCGTCTTCAGATACATATCCTCTCAGAAGCTCAACTCATAAAGTCTTTTCGTTCAAGAGCATCCATCCTTCGCATCAAAGATTGAAGCAGCTACCGGCGCTCCTTGCATAAGATGGCGTTCTAGTCTTCGTGTCTGTAAAAGTCTAGGTATATCTGTAAATACCTAAGGACGGATGACAAGTAAAAGAACAAGTCAAAAATCAAATACCTACAGAGCGGCATACCTGCGGCATGCTTCGGCATACCGGCGGTATACCGTTTTTAGAGCCTAGAAAGTTGCTGTGACAAATTATCGGCATATCGGCGGCATGCTTCGGCATACCGGCGGTATACCGATTTTTGTGTCCAGAAAGTTGCTGTGACAAATTATCGGCATACCGACGGCATGCTCCGGCATACCGACGGTATACCGTTTTTAGCAACCCAAAAGTTCCTGTGACAAATTGTCGGCAAACCGACGGCATGCTCCGGCATACCGACGGTATACCGTTTTTAGCAACCCAAAACTTGCTGTGACAAATTGTCGGCATACCGACGGCATGCTCCGGCATACCGACGGTATACCGAGTTTTAAATATTTTGTTTTTGAATTGCTCTGACTAGCATTAATGGCCGCATTTAATGCTCTCAAACGGTCATTAATATGACCGTTACTATTTGGCCGGTATACCGACGGTATGCCGCTGCATACCGACGGCATGCCGGTCTGCCTGTATTCAGAAACATTAAATGCCTCCAACTCTTGGTTTCTCTATAAAAGAAAGCCCTCTCTCTCTTGAGGACTTTATCAACTCTAGCCATAAATTTTCCAACAACCAAGAGCTCCACCATTAATACTCTTTAAGCTTTTCATTGTCATCCTCTCCCAGAGTGATAGAGTATTTAAGAGTTGTAAATTTCGATCTTCACGTGTTAGAAGATCAACAAGTTTTTTTTCTCATTTGTTTGAAGTTGGCGAGCCTTCGTAAGAAAACTCGTGTGTTGAAGTTGGCGAGTCTTCGGATCCAAACTCGTGTTGAAGTTGGCGAGTTCTTCGGATCCAAACTCGTGTGTACTATTTGACTAAATAGTGGATTTAAGCCGGAGAGAGTTCCGGGACTGGATTGCCTCAAGCGAGGATACCAGGATACATCTTTGTGTTTGATCTTCTCTCTCTTTTCTTTTATTTGTCTTATATTGCTTCTGCTGCACTAGTTTATTTTATTTTCCTATTCACCCCCCTTCTAGGGTTCTACAATTGGTATCAGAGCTTTGTTCTCTTGATTTGGATTTACACCCTTTGAGTGATCCATGGCCTCTAACCCTAGTATCAACACCTTTCACAATGAAGGATACTCCACAAATAAGGCCTCCCCTATTTGATGGAACCAACTATAACTACTAGAAGATTAGGATGAGCATTTATCTAAACTCTATAGAATTCGTTTTATGGGATTGCGTGATAAATAGTCTTCCTACTCCTTCCAGAGCTATTGAGGATATTGCTTCTGACACCCTTTGGGACACACTTACTGAAAATACCAAGAAGCTTGCGAGTCGAAATGCCAAGGCAATGAATGCTCTTTACTGTGCTCTCGACAGTAGTGAATTCAACTGAATCTCTACTTGCAAGACTTCCAATGAGATTTGGAAGTTACTTGAAGTCACACACGAGGGAACTTCACAAGTGAAGGAATCCAAGATTAGTAGACTCACACAAGAATATGAGTTCTTTAAAATGAAGCATGATGAATCTATTACTTGTATGTTTACTCGTTTTGGTAACATTATTAACCCTCTCTCTTCTCTTGGAAAGGAATATCCTGCTCATGAAAAGATAAAAAAAATTCTTAGAGGATTGACGAAAACTTGGAGTCCTAAAGCTACCGTAATTATTGAGGGGAACGATCTAACAGTCATGAACCTTGAGACCCTCATGGGTAAGCTAATGACTCACGAGCTCGATATGAAGGATCAAGAGGAATCCTCCACACAAGAGAAGGAGAAGGAGAAGACCAAAGAGAAGGAGAAGACTCTTGCTCTCAAAGCAACAAAATCCTACTCCAAGGATAGCTCCGACGACAATGAGTCGGATGACGATGAAGAAATAGCTCTCATAGCTAAGCACTTTCGAAAGTTCCTAAAATTCAACAAGGCCAACCGCTTCAGAAGGGACAATGAAGAAGATCCGGCGTGCTATCAATACAGAAGACCCGGACACATCAAGAGGGATTGTCCGATGATAAGAAAAGACTCAAGCAAGTACGAGAAGCCTAGCAAGGGAAGCTCGTCCTCCAGAAAGTTCGCCAACACAAGCATTTGGTGTGAAAGTGATGCAAGCGACTCCGACAACGACAAGGAGTACAAACACAATGCCAACGTCTGTCTCATGACAACCGACGAGGTACTTGATGATCTCTCCTTAAACACTCTTACCTATGATGATTTGGAGAAAGCCATTCTTGAATTGCATGAAGAACACAAAGGTGTTCGGAATAAATACAAGAAATCCCTTAAGGAGGTTGAGGCTCTTCAACTCAAAGTAGAGAGACTCTCAAGCATCATTATTGATGTGAAGGAAAAATCTTCTGCTTCTGACACGGATGAAATAGAGTCTTTGCGACTCAAATTTCAAGAATCTCTTGACACCATCAAGAAAAAGGATGATGAGATTCAATCCATGAGAAGCTCTTATGAGTTTGCTATGCACAAAGTTCAAGATGCTAATAGAAGAGAATATGACACTTCTATTAAGTATAATGATCTTCTTATTCAGTGTAAGAAATTTGGTAATAAGAACACTACTCACATGCATGCTCCTAGACATCTCCACACTCATCACAATGCTAGGCATACTTCTTACATGAACACTACTCACAAATCCTTTCCTAACACAAGGAAAGGACCGTTTGTTAGGAAAAACACTTCGCTCCATGCTTTTTATTATCACAATACTAATGCTAGAGCTCCTCACACTAGAGTTTCACATATGCATGATTCTCACATATCTTCTTCTAAATCCTCTATGATTTGCAATTACTGTGGCTTGCATGGACATACGACCAATTATTGTCATACAAGGAAACTTGTTGACAAGAAAGTTTTTATGTGGGTTTCTAAGACTAACTCTCAAGGACCCATAAGACCATGGGTACCAAAATGTTCATCTTCAACTTATGTTGTAGGTGAAGAGTCCTTCTCATGCTAGAAGCAAGTGGATTCTCGATAGCGGTTGTTCACGGCACATGACCGGGGATGCTTCATTATTTACAACGCTATCTATGAAGAAGGAAGGACACGTCTCTTTTGGTAACAATCTCAAAGATCATATTATAGGGAATGGTAATATAGGTTTCCCTCCTTATCATTGTATTAAGAATGTGTGTCTTGTTACTAATCTTAAACACAATCTTCTTAGTATTAGTCATCTTACCGATAATGGTTATGATATTAAGTTTGTTAAGCTCAAATGCTTCATTACCGATAGTTCTAATGGATCTATTGTTTATGAAGGAATTAGAGAAAACAATATCTATGTCTTATATCTTGTTGAAGATACTAACAATGACAGGTGCTTAGTTACTAACAATGATGAGAGTTGGCTTTGGCACATGAGGCTTGGACACGCCAACATGGATACCATCTCTCGCCTTGCTACCAAGAAGCTTGTAAGAGGACTCCCAAGTATCTCATTCAAAAAGGATATGGTATGTGAAGAATGCGAGAAGAGTAAGTTAACAAAGTCTTCCTTCAAATCAATCAACTCTGTGAGTACTTCTAGACCCCTTCAACTTATCCATATGGATCTTTTTGGGCCTAGTAGAGTTGCTAGCCTTGGAGGGAAGCTTTATGCTTTTGTTTTAGTTGATGATTTTTCAAGATTTACTTGGGTTATTTTTCTTGCTTGCAAAAGTGATACTTTTCGTGAATTTGTTGCCTTTTGTAAACGTGTTCAAAATGAGAAAGGTTTTTCTATTAACAAAATTAGAAGTGATCAAGGAGGAGAATTTGATAATGCTGATTTTAAAAGATTTTGCGAAAAGAATGGTTTTGGACATGATTTTGCTTGTCCCCGGACTCCCCAACAAAATGGTGTTGTGGAGAGAAAGAATAGAACCCTTGGCGATATGGCCCGGGTTATGTTAAACCAATATAAGCTCCCCCAATATTTTTGGGCGGAAGCCGTTAATACGGCATGTCATGTTATTAATAGTGTCTTGATTAGACCTATTTCTAAGAAGACTCCTTATGAGCTTTGGTTTGACAAAATTCCCTCTATTGAATATTTCAAAGTTTTTGGTTGCAATTGTTTTATTTTGAATACCAAGGATAACCTAGGCAAGTTTGAAAAAAAGCCTATGAAGGAATATTCCTTGGATACTCTACTCATAGTAAAGGTTTTCGTATTTTTAACAAAAGAAGTCTTGTTGTCGAAGAGTCAATCAATGTCTCTTTTAATGAACTCAACTCTTCTACATTCTCCTCTTCCGAGGATATTGATGACATCTCGTTTGGGTTGGAGAACTCCTCTATTGAGGATCGTCCTTCTTCATCTAACAATGAAGTTGTGACCCCATCAAAAGAGTCTCCTCCTCTCGAGCCTCCTCAAAAGGATCTCCCAAAATAATGGAGATTTGTCACCAATCATCCTAAGGAGCTTATCATTGGGGATCCTTCCTCCAGTGTTAGCACAAGATCCGCCACTCGTGATCTTTGTGCAAATGTGGCTTTTATCTCTCAAAAAGAGACTAAAAATGTCAATAATGCTTTCCTTGATGAGTTTTGGATGATAGCTATGCAAGAGGAGCTAAATCAATTTGAGCGAAGCAAGGTTTGGGAACTTGTCCCAAAACCTAGCAATCATCCCATTATTGGAACAAAATGGGTGTTTCGTAACAAACTTAATGAAGATGAGTTAGTGACTCGTAACAAAGCCCGATTGGTTGCTCAAGGCTATAACCAAGAGGAAGGTATTGACTACGACGAAACCTATGCTCCGGTTGCACGTCTTGAATCCATTCGTATGCTTTGTACTTTTGCTTGTTTTAATAACTTTAAGCTATTTCAAATAGATGTTAAGAGTGCTTTTCTAAATGGTATTATTAAAGAGAAAATTTATGTTAAACAACCTCCCGGCTTTGAAGATTTTTAATTTCCTAATCACGTGTTCAAACTCCACAAAGCTCTTTATGGCCTCAAACAAGCTCCCCGTGCTTGGTATGAGCGCCTTAGCTCTTTTCTTATTTCTCACAATTTTTCAAAGGAGAAAGTTGACACAATACTTTTTATTAAATCCCATAATAGCACTCTCTTATTGGTTCAAATTTATGTCGATGATATTATTTTTGGTTCTACTAACAACACACTTTATGTAGAATTTGCTAAAGTTATGCAGGAAGAGTTTGAAATGAGTATGATGGGTGAACTTTCCTTCTTTTTGGGTTTACAAATCAAAAAAGGACCCAAAGGAACCTTCATAAATCAAGCGAAATATACAAAGGACCTCCTCAAGCGCTTCGACCTCGACTCATCCAAATCAATGAGGACTCCTATGGCCACAACGACAAAGCTTGGCAATGATGAAGATGGCACATCGGTCGACATTCGTAAGTATAGAGATATGATCGGTAGCTTATTTTATTTAACTGCTAGCCGTCCTGATATCATGTTTAGTGTTTGCTTGTGTGCACGATATCAAGCCAATCCAAAGGAATCACACTTATGTGCCGTTAAGCGCATTTTTCGTTATCTCAAAGGCACCATTAACATGGGTCTTTGGTATCCGAAATCCTCATCCTTTGAGCTTCACGGCTTTTCGGATGCGGATTTTGCCGGATGCAAGATTGACCGAAAAAGCACTAGTGGCACATGTCAATTCCTCGGGAAGTCTTTGGTATCGTGGTTTAGTAAGAAGCAAAATTCTGTTGCTCTTTCAACCACTGAGGCAGAATATATTGCGGCTGGTTGTTGTTGTGCACAAATTCTTTGGATGTCACAAACACTTTTAGATTATGGCATTTCTCATTCTTGCACCCCTATTAAATGTGATAACACTAGCTCAATCAATCTCACGAAAAACCCGATTTGTCACTCACGCACGAAGCACATTGAAATTAGACACCATTTTCTTCGTGACCATCAACAAAAGGGAGATATTCGTCTTGAATTTATTGATACTACCTATCAATTAGCCGATAATTTCACCAAACCGCTCCCGGAAGATCGCTTCACCTTCCTTTGCCGTGAATTAGGCATTTTATCTTTTGATCCATAATCCCTCTCGGCCGGCACACCGACGTTATACAGCGGTATACCGGCGGCATGCCGTTTTTTGATTCAGAATTAGGTTCTGTTTCGAAACTCGGCATACCGTCGGTACACGTTGGCATACCGCCGGTATGCCGGGTGGAGGCGGACATGATTTCAAATCCACTACTGGGCCCACTTTTATTTCTTCTCCCTTTATTCTCTCACCCTCTTTAAATTCCCTCACATCAATCTCTTCACTATTAATTACTCCCCCATCTTTCAACTTCTTAACCTTCCATCCTATTTATTATCCATCCCTTCAAATCCCCCTTTTTCCTCCTCTTTTTACTCCACCTTCTCTATTTCCAACCACCAACCTTTCACATCCCCTCTTTACTCCCTCTACATCCGTTCCCAAAACTCCCTTAAAATTCAAATTTATCCTTTCATCTCCCTACTCTATTAAAACCCCTTCTTTTCTATCTCTTCTACCTACTACTCTATCATCCTCTCCAAAACCCTAAAACCTTCTTCCATGGCAAATCCGAAGCGTCCCCGCTCCTCCTCCTCCTCCTTCTTCAACCCCTTCATCCCGGTGGCGCAACCTCACAAGTATGACCAACGGGTCTTTACCAATTCCTTGGCGGCCGAGCTATGGTTCCAACACTTCGTTCATCACAATGTTTTTAAGGGACGAGCGATAAATTGGAACCTCTTCCCCGGTCACGTCTCCTTATTTGACGAGGTCGGCCTCTCCTCTCTCCTTCGGCTTCAAATACCCGTCTATCCCGCTGCCGTCCGTCTATTCTATTACAACTTGGTCCCGGATGACGACCACCCCACCATTCAGTCCATGGTAAATTACCTTCACTTCCGTCTCACGTCTCGGGACATCGGGCACATCCTCGGCATCCCAGACAAAGGGAAAGCCTTGCCATCATTGTCTGCTCTTCACTCCTCGGCGGCGTCACACTTCGACGAGTTCTGCCGTATCATCTACAAGGGCCCCAACCCTTCTGCCATCCCGGCCCTCTCTGCACAGCTGGAGCCGTTTTACTACGAGCTCCATAGGATAGTGTGCCATACACTATTTTCTAAGGACGAGAACTACGACGCCATTACCGGCGATGCCCTCGTCTGCATGTATTATCTCTATGTCCGAAAGCCCTTCTCCTTCCCGAAGACTCTCCTTCTGCTCTTCCGGTGTGTCATGCCCGCGGGAAAGCAGAACCTCTACTACGGCTCCCTTATCACTCTCCTTCTGGAAGCCCGGCAAGTTGACCTATCTCTTTGCTCCTCGGATGGCGTCCCCTCTTATCTTGCTGTCTCCCGTTCCCTTAGTGGCGCCTCTACTTCACGTGCCTCGTCTTCCCAAGAGCAACCGACATCCACTCCTGCTGCTCCAACATCTACTCCTCCTGCTTCTGGCCGATACATGCCGCTGATTCAGCAGCACTTTGACATACGCATGGCCCAGGCAGAGGAACAGATGAGGTCTCATACTCGTGGCCTTGGGAATCTGATTCAAGCCCGCTTTCATGATCAAGCTTACTTTATCCAGCGCACCATACAAGACCGGGACATGTATCTGGATCTCAATCTCCAAGATCCTATGTACCAAGGTTCGCGCTTCTCTGATCCCAATGCCTATGGGTTCATGTACCCGGACGGCATTGATCCTTATGGTGCCTTTCAGCAAGCTCAGGATGGTGGTGATGATCCGACGGACGAGTAGGGGTGTCTTCCTTTTGGGTGATGGTCTAGAATAATGTGTGGTTTGGTTATGTGTGTTTGTTTGTTTATTTTTAATTCTGTCTTTTGCGGTCCTTCGGGGACCTTTGTGTGGTTGATCCTAGTACTTTGCAGCCCTTCGGGGACTTGGGTTATGTTTATCTCTTGATATCAGACTCTCGTGGGGAGAGTCGTTTTATTTGTCTTTTGTAGTAATGAACATCTTGCATGTATTACGCTATCACTTTCATATATAAATACATGCTGTTTATTCTATACTCTTGTTCTCATTATTGCAATTTTTTTACAATATTTGTTTTCCCATCTTTGACTAAGTGACAAAGGGGGAGAAAACGTATTGAGGGAGAGTTGTCTTCCTACGGGGGAGCTACTCCCTGAAGATGCTATCTCTCTATTTGTCAATTATCAAAATAGGGGAGATTGTTGGCACATTTTATTTTGATTATTAACAGCATCTTCGGAGTTTAGTTTTCTGCGTCTTCAGATACGTATCCTCTCAGAAGCTCAACTCATAAAGTCTTTCCGTTCAAGAGCATCCATCCTTCGCATCAAAGATTGAAGCAGCTACCGACGCTCCTTGCATAAGATGGCGTCCTAGTCTTCGTGTCTGTACAAGTCTAGGTATATCTGTAAACACCTAAGGATGGATGACAAGTAAAAGAACAAGTCAAAAATCAAATACCTACAGAGCGGCATACCGGCGGCATGCTTCGGCATACCGGCGGTATACCATTTTTAGAGCCTAGAAAGTTGCTGTGACAAATTATCGGCATACCGGCGGCATGCTTCGGCATACCGACGGTATATCAATTTTTGTGTCCAGAAAGTTGCTGTGACAAATTGT
Organism: Iris pallida; assembly: GCA_029216955.1. Lineage (NCBI taxonomy): Eukaryota > Viridiplantae > Streptophyta > Magnoliopsida > Asparagales > Iridaceae > Iris > Iris pallida. The sequence goes on along the minus strand of JANAVB010034616.1, from coordinate 10,900,189 downwards.
CGGCATACCGACGGCATGCTCCGGCATACCGACGGTATACCGTTTTTAGCAACCCAAAAGTTACTGTAACAAATTGTCGGCATACCGACGGCATGCTCCGGCATACCGACAGTATACCGTTTTTAGCAACCCAAAACTTGCTGTGACAAATTGTCGGCATACCGACGGCATGCTCCGGCATACCGGCGGTATACCAAGTTTTAAATATTTGGTTTTTGAATTGCTCTGACTAGCATTAATGGCCGCATTTAATGCTCTCAAAAGGTCATTAATATGACCGTTACTATTTGGCCGGTATACCGACGGTATGCCGCTGCATACCGACGGCATGCCGGTCTGCATGTATTCAGAAGTATTAAATGCCTCCAACTCTTGGTTTCTCTATAAAAGAAAGCCCTCTCTCTCTTGATGACTTTACCAACTTTAGCCATAAATTTTCCAACAACCAAGAGCTCCACCATTAATACTCTTTAAGCTTTTCATTGTCATCCTCTCCCAAAGTGATAGAGTATTTAAGAGTTGTAAATTTCGATCTTCACGTGTTAGAAGATCAACAAGTTTCTCTTCTCATTTCTTTGAAGTTGGTGAGCCTTCGTAAGAAAACTCGTGTGTTGAAGTTGGCGAGTCTTCGGATCCAAACTCGTGTTGAAGTTGGCGATTTTTTCGGATCCAAACTCGTGTGTACTATTTGACTAAATAGTGGATTTAAGCCGAAGAGAGTTCCGGGACTGGATTGCCTCAAGTGAGGATACCAGGATACATCTTTGTGTTTGATCTTCTCTCTCTTTACTTTTATTTGTCATATATTGCTTCTGCTGTACTAGTTTATTTTATTTCCCTATTTAACCCCCCTCTAGGGTTCTACAAGTCCTTCCTTAAATCATTGCATTAAGTGCTTGTACCTAACAACTGGTAGGTAGCTAAGCAAGATCCTAGGCGGTTGAGTGCCATGCAAGAGGAACTTCAAGACTTGAAAAAGAATGACACGTAGGAACTAGTGCCACTGCCAGCTGGAAAGCGTGTTGTTTGATATAAATGTGTTGGTTGATGTACAAGGCCAGGTTGGTTGCTAAAGGCTACATGCAAACTTATGGTATCGACTATTATGAGATCTTTTCTCCAGTAGCAAAGATGAGCATTGTACGAGTGTTGGTGTCATGTGCTGCCAACTTCAATTGGCAACTACATTCTCTAGATGTCAAGAACGCCTTTTTGCATGGGGATCTCCAGGAGGAGGTTTATATGGAGATCCACCCGGCTTTGCTACTTCACAAACAACTAGAAAGGTATGCAAATTGAAGAAGTCTTTGTATGGGCTAAAGCAGTCTCCGAGAGCATGATTTGATAGATTCAGGCTTACAGTCTATGGTATGGGGTATAGGCAGTGTACTGGAGATCATATTGTGTTTTAGAGGCACACCAAGACTCGTATCATATTTCTTGCAATCCATGTGGATGATATTATAATTACTGGAGATATAATAAGGAGATCCTACTCCTGAAAAAAAGACTTGGAGAGGAATTTAAAGTCAAAATTTTGGGATAATTGAAGTACTTCCTCGGAATTGAAATTACAAGGTCACGTAGTGCTTTCTCAGCGAAAGTATGTTCTGGACCTTCTTTTAGAGACAGGGATGCTGGGTTACAGGTTTGCTTCTACTCATATCGAGAAAAATCAAAAGTTGTGTGCCGAGGGTGGTGATTCTGTGAGTAAGAAGCAATATCAAATATTAGTTGGTCGGCTTATATATGTGCCATTCGAGACCTGATATTACTCATGTCGTAAGTGTGGTAAGCCGATATATATATGATCCTAGATAGCAGCATATGGAGGAACTTCACAGAATTCTCAGGTATATTAAAAGAAGTCCATGAAAGGGGTTATGATTCAGAAGTTCTGGACATTTGAGAGCTGAAGGCTATTATGATGCTGATTGGGCGGGTGTATGAATGATCGCAGGTCCACTACAGGTTATTGTGTTTTTGTTGGAGGCAATCTTGTATCTTGGCGTAGCAAGAAGCAAGATGTAGTGGCTAGATCTATGTCACCCCTAATTTTCATAAACAGGGGTATTTTGGTAATTTTCCACTTTAAAATTATTTTGAAATTATTTATTTATTTATTGTATTATTTTGGGGTTATTTGAGTCATGTTCGAATTTCAACTCATTCCGACTTGTATCGGGGACCCGGGGTAGTGTTGACCCTAGCAGGCCCACATACTAGTTAGCCATGGCCCACATGTTAGTTATTTTAGTTAGTGACTAGGCTAATTTATTTGGTTAGGATTAATTGAGATTAGTGTTTCAGGAATGATCAAACTAGCCCCGACTTAACTCCTTTCCAATATATTAGCAAATAGATTAGTGTAGGGGTTTTCTTGACTTTTCCTAATAGGACAAAATGACCCCATGGCCGGCCACCATGTGTGGATCGGACTCCTTCATTCAACATTATCTACTCTTTCATTCTCTCTCTTGTTCTTCCCCAAATTAGCTAGAGAGCAATCCCTAATCATTCCTTCACCAAATCCTTTCATTTCTCCACCAAATCTTCTTCTTTCCTTCTCCATTCTAGCCAAGAAAGGAGCTACCCAAGTTTGAAGAGATTCGGAGCTCTTTCATGTCCGTTTGGAATTCCTACGTGTCGGTGACGTATCAGGAGACTTTTTCTTCGATCCGAGTCACCGGGAGGTATAAATCCCTTCTCCTTCTCATTTCTCTCATGCATTAGAATGGTTTTAACCCGTAGGAATGACTCCCATGGTTTTGTGCCCATTTGTGTCCATTTTGTGTCCGTTTGGACACTTGTAGAGGTGTCCTATGAGTAGGATCGTGTCCTAATGGGAAAACCCCCTATTTGGACACATGTGGATTATTTGTGTATTGATTTATTATTGTTCTAATATTTATTCCAGATTTTAGGAGTGTTTAGGAATGTGTGTCCCTATGTATCATATTGTATCATATTTCTAATATCTATATATGTATATATATGGTGATATATATTAATCTCTCTCTCTCTCTCTCTCTCTCTCTCTCTCTCTCTATATATATATATATATATATATATATATATATATATATATATATATTGGCCCATGTATATATGTGGATATGTATCATGGTGTGAATGGGTATCCTTGTGTTTGGATGGGGGGCATGAGGATTTCGGCCAAGGATTTGGGATATGTGTGTATGTGTTGTGTTTGAGTAAATGGTTGAGAGTAGGTAATAGGGAGATGTGGAGAGTGGTTTGTGGGTGTGAAAGGGGGAGGGGCGACCCCTGAAAATAGCAGCGCTTGCTGCCATTTCAGTCCAGATTTTGCACCTCCTTTGGCTGTCAATTTACCCCTATATCAGTCCCCCTTAAGCCATTCATGGCTGTCCCCAAAACCTGCCTAAAGCAGTCCCCAAACAACCACTTTGGGCTGTCCAAATGACAGTCCCCTTAACCCCAAAACAGCCACATTTCAGTCCCCTCCAATTCAGCTTAGTAGTTGTCCATATCAGTCCTTAATTAGCCCATACACAGCCCTTCAAATCAGCCCCTAAACACCCTCATATGTCAGCCCCCAAATGCCCCTATATGCTGCCACATTACTGCCCATACACAGCCCCTACACAATCCCAATGGCTCCCCATAACCTGTCATAAAACCCCCTGAAAATTCAGTCCCTATAGCCCCCTTGTTGTCTACAAATCAGTCCCTAACTTGTTCCATTCCCAGCTCCCACAACAGTCCATATACTGTCCTACACAGCCCATATGAAACCCCTTAACATTCAATCCATTTAGCCATATATAGCTGTCAAGAACCTGTCCTAAAACCCATAGTTGGCTGTCCTATTTGCCACTCAACAGTCCCCCTTAAACCACTTGATGGCTGTCCCTAAATCACCAAGTGACAGTCCCAATGCACCCATAAATTAGTCCTCATTTTCCCTCAAATCAGTCCACGATTTGAGCCTATATGTGAGTGTGTATTTATGAGTTGTGTGTGTGTGTGTGTGTGAGAGAGCCTAGTGTGTGTAGTTAGTGGCCTATAGGTTAGCCTATGTGTAAACTAATAGGAAACCTATAGGAAAGCTTATAGGTGAGTGAGATGTGAGAGTATTGTATGTGAGTGAGTGTGATACATGTGAGAGTATAGTGATGTGAGAATGAGACATGATACTTGGTAAGGTAAGGGTAAGGGTAATATAGGTTTTACCTAGAAATAGGGTATTGGAGTCTAGAGTCTAAGATAGGGTTAGAACTTGATTCCCTTGGTTGGTAATAATCAAATATAGTGCTCATAGACTAGTTTTGACGTCGGTTGACCATTTTGACCAAAAGTCAACAAAAGTCAACCGAGAGTCAAACTTAGTCTTTAAGCGACTAGATTTGATCGAAACCAAACCAGAGTTGACCAGTTGACTGAAAGTCAACAGTTGGTCAACATTAGACTAGTTTGACCTAATGTTGACCTAGAGTTGACCAGAGTTGACTAGGGTTGACTAGTTGACCAAAAGTCAACTATAAGTCAACCTTTGATCCCGTTTAACCTAGTTTGACTTGGATTGACTCCCAGTGACCTAGTATGACCTAGTATGAACCAGTATGACCTAGTATGACTCAGTTTGACCTAGATTGACCAAGTTTTGACTTAGACTTCATTCATGACTTGAATTAGTTTTCTTTTTCAGTATTAAGTCCTGTTTGACTCATAGTATCTTATTTTAGATCTATGATCACTCTGAGCGTCTGCTCATCTTATCAGCTCAGGACCACAGGCGAGTACATTCACTGATAGTTTTTATTGTCTTGATATCTACTATATCCGATTCAGTTGTAGTGTTTTACATGATTCTCGACACGACGGCTCACGGACTAGTATACGTCGGATCCTGTCATGAGATGTTATTCTAGGACTTTCTTGGTATATGGGTATGTGATATTTCTGTGTTTTCTGTACTTATATAGACATTGATTTGGGAGTGGGCTGGCCCTCTGTTCTCGAACCCTGTGTCATGACGTGCCATGTCCGGATCCGTAATACTATTTGGGGATGGGGAAATTATTAGGGGTTATGTGATCAAAGCCTTCCTGTAACTATTTTGCTAGGGCCACCCTCACTTCACGTAGGATATTGCAGATACCTCATTACCAGTTATCCAGGTTGGACGGCATGACTCTCCGTTGAGGACACTGCGGATTGTCGGGCCAAGTGGATAACTCTCTCTTAACTCCCTAGCCGATCACATATCGCTCTAATAGTTCAAATCACCTTTTATATTTATTAGTGTGTCTCATATTCTAGTTCAGCTTTACTTTCTGTACTTCTTACCATGCTATGATTCCATTACTCACATGCTCTACCTGCTTTTATACTGTACCATGATTTGAGACTAAGTCATGTTTGAAAGAAGGGTTACAACTCCGGTCCTTGTTTGGTTCAAGGGTTGTAACTCGGCTTTCAAATGGTTCCCAAGTCGCCTACATCTTTTTCTTGTATTTTATTATACTGTCTCTTATAGTATTTATCAATTCATATGGAACTGCTGTTGGTGTTTGTACTTGCTCATTTTCCTGACAGGATACCGTTGATATATTACAGATGACTCTGAGACTGATTGCCCGACCTACTATGGGGTTGAGTCTGACAAAGTAGACTTAGACCGTGGCTTGTTGGTAGAGCCACTAGACTTTGCTCACCCTGAGTAGCATAGTTTAGTTAGGTTTGTCTGGCCTGCGAGCCAGCTAGTACATTTCAGTTTGTAGTATCTTATATATTTTCTGAGACTCTGGATGTTTGTGTATAGCTCTGACTTGTGGATCTTGGACTCATTTACTATTTTATCTATCATATTTCCTTTTCATGCTATCTACCTTAGTTTTATATTTGTGATTGAGACTGTATTGCTATGTCACCTCCATTCATAGTGTATATACTGTACAGGTACATTTATCTATTTTAGTCGTAGTATTTACAGACCCTATATACAGCGTTCTACCGCCGATTCTGCGGCGTAGGTTGGACGTAAACACGTGCTCATGCCCTTCTTCAGGGTGCGGGTCGTGATAGTCTACAGCTGAGGCCGAGTACATGGCTATGGCAGTTAGCCTGTGCAAATTAATATTGCAAAGAATTCAGTTCAGTATGATCACACCAAACATGTGGAGATTGATCGTTTCTTTATCAAGGAGCGGCTGAATAAAGGAGTTTTGACTTTGATCTATGTGAAATCAGGAGACCAGTTAGCTGATTGTTTAACTAAATGTTTAAGTCATAGAGGGGATGATTGATATCTATCGTCCATCTTGAAGGAGAGTATTGAGTTTGGAGGACTTATTTAGTCCCAAATTGGATAGGAAAGAAGGAAGAGGCTAACCTCCTCATATATATATATATATATATATATATATATATATATATATATATATATATATATATATATATATATATATATATATATATGTACTCCTTAAATAACAAATCATCAACTATTCCTTTCTACAACGTGGATTCTCATTTTGATTCTTGTAATGTAAACCATCATTTTTTTTTAAATTACAAACAACATGTTATCCTCAGCATAGATTCTAAGTTCTGTCTGTAAACTAGCAAGTTATTCCTACATGTGGTTGTAGAATTTCTCTACAAACTCTCCTCAATGACATAAACTAAATTTAGGTAATAAAAAACATTATGAAATTAGTGAAAGGGTATTTATGGAAAACTAAACAAAATTTATAAGATTTCCATCCTTGTCTCAACAAGCATGGAAATGGAAAAATTGAATTTTTTTAGAGTACATATTCCCAGCCTAACCAAACATGGGTGTAGGAATGTTGAATTCATTTCTCATAGAAAAGGAATGGAAAATAGAATCCTAGGAATACAAAACCTTCATCCAAACGAGCCCTTAATTGTTATTACGTGTATTAATATTGTTGTTCATCTCTAGTAACATTGGCAGCTGTCCAAAAATCAATCCTATCGGTTTGTCTTGGGCGCAGAAAGATTATTGTAAACGATTTTATGTGGCTATTCATCTACTTAGATATCCTTAATGGCTTGAAATTTGAGTAGCCGTTTATGTGGCTATTCATCTACTTAGATATCCTATGTGAGCATCCATTTTAACCCCATGTAAATGTTTTTAAAAATTTGAGGGTGGTGCAATTTGGTCAATTTTTTTTACAACAACCATATTGCAACTAAGATATTTTAACATATTTTTTACCAAAATATTCTCATATTTAGTTGTTTATAAAAGATCAAAATATCTGATGACAACTATATTACAATGATATTTGTGATTATTTGACACTCAAGTTTTATTTTCATTTATAAATATGGATTAATTCATCCACATTTATCACAACAATTCTTTTTTTCCTTTTCTCTAGTACTTTCAATTGGTGAATTAGCTATTTTTCTTAAGGCTAAAGTGCCAAAAAAAAATATACTAGTTTGAAGAATCAAAATTTGAAGAATTAAATTTCATCGACCACTACCAAATTGTAATAATTATACACCCAACTATGGAGAAAATTAAATTGAGGTTTAAGTATTTAAGTTTAGTGAGTAACTGATTCGGTTGGACTATTTTTATTGTTTAATGGTTCAGGTATAAAGTTGGAGTTGTTTTCAAATTATATTAAAAAAAATATCATTTTTATACTTTTTTTTTTCAAAGTTAGAATAATTGTTAAATTATGAAAGTTGGACTTTAAAACATAAAAAAAAAAAATTATTATTTACACATTTTTAATCATAAAGTATACATAAAACTGAGGGTAGTTACATAGTTACGTAAGTTTATTCGGTTTTCGATTTTGGACCCCAATCGAACCTAAAAACCGAAACCGATTATTTTCTTTAGTATTTTTAAAATCGAAATTGAACCAAAAATATTTAAATCGAACCGAATTTCTTATTTAGTTAGATGATTCTTCGTAATAATGTTCATCCCTAATTTGAACACAATTTAGAAACCAGTCTACTGAGTCACAATGCTGATGCTAATCACCATGCATGTTTTAAAAGAGATTTAACTACATCTCGGCTTATTGAAGCGACTTCAATAATGAGATCGTTAATTGTTTGTTATTCAATTATATAAACACTTATAAATGTACATATACTTTCTAATGAAGGGCATCGAGATATCTATATGCCTCTTACGCATTATGTATTGAAATTATAAAAACATCACTCTGGAAAGTCCAACCTATGTCCAGTAGGCGATAGGCTTGCTTTATTTAAAGGCTGGATGATAACAAAGTCCAAGATTCATGCATCTATTATTCTAAAAATATGTCATGACGCAATATAAATATAATATATAATTGAAGTGTTATTGTAGTATGTCTTATAGTGCCTATGTTGTATTAATATAAGTATTCTATACTTCTCTTGATGTCATACGTACACATCAAGAGAAGCATAGAATACTATATTTAAGAGCATCTCTAACCCTATTGTGACTTTGAAAAAAAGTTGTTGTCACATTGGAATGACAAAATTTTATTCAAAAGTTTTTCTCCAATGCAATTATCAAGTCAATTGCGAAGCTTATGTGGCAAAAATTAAAGAAGACATTGTGAAGTTGATTGTCTTGTTCTAGATAATGCACTTGACATTGTCTTCTTTTCCATGTCATCAATTATGAATAAAAAAATATTAGAAAAAAGAAAGAAGATGAGTAGTTGTCGTAAAAGTTGCCTTGGAAGTTGGAAAAAATACTTTTTATTGTCTCCTCAATACTTTTGCATTGGAGAGAGTTTTTCTATCTCACTGTCTTTTGAGATATAATTTTGCCACATAAACAAGACATTGTCTTGTGGTTCATGCTACATAGGAGCCACCTAAGACTCACAAAACTTAACAAGACAATAGGGTAGGAGATGCTCTAATACAACATAAGATCGTAATTCTAAATCCAACCTCAAACAGCCACAAGGAAAATGGTAATCTTATCCTGAAACTATCGGAATTTGGAAAATGACCCAACAGTCCGACCTCTTCGCTCATTTCTCAATTACATCCATCCTACCATCATGTTCTTTTCTGAAACAATTTCTTCCACATCTCACACCTCTCGGGGCCACCCTAAACTTGGATTCAAAAACTATTTCTCTATCCTGCTCACTGGCCAATCGGATCGACTGTGGTTAGGATGGGGGGGATTCTATATCAGCCTCAACCGTGTACTCTTCTCCTAACCTTATCCTCCTCATAATCCATGTTGATTCTATAACCCCGAAATGGAAGTTACTATGTGTTTACGGCTATCCTAGAAAGAAAGATAGGCCACAACTCCGGAACCACATTAAATTCATGGTAGCTTCTTTCGATACCTTATGGTGTTATGTTGGCGACTTCAATGCTATAACCAGTGCTGGTGAACAATCTAGTGGTAATTGATTAGATTAAAAAGTTGCGGACCTATTTAACAACATGATTGATACTTGTGGTCTTATAGACCTTGGGTTTGTAGGTCCTACCTACACTTGTCCAATCGAAGGAAACCCACACACAACATCAGAGAACAGCTAGATCGTGCATTTGCTGATGTAGATTGGAGCAAAGTTTTTCCCTATGCAACAGTTTCTAATCTTCCACGAGTGAACAGTGATCACGCTCCAATTCTACTCAACTGTGATGACAAACTAAAAACGTCAACGGAGACTGCATAGGTTTGAATCTTTCTGGCTACATAGCCTTGAGTTCAACAAGAATCTTACTTCCATCTGGCAAGAAAACAACCACCAAACCATAGATCTTCAATCCAAGCTAAAGGAGACCTTATCCAAATTACATATATGGGGTAATCATACCTTCGACAACATCAAGCATTGACTTAAGATGATTAAGAACCGACTTCAATCCATCCAGACATGGAGAACAACACCCGAAACTCTACAATAAGAGGATAGTCTGACTGAGGAGTTAAATGACATTCTCGTACTGGAGGAAACCTACTGGAGACAACGGCCCAGATGTTGTTGGATCAAAAGTGGGGATAAGTGTTCCAAATATTTCCACGTTACCGCTAACAACCACAAGAAAAAGAACAACATCAGATCTCTTTAGACTTGATAATGGCAGGTGGACAAATGATTCAAACTCTATTGCGTCTTATCAGCCACTTCAAAAAATTATTCGAAGAGGAGGCCACCACAACAATGGAATCAAGTTTCCATGTCTCAAACAATCAAATTACCTAGGAGGAAAACACCTTTATTGGCAGCATCTTAAGAGAATAAACATATCATTCGACACATGGGCCCATTGAAAGCCTCTGATCCGGACGGGTTTCCAGCCAATTTCTATCAGAAGAACTAGATTATTGTTAGAAAGGATGTTTCCATGACAATCCAACAATTCTTTGCAATCGCCTTGATGCCTCCGAATATTAATCATACCCATCCAGTCCTTATCCCCCAAAATAATAACCCCTCGTCCCCTATTGACTTCAGTCCCATTGCACTCTGCAATGTTACCTATAAAACCATTTCAAAAATCATTATCAATCGTCTTCGACCATTGATGGACAAGCTCATTTCTGAAAATAAGAATGCCTTTGTTCCTGGATAGCAGACCACAGACAATATCGTTGTGGCACAATAAATATTACATTCCATGAAATTATCATCCAAATGGAACAACACATTTGCATTGAAAATTGATATGTTGAAGCCTTATGATCGTTTTTCTTGGAGGTTTATCAAGGATGCTCTTCATAGCTTCGGCATCCAAGGGCACACAAATGAACTCATCATGAAATGCATCACAACCTCTTCATTCTCTAATGATCAATGGCATCCCAGAAAGACATTTCACATCTGGAAGAGGCTTACGACAAGGCTACCCTCTATCTCCGTTCATATTCATACTATGCACCGAAGTCCTATTGCATCTCTTTCTCCAATACAAGATGGAATACCTCTTTCATGAGATACGTATCAGCCGCTACACTCGATATAGATGCTCACCGAGCTTTGTTATGCCTACAACCAAATGCTTACAATTCCTTTACAACCGCCAGGTGTCGAACTTCGATTGGAGGAGGGAAGAAAGTGGTGGGATCGGGTGGAGCCCATGTAGTAGGGGGTGAGAGGGAAGGTGGGACCCAGTGGGACCCATTTGTAAGGGATAGGAGAGAGAGGTTTTAAGAAGGTTGTAAGCAATTGATTGTAGACTTGTATTTTCCATTACTCACCTCATTTTCGTCGATGATCTTTCATCTTTGGCAAAGCAAACACCTCATCTATACATTATATTCAAGAGATTCTGCAAAAAAAAATCACTATAGTCCTGTAAGAAGATAAACTATGGGAAATCATGTATACATTTTAGCCGATACGTGCCTGTAACGGAAAGAACCAAACCCATGGAGATGCTTCACATAGCCTCAATGGAGAAAGATAACAAATACCGGGCCATCCATTTCTTCATTCAAATGAAAGGAAGATCCATTTTATGTCATGGAACAACATCTCGAAGCCAAAATTCGAAAGGGGGCTGGGATTTCGTAAATCTCAATAGGTGAATGAATCTTTTGTCGGCAAACTAGTATGGAGATTTCTTGAAAATTTGCATCAACTCTGGGCTAAACTATTAAGAGGTATATATTTACATAATTCTTCTTTCTGGAATGTGCAGAAAACGAACATGGCATCCCCATCCTGGTCTAGTATGCTCCAACTACGTAACCTCTTGAAGCCTAACTATTGCCGAAAAATCTGTGAAGGCTGGGTTAACATAACAGAGGAACCTTGGCTACCTACACTACCTCTTGGCATAAAAATGGTTCGAGAATTGATGCCTTAGGGATTGGAATATTGACTTGATTCAATCCATCTCCCCCCCCCCCCCTCTAGAGGTGAAAGCAATCATGGATATCAACCCAAATGAAGGTGACGGGTTTGATTATCTAATCTGGATTCGGACCAAAAATGGCATTTTCTCTGCTAAATCTCTTTACGAAACTATTAGGCGGAGAGGTCGTAGCTCATCTTGTTGGTGTTTTGCCTTAAGAGACTAGAAAGAATAGTCCCACATTGCCTAGACCAAATGAAGTATATCTCTATATAAAGCTTTGCTTGTGTTGAGAGATGCAAGAGGTATAGAGAGGCACATTGGTGCTATGTGGGGGTGTTTTTCTAGTGGAAAGAAGGCTAACCCCACAAAAGAAAGCATTTATGCTTTTTTCATGCTCATGGGATAATTTTCTTTAGAGCTAAGCCCCAAAGGGGCTTAGTGACTTGGACTCGGACTAGGGCTCAGACTCGGACTCGGCCTCGAACTCGGGCGCAAGGGCGCAAAGTGGCGCTTTGTTGGCGCACTTTGCACTTAGCGCACATCAGCATCGGCGCTTTGTGCGCTCGTCTTATGCGCTAGCCGTATGGGCTCGGCGCGTGGGCGAGGCGTACGGGTGCAGACGCACGTGCAGGAGCGGGTCCAGGCGCGGGTCCTGGCACGAGAGCTGGCGCGAGAGATGGCGTGGGTGCAGGCACGCGTGTTATCGCAGGTACAGGCGCACGGGCGTAGGCACGAGCTATGCCCCGCTCTTCGTAGCTGCGTGCACTCGTGCGCCTATGCGTCTGCATGCCAGTACGTCCGCACGCCTGTGCTGGTACACGCCTATGCTGCTGTTGGCATTGATTGGAAGATTCAGACGGTTATGGAAAGATTGAGTCAAATTACAGATCTGATTTTTGTGGAATTTGAAGTTGATTCAGTTAAATCTTTCCTTAATTTGTTCCTATTTTTTGCAGTCAATGTACGACCAGGATAGAGTTAGGGTTTCAACCTAAAGAGTTAGGGTTTCAGCCTAACTCTATAAATACCCACTTCATATCTCCTTTGACGATAGACTCAGAAAATTAGAGATGATCAGAATTGAGAGGCCGCTGCCATTAGAGTCCAAGGAGGTCTGCGAGTTCAATCAGGAGGTGACATCAAGCATTCCAGAAGTTCTTATTCGAACTTGTTGGTTCCTAGAAGCAGATCGTAATAGAACAAATCTTGTAGCACCCAGTTTTCCAAATGAGGGTAATTTTGAAATTCCGTGTTTATAATTATTTTAATAATGATATTTAATTCATGATATGATTTTTGGTGATTTTAAATCATTTTAAAATTATTTAAATCAATGACTTGTGGTTTTGACGTTTTGCTAGTGAAACCCTAGAGACCGTTTGACCTAGAGCCTAACCATGTGATTATGATATTTTAATATCATTTTTGGCCTAAGAATATTTTTTGCATTTGACCTCTTTGAATTATTTTGATATTATTTTATTATTTATGATATTGTTTTGGGATTATTTGAGTCGGGTTCGAATTTTATCTCAATCTGACTTATAACGGGGACCCGGGGGTAGTTTGACTCTAGTGGGACCCACACACTAGTTAGCAGGGGCGGACGCAGGAATTCAAGAGAGGAGGTCAGTCTTAAACATAAAGAGTGTAAAAATAAAATCACATTCTAAAAACACAATATAATTTTCAAAACACATACATGTGTTCATTGAATAATGTCTTACAAAACACAAGATAAGTAATCTCAGATTACAACAACTAATTTTAGATTACAATACTCCTCTGCGATTGCACATCTTTTGAAATCGTTGAATAATGTCTTCATTACTTACAGTCCCAGACATGTCTTTCTCAATATAAGCAATCAAACAGTCATTCATAAACTCATCTCCAAGTCGATTGCGTAGCTGAGTCTTGATAATTTTTATAGCTGAAAATACTCTCTCGACAGTTGCTGTTGTAGAAGCATGGAATTTCACAGCCAGAAAGCCCATGCGCCAGGCACTATATGCGCCAGAACTCAGACAGCAAAATCAAATAAGCCATTCGAAGAAAGACTTTTTATTTATATATAAAAGTCTATTACATGGCTAGAAAAGGTTGTACAAAGGAGAATTTCTACAAAAGAAAGATCCTAGATCTACAGCCAGCGGCCACCATGCGCCTCCAGATAGGTGCAGCGGCCACCATGCGCCTCCAGATAGGCGCAGCAGCCACCATGCGCCTCCAGATAGGCGCAGCAACCACCATGCGCCTTCCGATAGGCGCAGCAGTCACCATGCGCTGTCAGTTAGGCGCAGCAGATGCCATGTGCCTCCAGCCAGGCGCATCCCACCATCTCTTCAGCAGCTCAGTTATGTGCATCCCTTCAGCAGCTCAGTCATGTGCAACTCTTCCAACCAGGCTCGCCTGGCCGAGCAGAGCCCAGTTATGTGCTGCTCTTCTAGCCAGGGTCACCTGATAAGTGCTTCTTTTACACAAAGCATTTAACCCTCTGGCTGGAACCAAGGAAGAGAAGAGCACGACAAAGCTGTGGCCAGGGGAGGCTTCGAAAGAGCCTCCAAAGGCCAAGGAAGACCGTGATCGAAATCATGGCACAAGAAGCTTTCAACACAATCAAAGTGGGCGGCACCCACTTTGAAGGAAGAGAGAGCCTAGCACCGCCATTCCGATCTACGGCGCTTCCGGAACAACGGAGACGAGGCCCGAACATCCCTATCTTTGGATGCAACAGGCACCTTCCGCCTGCCTCAGAAGCCCTCAACTCCATCTTTTGGATGTAACAGTCACCTTCAAGTGCATCGAAGACAACACGACGTCTCATCTTCACCCTCGGGAGCACTTCGTCAACAGAATGCACCCGCATATCCAAGTTCATGTTGGAAGTACGTGAGGGAACGAGGAGCAAACCTTCTCTCCATGCCACCATTTATAGGCCGGACAAATCAAACCCATGCGCCAAGTGGATGACTCTCCGAATTTTGTGCAATGAATTTGCATTAAATGGATGAACCGGACGCCTCGAATTCAGCCAAACGGCTATTTTTAGCACTCGAGGAGCGAGACAGCGCATCATTAAAGGACATGTTGGATGCGCCAGCCAAACAGCGCATCACACGGACGCGCCCTCCAACATCAGGTTCATCACACAGACGCACCCTACAGTACCCGGCGCATCACAGAGGATGCGCCCCCTCACATCTCCATACCGAGTGGAACACCAACCAATGTGCCCACTCAGCTGTCCATCGAACGTCATAAACATTAAATGATGAACTGACACCAGAGTTGGCAGCACGCTTCCCAAAGTCTGAACAGTTGACAGCTTTTTCAGAGAACGAAGCGTCGGCAACGTCAGCATCATCATGACTCTATTCCGACGGCTACTGCCACGTGGCCATCCGCATGCGCCTCTACGGCCATGCGTCCAAATCGCCATGCGCCTCTACAGCCATGTGTCCAAACCAGCATGCGCCTCAAAAGCCGTGCGCCTCAGACCCTTCACTGATCCCTAAAGACAGAAGAAGAGTCTCCAGTTGAAGCTTTGCATGCGCCTCAAAAGCCATGCGCCCCAGACTGATCTCTGATCCCGAAAGACAGAAGGAAAGTCGCCTGCATACGCCTCAAAAGCCATGCGCTCTAAACAGTTTGTAACCCCTAAAGGTTATGAGCCGCAGCCTCCTCCTGCGCCCAATCAAGGCGCAGCTCACCAGATTACTTTCCCCCACCAAATGCGAGATCTTCGAGCCATGGGTCGATGACACGTGTCCTTCGACTCAACTCGTCCAAGATTTCAGCAACAGAAAGATCTTCTCCTCTACTACGTGCCGGCTCACAACAGCAGTATGAAGAGTTCTCCCCCTCAATCAGGGCGCATCATCTACGCGCCTCCATCAGCAACCTCCACGTGTCGTCCCCACACCGGCGCATCCCACATGCACGTATTAGCAGCCAGCCTGCAAAACTATAAATAGAAGGATCGTCTCCTTCACACACAGACAGAATCCAGAACGAACATACAAGGAATCATCAGAGAGGCAGATACAGACACTCAACGTCTTCCTCCTCTCAGCAAGCTCCAGCACCCAGAGCAATCCACACCTTCAGAGAACCGATAACCGTCGTCAGCCCGTCAACGGAGTCAACGCATTACCACTCGCTCTATTGGCACTAAGGACCCAGCTTAAACAAAAGTGTACTCCTAGGACTACATCTAAGTCCTACATTGTAACACTGTTCTGTTTGTATTAAAGTTTTCAATCAAACAATTTTAATGGCAAACAAGCTGGCGACTCTGCTGGGGACTTCTTTCTCCTCTTCCGAGAAAGTCGTGTCACAGGCCGACGACGTGAAGGTGGGCTCCTCCCACAAGACGCTGGTCGTGCGCCTCAATCAACAGGCGTACGAGGAGTTCATCTCTGAAGGAAGGGCGAGTCCTTCGAAGCGGCTGTCAAAGCCGAAGAAGATCCGCACGGCCTGGGTGTGCAAGGTCGACGCCTCGGGCACCACCACTGAAGGGGATGCAGCAATCCAGCCTTCCCTTCCTGCTGACGTTCTCAGCAACCAAGGTGCGCCCGCCGATGCGGCGCATCTCTTGGGGAAGCGTGCGGCCGACCACGTTCCCCAGCTATCTCCCTCTCAGGCGAGGAAGATGCGTCGACGGAGCAGGGGCGCAGCCAATGCCCCGCGCATCACCTCTGATGCGCCACAAAAAGCCTCTGTCTTTGACAGACTCACTCGCTGTAATGGCAAGAAGAAGTTGGATGCTGAGTACTATGCGCCCCAGCGGGCTAGTACGAAGAAATCTAAGGCGGCACGGGCCATGCGCCATAAAAGTGCTATGCCAGCAGCAGGCCAGAGGCACGCGCTTACAATCACGCGCGCTGCCGATGGCAAGCTGTACAAGGTTGACTCAGGTGCTCCTGTACCAACAACGAGTTGACCTTCAAAGTCCTCATCTCGCTTGGGCGCGTCTACTGCGTGCACAACCAAGTCGAGTAAGGCAAACTCGGTGGTCTTGAACTCCCGCGCCTCCTCTGGTTGTGCGTTTGAGGTTCGTTCAAGTCACTTCAAATGTTGTGGTTCCCCCACTACTGATCGTGATGCCTGCTTGGTATTAGATCAGGGGGCGCAGCACTCACCTGACCACTCCGGCGTTTGGCCTTGCCATACGTCTGAAGGGGGTGTGAAGGCACCACTCTCCTCCAATGACCTGTGCAACGTGATCACTCACAAGCGCCGGTCAGGAGAGTCGACCAACAAGCACGATGCGCCTCTCACGGGGCATACTTGTGCAGTGGTCACCATCAACTGCTATTACAAGGCGGCAGCTCCACCAAGACAGTCGGTCTTCCAACGGCTGCAATCATCGACACATCTCCGACGTCGCCTTGGGACGAAGGTGTCAACAGAAGAGGAACCAAAGGTTGCTTCATGCAACGTGATCTCCAACTCCTCATCAATCCGGAGGCCGACTGCCAATTCCTCATCCTCATCCAAAAGCCAGCCGAGGAAAACCAAGGCAGCTGTCTCGACCTCTGGAGTGTTTGAAGGCACTCGGTCGAGGAAGAAGTTCTTGGAGGAAGCTGGGGGTAGCCAGACCCTTGTCGAGCCTCCTTCCGAAGACGAAGATGTCCAAAGCACAGCTGCGGCGGATCTTCATCATCAAGGCGAGGCTAGTCTCCCTGAAGCCCCTCAAAATGAGGATGTCCTCCAGGACACCGCCGGGGGTAGTTCTGGAAACGAAGAGGTCCTTCAAGACGGAGCTGAGGGCAATCAGACCCTTGCAGATGCGCCTATTGAAGATGAACTCCAGAATGTGGCTGGGGGTGGCCAAACACTAGGAGAAGTAACTTCCCCGCATGAGAGTGAGGCCGAAAGCGAAGCCTCAACCCATCCATCCACTCCTGGCCGTGTCAGGACAGTATACATGGCTGGGGATGATGTCGAGTCTGATGCGCCGTCACAGGACATAGTCCAGCGCATAGACTCATTAGAAGCACTGACTCAAGCAGTGTTTGAGATGCGGTCGGCCTTGATCAGGACACCTTCAACTGGTCCTGACCCAGGAGCTAATGGGGAGTCGAGTGTGCCCCTCCAACGGGCGCCCTCGGATACAGAAGCACCTCGGACCTCGGAGCCCTCAAACGCTCCAATCCAGATGGTACCTCCTTCCCCGACTCCTAGCTCTACGGAGGATGTGGTCGAAATGATCAAAGACCTGCGGGAGCGCTTCGAGTCCAAGAACAGACAAGAGGAACGCCAGAAGATGGGCATTTCCCAGCCTTATCCCCTCGAGTGGAACAAGGTGGTTTATCCCCCAAAGTATAAACCACAAACACTCACCCCATACGACGGGAAGGACTCTCCGCGACGGTACCTGACGTACTTCCAGTCACAGACAGGGCATCTTCCAAAGGAGGACGCGCTCCTCACCAGTATCTTTGTCGGGGCCCTGAAAGGGGTGGCGTATGACTGGTACTGCAGTCTCCCCGACAATTCCATATCGTCCTTCGACGACCTGACGCGCCTCTTCTTCGACCGCTTCTATGACGGCGGGAAAGACATGACGATGGCGTCTCTCATAGAGATACGCCAGAAGGAAAAGGAAACGGTTCGGGTGTTCATCGAACGCTTCCGACAGGCCTGCTTCAGGTTACCTCCAGGCATGCCAGAACATGCGCTCCTCTCCGCTTGCAGCATGAACATGTTGCCTGCAGTGAAGCTCTGGCTCAACTCTACTCCCCCTCCTGACTGGAGCTCCCTGATCATCGAAGCTGAAGCTGCAAAAAAGAAGGCGGCCAATGCACGTCTTCTGGGTGTCAGCTTCCTCGCCTTTGACGATAAGGGGAAAAAGCCCGCAGCTAACAGCTCCAGACGAGAAGCAAAGGGAAAACAGGCATTGACTGTTAATGCCTCGAAAGGTGCATCTGCGCCTACTCAGAAATCTCCACTGGCACCGAGACCCAAGGAGGTTTATTCATTCAATGATGACGACACCCTGCAACTTTTCGAGATACTGAAGCAGGGTGACAAGATCAAGCTACCGGACCCAAAACGGCCCGATGAAGTCGGGAAAGTGGACAACCCGAGCTACTGTCACTACATCGGTTTGTCGGACATCCGACCAAGGACTGTTACGTCCTCAAGAATTACATCCAGTGCATGATCAATGCGGATGTAATCTCTGTCGACTATGAAGAGAAGACGGTGTCAGCCAATGTGGTTTCGCTTCAGTTCGGCACCTTGCCGCCAACTACCACACAAGATGGCGTCGTCCCCATCCCTAAGGCGACAATGGAGGTGGTAAACTTACCACCTACCCGTGACAATGTGAGTGGACTCCTCCGCTCACCACATCTCGAGGAGAGGTCCTCTGGGTTCACCCCGACCTCGTCTCCGAGGTGACTCAATCGGAGGTACGCCCTACCTCCAAATCAAAAGGCAGGAAGATCAAGTCTTGTCGTACCGTCTCTTCTTCAATAGAAGAGGCACTTCCAGTGCAAACACGTGCACAACAGAACTCCCAGTCCGGCGAAGCCGTCGCCGAGGTGGTGCCTCCTAGCACCATCCCTGAGGAGGGTCCATCTAAGCCCTCAGCAGCCAATAAGCAGAAGCAGGTGGAGGCCCGTTTTGACAGACCTCTACGGAAGGAGAATGCTTCGGGGCTGTCCAAGTCTCACAACTTTGACATTCTGGCACAACTAGCCAGTACACCTGCACGCCTGTCTTTGTTCGAGCTCCTGCGTCTTTCTAAAGTCTCCTGAGAAGCTCTCTGCCTGAAGGACGCTGAATCCTTTCTCAGTCAGGTCAAGCAGCCTGAAGGCCTCCCAACTACTTGTGCGCACTGTCATTGCGCGGACGAAGTTATCCCAAACATAACTTTCATCCAACAAGACATGCTGCTCAAGCATCACCGACATAACCGACCGCTGTATTACACAGGGTATATTGGCTCGGTCAAGGTGAGCCGGATTCAGATCGATCCTGGGTCTTCCCTAAGCATCATCCCGAAGGCGCTGCTATCTAAGCTGGGGATCCCGATGTACCGGCTGGCGCCCTCCAATACAACCATCAGTGGCTTCAATGCTAGCAAGAGCGAGCCACTGGGCAAGATCCGACTGAAGTGCCACATTGGCAGCCTCAAAACTGAGGTGACTTGTTATGTGGTAGATGCCGAGGTCAACTACAACATCCTGCTCGGTCGACCATGGCTACACGAGTACATGGTGGTGCCCTCCACGCTCCACCAGTGCATGAAGTATGTATCCACTAATGACGTCATCCGGACGGAGTTTACAGACATCGATCATTTCAAAGGGATTGAAGCCTACTTCACCGATTCCGACTTGTACAAACCCATTGACGAGGAGGAAGCCAACGACGCTGATGATGAGGCAGAGACGGCAACAGAGCCGGACATGGAGCCTGAGACGACTCCCGACGCCCCCTTGAAAATCCGACTGAAGGGGAAACCACCCCAGAAGGCGCCTCCAATGAGCATCAAGCTATCAGGGAAAGCGCCGGCTCGCGAAGCACCCCTGAAGATACGCCTCAAGGGAAAGCCACCTCAAACATCGGCTCCCCTGGTGGAAAAATTACAAGGGAAGGCACCACTCACCGGAGGCGCAGCCGAGGCGCCTCTCAAAGTGCGTCTCAAGGGCAAGCCGCCGCAGTCATCCAAGGTGTCAGAGAAGGCTCATATAACCCTCTCAGACCCTGGAATCAAAGCTGTGGTGGACTCTCCTAGTCCGCCCCCAGTTCTTACAGACGAGGAGCTTGGTGAATATATCTCGGCTGACGTAGAGGCACCCTCCTTTGACAATGTAATCCCACGGGATAAGATCTCGTATTTTATCAATAATAGAGTGTCTTTTAATTATTCTTGTCTTCCACACTGGAATGCCATGTATACATTAGATAACGCTCTACGGTCGTTGCAAACACAAATAACGACCGTCCATCATAATCGAGTAGTCCCGTCTCAAGGAGTCTTCATAGTCCCTCCACGGAGCCGAGACGAAGGCACCATCATCTCGGGTAAAGTCGAGCGTCATCAGGACCTCCCGTCAATCGAGCCCAAACCTGATACCGGCAGAGTACAAGTCTATCGGTACACGGATACGGCAAAGCACATCATCCAAAAGATGGGCTACGACCTGAAAAGCAACAAAGGCTTAAACTACGGCAAGGGTCGGCATCTCCCTGTCCGGCTTTCGATGCCCAATGGAAAGCCACAGGACTACTATAATCGGACTCGACGGGGGTTAGGCTATGTCACGCCACCATCAACCCCAGAGAGTTCAGATGCAGAAGACGTAGAACATCCCCACTCGTCCGAAGCATCGACTTGGGATTCCGATACCAGTATCGGATCAGTCTTCAGGAAAGTGCTGTCAGCTAACATGACGTCAGCACAACCTCAAAAAGATGAAGGCAAAAACCAAGCGCCGGAACCCTTCGAAGAAGAACCCTGGGCCCAACGCCTAGGAGAACAATGGGAATCTCGTTTTGAGTTACGCGAACCTCCCACCGAAGACGAAGTCGAGCAGATCGACCTCGGGGATGGGTCTTCTTCCAAACCCATCTTCATCAGTAAAAGCCTAGAAGGAGAAGATCGAGAATCTTTAATCCAACTGGCTAAAGAGTATATCGACGTCTTCGCCTGGAGCTATGAAGACATGCCGGGACTCGACCCACAGATCGCAATGCATAGGTTGAACATCTTACCTGATGCCAAACCTATCAAACAACAACAGCGACGCTTCCGTCCAGACATCATGAATGCCATCGATCAGGAGGTAGACAAACTCTTGACCAGCGGCTTCATCCGTGAGGAACAACACCCGGATTGGGTAGCCAACGTCGTTCCTGTCACCAAGAAGAACGGGAAGATACGAGTCTGTATCGACTTCAGGGATCTCAACTCTGCTTACCCGAAGGACGAATTCCTGCTTCCAATCACTGATGTGATGATCGACAACACATGTGGCTTTGGGCGCATGTCCTTCATGGACGGGTATTCAGGCTACAATCAAATCAAGATGTTCCCCGATGACGCGAAACACACGTCATTCAGGACTCCAAAGGGTGTTTTCTGCTACACAGTAATGCCCTTCGGCTTGAAGAACGCCGGTACGACATACCAGCGAGCTATGAGCACCATCTTCCGTCAACATCTTCGCATGACAGTCGAATGCTATGTTGACGACATCGCAGTCAAGAGCCGCCTCAAAGGAGATCACCTACAGGACCTGAAGACGGTCTTCGATCTCATGCGGGCACATCAACTCAAAATGAACCCCGCTAAATCCTTTCTGGGGGTTTCTAGCGGCAAATTCTTGGGCTTTGTCATCACAGCGAAAGGCATTCATGTTGATCCTGAGAAGACCAAAGCCATCCTCAACATGGACCCTCCGAAGAACCTTCGAGAACTTCGGGGCCTACAGGGACGTCTGGCATATATCCGGAGGTTCATAGCAAACCTCTCCGGTAGATGTCAACCCTTTACTCAGCTCATGAAGAAGGGAGTCTCTTACGTCTGGACAGAGGAGTGCCAAAAGGCTTTCGACGACATCAAGGCTTACTTAACAAGCCCACCAGTCCTGGTAGCGCCAGTCGCCGGCAAACCATTTCTCCTCTACGTCCGTGCCATGGATCATTCTCTTGGCGCTCTGCTGGCTCAAAACAGCGATACAGGCTTCGAGCATGCAATCTACTACCTCAGTCGAACACTCATCGGGGCCGAACACCGGTACAACCCCGTCGAAAAGGAGTGCTTGGCTTTGGTGTTTGCCATCCAGAAGACTCGTCATTATGTCTCGGGTCAGACAATTCATGTTATTTCCCGAGTCAATCCGCTCAGAGTCCTCATGACAAAGCCAGGATCATTGAACTCCCGGCTGGCTACATGGGCAATCCTGCTAACACCGTATAACATGGTGTTTGTTCCGCAAAAGGCTGTCAAGGGTCAAGCTTTGGCTGACTTTTTAGCTGCACACCCCATCCCAGAATCCTCAAAACTCTATGAAGATATCCCGGATGAGGTCCAAGAATCCAACGTCACCGAAGGAAGTTCCGTTTGGCGGATGTTCTTTGATGGCGCTTCGAGAACAGGCCCCAAAGGCCAAATCATCGCAGGAGTGGGGGTAGTCTTAGTCTCCCCCGATCAGCTGGTCATCCAGCGTTCGTACTCTCTTTCGAAGCCGTGCTCCAACAATGTTGCCGAGTACAACGCACTCGTCATGGGACTCCAACTCGCACAACAGCTGGGGGTCGACCATCTGGAAGCCTACGGTGACTCAAAACTCGTCGTAAACCAGGTTCGGGGACAATACGAGGTTCGCCATGAAGATTTAATCCCTTATCATGAAGTCGCGTTGAACATCATTTCAACCTTCACCGGGTTCTTCATCGAACATGTCCCCCGTTTACAAAACTTGGAGGCCGATGCTCTGGCTGGCCTCGTAGCCTCATTGGCAGCGCCCCTTGGGACTCAACACTATGTCACGGTGACTGGCCGAGACCTGATTTGTCCCAGAAACAACCTATGCTTGCAGGTGGCTCACGCCATGCCGACAAATACTGGTGTTAATGTCCGAGACTGGAGGTTCCCGTTCATCGACTTTGCTGTCTACGGAATCCTTCTAGAGGACCCGAAGGAAGCCGCCTCAGTCAGGAGACGCTCTCTTCGATTCTACTACGATACAGCTACCAAAACGCTGTACCGACGCTCCTTCGATGGGCTCCTCCTTCGATGGGCTCCTCCTTCGATGCCTGTCAAACGAAGAAGCAGCCGAAGCTCTTCAAGAAGCTCATGACGGAACTTGTGGAGCTCATCAACCCGGTCCTAAGTTGCAAGATCGACTGCGACGTATGGGCTACTACTGGCCAACCATGGCCACCGACGCTGTTGAATATGCTAAGAAGTGCCACGCGTGCCAACTTCATGCAGACTTCATACATACACCATCGGAGCCGCTACATCCTACAGTCGCCTCCTGGCCCTTCGAAGCCTGGAACATGGATATTGTAGGGCCAATCACCCCTCCTTCATCGAGAGGACACCGTTTCATCCTGGCCATCACCGACTACTTCTCCAAATGGACGGAAGCAGTTCCACTAGCAGAAGTAAAAAGCTCTAGGGTGGTCAGCTTTATCAAACACCATGTCATTTACCGTTTCGGAGTACCCCGGCGGATCATCCATGACAATGGTCCTCAGTTTATCAGCCACATTTTCAGCAGGTTCTGTGACAAGAATCGCATTCAGAACGTGGCCTCAACCGCCTATAATCCGGCAGCAAACGGATTGGCTGAGGCATTCAACAAAACTATCGTTAGGCTGCTCAAAAAGGTCGTTTCATCCAACAAACGCGACTGAGACGAAAAGCTTGGCGAATGCCTTTGGGCCTACCGCACAACGGTACGGACCCCAACAGGCAACACTCCATTCTCCCTGGTCTACGGGAGCGAAGCAGTACTGCCTCTCGAGATACAGATACCTTCGCTCCGCGTAGCAATCACAAACAAACTCACAGAAGAGGACAATCAACGTCGTCGTCTGCGGGAACTGGAGGCACTTGACGAAAAGCGTCTCCTAGCTCAACAATGCATCAAGCTCTACCAAGCTCGTATATCACAGGCTTTCAACAAGAAGGTCAAACAGAGGACTTTCCAAGTTGGCGACCTGGTTTTAGCAGTCAGAAGACCAATGGTGTTGACCCACAAGACACCAGGAAAGTTCGAGCCCAAGTGGGAAGGACCTTTCATCATAGAGACGGTATACTCAAACGGTGCTTACCACCTCGCCAAACCCAATGGGGACTTGTTCATGATGCCCATCAACGGCAAGTTCCTAAAGAAGTACTATTCTTGACATCCTCCAGACATGTACTTCCCCAAACAACCTCTTTCCACAAACTCATACGCTTCCGGAACCCAGCTGTTCCGTGGCATCTTCCAGTAGAAAGATAACCACGTCCATATTACCTCTGAGTTGTCTCTCTACACCCTACAAAGCAGAATCTTACACTTCGTAAGCCTACGCTACCCTTCATGTTTACCACGTCCACATTACCTCTGAGTAAACATCTTGTATAAACAACCCCTGCGTTATTGTACATTGATCGCAGAACTTCCACGTCCATATAACCTCTGAGTTGTTCAGCGTATCCCCCAAGATCATTCCTACCACGTCCATAATACCTCTGAGTAGGGAGATTCTATCATTTCGAACCCAATGATTGCCATGTCCACATTACCTCTGAGCAAACATAATGGTTTCTTCAAACTTACTATCTGTACCTGAAAACCAAGGTGCGCAAAAGATAATAGGTCCACACAAATTATCAAGTTCATGACAACAAAAGATGAACACATCACAAAAAAGGTTGTAGACTTCTTTATTCTTCTGAAAAAAGGAGTACAAGAAGCTACATCATCCCCCAGTAAGGGTTGCAAAAGAACACAAAAGAAAAAGGGAAAAGCTATGGTCCCTGAATCTCCCCAGGATGGGCTGAGAGCTCCCTGACTCGAAGCTTTAAGTCGACTGCGCGGGCCTCCACCGTCGCCAGGACTCGTCGCTCTGCTTCTTGGCGCATCAATTCAACGGCCCCAACGGAAGTATCACTTGCATGCTTCTCATCAAGCTGTTGTCGTTGCTGCGCCAAGGCAAGAGTCCGCTGAGTAAAAGTCGCTTCATCCTTCTTGAATGCTGTATGTTCAGCCCGGACACGCTCGACCTCTAACTGAAGTCGGGCCCGTTGGTCTTCAAGACGGCGCATCTGGGTGTCGATATCCGCGATATTAGCTTCCAATGCAGCTCGAGTTTCCACCGTCGTCTTCATGGACTGAGACAACTGCTCTACCGCAGCCTCAGTCTCAGCCACCTCGCGCTCCCAAACGCCCACGGTGGCCTGGTATGAAGACTCGATCTCGGCAATCAGCTTCCCCTTCTCCGCATCTATCAGGACAGAGAAATCGTTTCGCTGGATGCGTTGAAGTTCCGCGAGCCGCTCATCCAGCTCAATCACTGAAGCCTCCAGAATTTCGGCCATGTGGTCGTGGCCTTGGTGGATACGAATCAGCTCGATGCAGGTCATTGCCAAAGCTTTTGCCGTCGCAAAACTCCTGTTGGCATCCATCACAGCAGATACACCCTTCTGCAGCATTTTGTATACCCCCTCGACGAAGAATTTCACATACTCGTCTGCATCCGCCAGGACCTGCGGCATCATCGCAGGAGTTGGAGGAGCTACTACAGTTTGCGGACCGGAAGAAGATCCGCCAACCTCAATCAGCGAGGCTTGAACCTCGGCATCAATGGGCTCTTCATCAACAGGGGCTGGACTGCTAGCCCGAGGAGCCGAAGCAACAGAAGGGGCCGGCACAGGCGTCGAGATGGTCCCCCAAGTAGAAGGAGCGACAGAGGGTTCTACACCCTTCTCAAGCCCGGAGGAACCACCGATGTCAACGGCCACCTCTTCTACCCCCAACGTCCTATCAACAGTTGGAACCTCCCTTGGCAGAAAAGGGAGATCATCACTTGTCTCTTGACCCGTCTCAGCGGTCGCGACCAGAAGACGGGTCTCATCATCAACAGGGACAGAATCTGTCGCTACCTCCTGAGCGGTAGCCGCCTCAACTTCTACGATTGAAGCCGGGGTAGGACTCGGCAATGATACAGCCGACCTCCCCTCATCATGATAAAGAGGGGATTCAACCCTCTTCTCTGTCTCAACTACTTCTGTTGCCTCCGCAACAGGCTCTTGCAGCTCTGGAGCAACGTCATCGGAAGACGACGAATTCCATTCTTCTTCACCACCAGGAAACGGCGTGCTTGTTAAACCTTCGGCACTTGAAGCTTCCGTTGTGGCCTTTGCCGTCTCGGAAGCTGCTGCACCCTCAGTTTCCCTCCTGACATAATCCGGGGATACCAGAATCTCCACGTCAACAGCATCCTCCGGATCTTCCTCCATGGGAGACATCATGGTCGGCAGGATACGCACTTCAGACGAGCCCGCCGTCCCTTCTCGCATGCTCCCACCTGACTTCGGGGTGCTAGGTTTTCTTTTTAACGGTTCCTACAAGAGAAGATGAAGCCTCGTAAATAGTGGAACCAAAATCAGATTATGTGGGACGCCTTTACCTCTGCGGACGTTGAATCCGATGACGCCGTCGGTGACGACGCCTTCTTCTGCTTCTTCGGTACAGGAGATTCAATCCCTACGTCTGCACATCGCTTTGATCGATCGCCCGAGGGTTCTGCTTGAGAGGCGGAAGGGGCACTCCGGTGACCTACCCCTGACGGACGATGCGATCGGGCCTTCACCGGCACGTCCCCGGTCACCGCTAACTGGGTGCCTGCAATAAGACTGGTCTCCCTGTCATATCCGGAGGGCGCAGCAGCCATAGCACAGTAAAATTCGGCGGCTGAGTAAAGAATGGGCGACCGCGGATCTGGGGCGGGCAACGTAAAATGAGCCCCGGTACATCCGGCATTATAGTAATGCCAAGCTCGTGCACCATCCAACAAACTTCCAATATACCCCAGAGAAATACTGGGGTCATCCAACATCATCTGGGCATAACCAAATTGTCGCGCAAAGCGGCTTGGCAAATATGGTTCCAGGTAGCACTGATTCATGTTCCGGTATACCAGATGAGATGGCCGGATACTCTGCAACCAGCGAAATCCCCATTGAGGCAGAGTGGTGGTACCTTCGCCCAGATCCCTTAGATCTTCGTTGGCCTCAAAGCCCAAGTAGATTGGACCAACTATGGTAATTTCCCAACCCTGAAGACGGGATAAAACCTTTCTACAAACAGGGACACCAGTATGTGACCAGCTCCTCCGATTGAAACGACGAAGGAGTGCATCTCCAGCCTTATAATCTTCTTTCGAGCCTGGACTCATCACACTGGGATGATACAAAATCAGACATCCCATCAAATAGTGAAACGGCAGTTCGGCGCGCGGGAAGTTATTGTTTCGACCTCTGTCATGAATCACATTTCCAGCAAACTCTCTCAAACCTCGCTGCAGGTTACATACCATTGCGGAGAGAAGAGCCAAACATCGGCCGAAGACCAGCTTCACGGCTGGCAGGATTAAGTTTCGGGTTACCCTCTCTACGGCACCGGATCCGCCCGCGAACACGCAATCCCGGAGCCATATCATCAGGTAGGACGCCAACACCGCCTTGGGTGACATCCGATAAGCAAGATGCCAGAAGCAGCTGTAGGAGCGTGCATCTGACTGCTGGTCTTCATTTCCTCGAGGATTTTTCTCCCCTAACCTGCTCATTTCGGACAACACTTCGCTACGAGAGAGCGCCGGTGGAGTGGAAAATTGTGAGGGATCCTCTTTGTCTTGTCTAAAGACATAATCTCTCCAAGCGGTCACATGAGGCTGCGTCCCGTTCCTATCCCGTCTCTGTATATAGTAATGATGACTCGCCACTTCCTTGAAGACGGCCGTCATCTCCTCAGCCCTGTCCCCCAGGACTTGAAGTTCCTCGTTGGTGGGAAAGTACTCTTCATAGGGTTCCGACCCCCAAGGGAGTTTTGACACCTCGTACATCTCATGAAGTGCGAACCCTAATTCCCCTACCGGAGTAAAAAAAGGTCCCGGTATGGACATCAAACATCTCCAGTAGTGCGAGGAACATGTGCCTGTTGAGATCAACACCCGCCTGGGTAGCACGGATCGCGGCAGTCAACCCAATCTCTCGAAGCTCGGTCCGAAACCGTGACAAGATCCAGAGTGTCAGTTTATCCCACTTGGAAACGTAATGGCACCAACCCTCTACCCGAAAATCTCCTTTCGGGTATGAGCGTTCCATCAAAAATATACGATGTGTAAAGGTCGAAGCACTATAAGCAAACGTATCAATGGGTACGTCACTGTAGAGGCTCCCGGGGCGTAGAGTCCGCCAGGTGAAAGAAGACCCAGACCGTGTGGCGGTCAAAGTATCCCTTTGGTCGGAGGTAGAATCAATTTGGATGACGCCAGTCACCGCTCCCCCCTGAGAAGGGGTAAGATCCCAAGACATCCTCCTCTGGGAAACAAGACGACAGAAGGATGTCAAAGGCCATTGACGTTCAAGTTGCTTAACAGTCATATGCACCCCATTCGCTGTAAAGAACCAGTCCTCCTTGACCTTCAACACCGTCGCATCAGTAGAAGTGAGACGGTCTCCGAATAGGAACTCAGGCTTCAAGAAGGTCAATTTATCAGATGTGGAAGATTTTAAAACACCACGTTCCATCATCCATTTGAGGAACCCATACTGTTGCTCACGGATTTGGGTCATTCTCTCGGGAGGCTGATCCAGCATAAGAGCATCTTGAGCGGGGTTTATCACTTCCTCATCATACTCTACTCCCATCTGGTTGAAGACAGCCTCCAAGAACACTTCATTCAAAGGCGGGATCGCCACTGACACTAGCAAAGATCAGAAAAATGTTAGAAGCAATAAGAGAAAGAAGAGCTTCGGCGCATTCAGGGTTTAAGCCCATGCGCGTCAGCAGCCTCGGCGCATCATCAGGGTCTAAACCCATGCGCGTCAGCAGCCTCGGCGCATCATCAGGGTCTAAACCCATGCGCGTCAGCAGCCTCGGCGCATCATCAGGGTCTAAATCCATGCACGTCAGCAGCCTCGGCGCATCATCAGGGTCTAAACCCATGCGCATCAGCAGCCTCGGCGCATCATCAGGGTCTAAACCCATGCGCGTCAGCAGCCTCGGCGCATCATCAGGGTCTAAACCCATGCGTGTCGGCGAACAAAGACCGCGGCACATCATTAAAGACCCAAGGTCTATGTGCGTTGGTGTACGGAATAACGAGACTTACCAACCACCTCTGGCCGAACTTCGACAGGCCGTCGGGGAACGTCAGCCGTTACAACTTTCGCAGGCTCCTTCGCTTTCTCCTTCCCCTTGCCGGCACTACCGCGAGGAGTCTTGGGAGCCATTCTCTCAAAGAAGAAAAGGTTAGGGTTTGAAGAAAAACTCTAAAGAAAGCAAAGGCACAGAGAAGATGAACTCTCTCTCTCTCCAACCCTCACCTATTTATAGGGCATGGTCGCACGCGTGAACCGATGACGTATAATCTCAGCCGTCGCTTCGGATTCCGTAAGGAGATAACAGCAAATACAACTAAAACATCATCATTAATCTTTTGGGTTACCAAGGCGTCATCATCATCAACTGGAAGGAGCATGCGTCCGAACAAGCATGCGCCCGAACAAGCATGCGCCCAACAATCATGCGCCCTGACCTCCATGCTTCTTATTCAAAGTATTCCAAAACTTATTCAAAAGTTTTGAAAACTTTGAAGGGGGTCTTGTAGAAGCATGGAATTTCACAGCCAGAAAGCCCATGTGCCAGGCACTATATGCGCCAGAACTCAGACAGCAAAATCAAATAAGCCATTCGAAGGACTTTTTATTTATATATAAAAGTCTATTACATGGCTAGAAAAGGTTGTACAAAGGAGAATTTCTACAAAAGAAAGATCCTAGATCTACAGCCAGCGGCCACCATGCGCCTCCAGATAGGCGCAGCGGCCACCATGCGCCTCCAGATAGGCGCAGCAGCCACCATGCGCCTCCAGATAGGCGCAGCAACCACCATGCGCCTTCCGATAGGCACAGCAGTCACCATGCGCTGTCAGTTAGGCGCAGCAGATGCCATGCGCCTCCAGCCAGGCGCATCCCACCATCTCTTCAGCAGCTCAGTTATGTGCATCCCTTCAGCAGCTCAGTCATGTGCAACTCTTCCAACCAGGCTCGCCTGGCCGAGCAGAGCCCAGTTATGTGCTGCTCTTCCAGCCAGGGTCACCTGATAAGTGCTTCGATTACACAAAGCATTTAACCCTCTGGCTGGAACCAAGGAAGAGAAGAGCACGGCAAAGCTGTGGCCAGGGGAGGCTTCGAAAGAGCCTCCAAAGACCAAGGAAGACCGTGATCGAAATCATGGCACAAGGAGCTTTCAACACAATCAAAGTGGGCGGCACCCACTTTGAAGGAAGAGAGAGCCTAGCACCGCCATTCCGATCTACGGCTCTTCCGGAACAACGGAGACGAGGCCCAAACATCCCTATTTTTGGATGCAACAGGCACCTTCCGCCTGCCTCAGAAGCCCTCGACTCCGTCTTTTGGATGTAACAGTCACCTTCAAGTGCATCGAAGACAACACGACGTCTCATCTTCACCCTCGGGAGCACTTCGTCAACAGAATGCACCCGCATATCCAAGTTCATGTTGGAAGTACGTGAGGGAACGAGGAGCAAACCTTCTCTCCATGCCACTATTTATAGGCCGGGCAAATCAAACCCATGCGCCAAGTGGATGACTCTCCGAATTCTGTGCAATGAATTTGCATTAAATGGATGAACCGGACGCCTCGAATTCAGCCAAACGGCTATTTTTAGCACTCGAGGAGCGAGACAGCCGCATCATTAAAGGACATGTCGGATGCGCCAGCCAAACAGCGCATCACACGGATGCGCCCTCCAGCATCAGGTGCATCACACAGACGTGCCCTACAGTACCCGGCGTATCACAGAGGATACGCCCCCTCACATCTCCATACCGAGTGGAACACCAACCAATGTGCCCACTCAACTGTCCATCGAACGTCACAAACATTAAATGATGAACTGACACCAGAGTTGGCAGCACGCTTCCCAAAGTCTGAACAGTTGACAGCTTTTTCAGAGAACGAAGCGTCGGCAACGTCAGCATCATCATGACTCTATTTCGATGGCTACTGCCACGTGGCCATCCGCATGCGCCTCTACGGCCATGCGTCCAAATCGCCATGCGCCTCTACGGCCATGCGTCCAAACCAGCATGCGCCTCAAAAGCCGTGCGCCTCAGACCCTTTACTGATCCCTAAAGACAGAAGAAGAAGAGTCTCCAGTTGAAGCTTTGCATGCGCCTCAAAAGCCATGCGCCCCAGACTGATCTCTGATCCCGAAAGACAGAAGGAAAGTCGCCTGCATGCGCCTCAAAAGCCATGCGCTCTAAACAGTTTGTAACCCCTAAAGGTTATGAGCCGCAGCCTCCTCCTGCGCCCAATCAAGGCGCAGCTCACCAGATTACTTCCCCCCACCAAATCCGAGATCTTCGAGCCATGGGTCGATGACACGTGTCCTTTGACTCAACTCGTCCAAGATTTCAGCAACAGAAAGATCTTCTCCTCTGCTACGTGCCGGCTCACAACAGCAGTATGAAGAGTTCTCCCCCTCAATCAGGGCGCATCATCTATGCGCCTCCATCAGCAACCTCCACGTGGCATCCCCACACCGGCGCATCCCACATGCGCGCATGAGCAGCCAGCCTGCAAAACTATAAATAGAAGGATCGTCTCCTTCACACACAGACTGAATCCAGAACGAACATACAAGGAATCATCAGAGAGGCAGATACAAACACTCAACGCCTTCCTCCTCTCAGCAAGCTCCAGCACCCAGAGCAATCCACACCTTCAGAGAACCGATAACCGTCGTCAGCCCGTCAACGGAGTCAACGCATTACCACTCGCTCCATTGGCACTAAGGACCCAGCTTAAACAAAAGTGTACTCCTAGGACTACATCTAAGTCCTATATTGTAACACTGTTCTGTTTGTATTAATGTTTTCAATCAAACAATTTTAATGGCAAACAGCTGTTGCGACGGGTAAGATCAATGCCAACTTCATAAGCAAAAATACCAATGAATATTGTCGATGCCTCTTGGTTTGAACCATTTTTCTAGCAAGTCCACTAATACCTATAACATCAGAAAACTGCTCGCTGGTACGGATATCCTCAATATAGTTTGAAAGTTGATAGCCAAGACATGAAATATCATCTTCATCAAAATCAGAGGGGTAAAACTCAGCAAATCGTATTAACCTATCCATATCAAATGCTGAGAAAGAATCGGCTGGATCAAGACATGACATACACAACAACAACTCTGTATTCACCTCGATAAATCGATTATTCAACTCTTGAAGTTGTAAATCTATAACGGAGTAGAATAATTCAACACGATAATAGTGAAGATTTGTGCATTCTTCAATATTACGACGTGATCTTCTATGAACTTCAAACTTGGCTTCCATGTTTGGGATTCCGATTCCATATTTTGTACAAAATAACGATACTTCATTCAACAATGATTCCCATCCACCATCTCTCATTCTTTGGAGTGTTTGCTTTGTTATTTTCACAATATTCATAGCATTAACAATGTCTTGGTCTTTTCTTTGTAATGCTTGTGACAAGTCATTAGTAATTCCCAAGATCATTTTCATTAAGTGTAAACAGAAGACAAATTGAAAAGATTGAATTCTCTCACATAGATCATCTGCTTGAATTCTGTGAGCTACCTCATGTGCATATTCTCCTATAACCAAGAGCACATCAATCACTGAGGAAAATAAGTTAGTCAAACTCACTATTGTGCCAAAATGTGAACCCCAACGAGTATCGCCCGGTCGTTGCAATGTTGTTTCTTGATTCAAACCTCTCCCCGTCAATATTTCACCATCCCCAATTCTTTGAATAAGCTTTTCAAATTGTTTCTCTCGAAGAAGATCTCTCTGTTTGCAGGAAGCTCCAACAACATTTGACAAAAGTGCTACAATATCAAAGAATGCACCAATCTTTGTATGATTTTTAGCAACATCTACAAGTGTTAGTTGTAATTGATGAGCAAAACAATGAATATAATGGACAGCTGGATTCTCCATCATAAACAAAGCTTTAAGACCATGGAACTCACCTCGCATATTGCTCGCTCCATCATAACCTTGTCCACGAATACTTGATAAACTCAGTCCATGACAAGAAAAGAGGGCCTCGATAGCTTTCTTAAGTGATAAGGCAGTAGTATCGCTGACATGTACAATACCAAGAAAGCGCTCAACTATACATCCTCTGTCATCCATAAAACGTAAAGCAACCGCCATTTGTTCTTTCACAGAGATATCTCGTGCCTCGTCAACTAGAATAGCAAACAAGCCATCACCAACCTCTCTAAAGATTGCATTTGTAGTCTCACTTGCAATGGCACTAACAATATCTTTTTGGATTCTAGGCGACGTCAATTTATGATTTTCGGGAGCATTCTTCAATACAACATTGTTGATTTCTTCATTGTGGTTAGCAAGAAAGCTTAGAAGTTTAAGAAAGTTACCCTAATTTTCTGAATTCTCAGATTCATCATGACCACGAAAAGCCAAACCTTGACTCAAAAGAAATCTAATGCAATCAATAGAGGCAGTCAACCGAATGCGATAATCTGCTTAAATTTGTTGGGATTGATTAGACAAGCAAACTTCTATGTGTTGTCGTTGAAGTAATAGATCACTGCAAGCCCTTGAACATTGATTATGAGTACTATTATAGGCTCCAACATGAATACTGAATCGGCTCTTCTTCTTCCAATTTCTAAATCCCTCTCCAACAAATGCATCACCACCACCTTGGTGTCCGTAGTTGGGCTTGAATAGATAACAAACTAAACAATAGGCAGCATCTTTTGATATGCTGTACTCCAACCAATCATACTCTTCAAACCAAGCACCAACGAAACTGCGATTGACTCCAAAAAATATTGTTCCCGGAAAATGATAATTTCTGGGTTGACATGGTCCTTTTTGTAGATACCACAGTCGAACATTCTTCCTGTCATTAATGTCATATTTATGGATATTCTTTCTTAATCTAGGATCGGCAGGGAGCTCATTCAAGTCTATAATACGAGTGGCCAGAGGGAGAACGAGATTAGGAGTGGAGTGATGAACGTCTTGTTGATTTCTAAAAGACGTACTCTTATTTGCAGACTTTGGCGTTGATACCTTAGAAAAAAATCTTTTCATCCTAATCCTGGAGTAAATAAAAGAGAAGCTAGCTGAAAATCAATAACCTAATTTCTATAGAAAAATTGAATGAAAAATCTTTGCCTGTGCTAACAATTATTTTCAGCAGCTCGCATATATACTAGAAGAGCTAAGAAGTAAGAACAAAGGAATCGGAGGCAGTTTCTGGCACTAGAGATCAGCAATAAATCACAAGAAAACATAAGATGAAGAAAAAGAAAAAGCAAAGATCGTACCAACTACCAAGAACAGGAAGAAAAGAGCAGAAGAAAACTAACACGGTAACACCAGTTACTCACCACTTCTATACTTGATCAAATTCAAAAAAAATAAAAAAATAAAATTACTACTGCACCATGAGAGTAGAAAATCAAGAATCAGTAATATAGAGTGAGATAGTAAGAGAGAGATTTTTGCCCTAATTTTTTCGTACTGATTTTTGCCCTAATTTTTGCTAAAACTTATCCTTATTTTTGCCCTAAAAATGTGGTTTCTTAAAATCACTGATTTTTACCCTAATTTTTGTCCTAAAATTTCTTAAAAAATGTGGTTTCTTACCCTAATTTTGCTAAAACTTAAAAATACTTAGCTTAAGAATTTTAATTTGAGAGAGAGATAGTAAGAGAGAGATGAAGAGAGAGGGAAGAGAGAGTAGATGTACCTCCTCCTCTTCTTCTTCTTCTAACCAAATGTGCTGTTGCTGCTTCTTTTTCGTCTTCTTCAACTTCTTCTTTTTCTTCTTCAAACCAAATGTGCTGCTGCTTCTTTTTCGTCTTCTTCTTTTTTTCTTCTTACTCCTTCACTTTTTTGTTTCTTCTTAGTGTGACCTCTTCATTCTTTTTGCTGCGGGAGTCAGTGGGGTCACCCGGTCACTTAACCTCTTCTTCTTTCTATTGAAGTAAAAAAAAAAATTTTAATAAGTCAGTGGGGTCACGTGACCCCACTTGACCCTGGGTGGGTCTGCCCCTGCTAGTTAGGCATGGCCCACATGATATTAATTTTAGTCCACATGATAGAAATATTTTAGTTAGAGGTTAGACTAATTATTATGGATAAGGTTAGTGTGATTAGAGACTTTAGAATGACTAATTTAGCCCCAACCAATTAGCCCTTTCCTAATACTCATAGAATAGGTTAGTAGGGGCTTTTGGACTTTTCCTAATAGGACAAAACCACCTTTATGGCCAGCCACAATAAGGATAGGGTTGAGCCTCCCATTTGTCATTATCCATCTATTTTTCTCTCTCTTGTTCTTCCCCAAATTCCTAGAGAGCAATCCCTAGCAATTTCTCCACTAAATCCTTCCATTTCACCACCAAATCTTCTTCTTTCCTTCTCCATTCTAGCCAAGGAGGAAGCTACCCAAGTTTGGGAGGATTAGGAGTTCGTTCGTGTCCTTTTGGAATCTCTACGTGTCGGTGTCGCTCCGGGAAGGTTTTTCTTCGATTCGATCTACCGGGAGGTATAAATCCCTTCTCCTTTTCATTTCCTCATGCATATAGGTCTATTTTGAACCCATAGGAATGACCCCCATGGTTGTATCTCCATTTGTGTCCATTTTGTGTCCATTTGGAGGTCATAGGAGTGTCCTTTGTGTTGTGGATGTGTTCATGTTACATATATAGATTTATATATATATATATTGTAATGAGAGTGTATCTATATTTATATATGTAATAAATGGTTCATGATGATTATATAATCAAGTTTGTGAGTGTGGTTCCTCATATTATTATTGCTATTATTGTTGTGGATAATTATGATATATATTGTGTATTCTTTTGGCTCAAATTATCCAAATTCGTCATGATTTTTATCCACGTTTTTAATTTCAGCCCTAACTTAGAAATGTCATAACTTCTAGCTCAAAGCTCGGTTTAATCTCCCATTTTTTTAAAAGAAGCGTATTGAAGTTAGCTTTCCAAAAACATGTATTAATAGGCCTAATTCTTTCTGTAACTTTCTGAAAATTTATTTGAGTGTCAGATGTACGAAAGACAAACGCGTTCTCGGTATTTTCGCGATTTCGGGAGTTTCCGAAAACGAAAACGCAATCCGTTTGAAGTTTCGGAAAGCTAACACATAGATCTATAACATACTTTAATACTAGATTTTAATTCATGATGAGATGGTACAGTATTGATTATTAGTAGGAGTTACTATTCGGCATATGCATTTTGTGCACCCTTGTGTGTAATATAATGTTCTATTTGATTTTAACCCATGTTAATGTATATATATTATGTAATTAAATGGAGAATGCAAGCATGAGTAAATGTTTAAATAAATGATGTATGAGGTGTAAGTATCCTATCTAATGTAAGCATGTATAAGTATGGCTTGTAATGAATATGTAGGTTCCATAGTATATAATGTATGGTGCATATAGTGGTGCAAAAGAATAAATGAATGATAAATGAATGCAAGCATGAATGTAAGGTAATAATAGATGTAATGTATGCAATATACAAGTTAATGAGATGTAATGTTCTATGTTAACACAAATCCTATATTACCTCATGTACCCCTTATACTATATTGACACTATCACACTTGACACTTTGTTCACTTACACTTTGACACTCTTTGATATGTATACACTATGTATGCCCATTTAACCCTCACTTGCCCCTTTGCCATGTTCACATACACACACATAGCCTCTTACATAAGTATTTATGAATACAGTTAACTTAGCTATGTATGTATATTATATATATGTTTGCATATTATGTTGTAATATATAAGTTTATATAACCATTTGAAATGCCATGATTATAGACCTAATGTGGGTTAATTAGTTGTACCCCCCTATGGTTTGTGCGTATTTTGGTGACTGTCCCCGTTGTTTCAAAAATAAAGAACACCCCCCTGGCTGCTTAATTTTTTACTCATTTTCTTCTATGCACCAGGGGGTAAAACTAATTAACTTTATAAACCAGACGGCTGTTCTTTATTTTTAAAATAACAGGGACAGTTACCAAAATACGTACAAACCATAGCGGGGTACAACTAATTAACCTACCTAATGTTGAATACCAATATATGCATGTGTATATATGTGTAGGCATATATAGCTTAAAGTAATAGATTATCTAGTGTATATCCAATGTGAATTCTTGCCTATTTGAGTATTGAATAATTGCATGCTATATAGAGTTGGGTGTATATTGGCTTGTATAGCCTTGTATTGATGTGTGCTTGCTAGGATAGTCTTGGTTAGGCCTAGCAAGACTTGCTGGGTTAGGACATGACCTAGTTTGACCTAGTTTGACTAGTGCAGTTGACCAGAGTTGACCAAGGGTTGACTTTGGCCTAGTTTGACCTAGATTCATGTAGAATGCATTGCAGTGCTTTATATTACCCTTCTGGACATGTCGTGACTTGTGCTGTTCTAATTAGGAGCCAGACACCTCTCCTCGGACAGTATCTTTACCTTGGACATTCAGATATCAGGCGAGTACATTCTCTGATCATTTCATATCCTGCTTAGAATTATATTCCTGCTTTAGATTACTATACTTGATGCTGTCACGACATTATCACGGATTAATACTATATGGATCTTCTCATGCGATGTTATCCTCCTCGGGAGCATCGGGTACATTGTGTCATGTGCGTTTCACTTTCATCGTGTACTCCTGTGCTTTCATTACATGTGCACTCCTGTGAATCTTGTACTCTCATGTTCACGGAGCCCCATGTATACTATCATGTGCACCCTATATGGGCCCCCATGTGATATCCTGTGCAATAACATAACCTGTTTAGATCCTTGTGTATTGATTGGGGATACGGGGGAGTGCTAGTAGTCGTGTGAACAATTCCATTATAGTGTAGATTCCTGTGCAACCTCGATATCCTGTGCAAATCTGTCCTGTTCACATGTGCTATCTCGTACTCTGACTCACTAGCCACTGTTAGTTCTCTATTTATAGTAGATATTTCTGTTACAGTTTTCTCTCTTGTTTACATACTATATTTCTTCAGATCCTGTATTTTGCTCTACTGCATGTTTATATTTTCTAACCTGCTATGATCTGTTGAGATGTACTGTACTCGCTCATGTCCTGACTGGACCTGTTGATAAATTTTACAGATAGCCTGGAGGTTGCCTGCAGCCTAGAGGAGTCAGTAGAGGTTGCATAGATAGCTAGGATTTTTGCTTATAGTTTATTTTCAGTCATCTTGAGTTGTATTTATGGATTACTGTATTTGAGTTTTGAGATGTATTCTGAGTTTGTATCTTAGACACATAGACTTCTATCTGTTGTATCTCTTTTCGATTTCATGTTTTATCTATCTTCCTTTATGCTCTACCTTAGATGTGATTGAGTTTACATTCGGCTATGTCACCCCCATTCGGGGAGTATAAACTGTTTAGTCTTATACTGTTAGATGCATTGAGACCTAGGACAGCGTTCTACCGCCGACACTGCGGCGTAGGCTGGGCGTTGTTACGTTCTCGTGCCCTAACTCTAGGGTGCGGGTCGTGACACGTTTTTAGTGGTGGCCCATGCAGGTCGAGTTTATATAGTGGTATTCGAACTTGAGTACCACTACAGCCTGCAGTAGGATTAGAATATATTTTGAAGGTACTCAATCACAGTTAGGAACCCTTGAGAGATTCCTGGGACGACCCTTGAGAATCTTATTTTAACTTCGATTTGAAAACTCTATTTTTCCTTGATTGTTTTATCTTTATTTTCTGTTGTTGAATTTGATGGATTATTGTTGAATTTGGGTTTATATTTATTGATTTTGATGGAAGATTGTTGAATTTTGAATCTTGACGATTAGCTGTAGCATCCGAGTTTGTATTTATATGATTGAAGGATTTTGTTCATTTTTGAGTTTAATGTTCGTTGATAAATTTGATTTAATTTTTGGGTATTCATTGTTGATTTAATTTAATTTTTGGCAAGATGAAATTATATGGGCTAGGTCATCTATGTTATGGAATCTAGTCTTCTATAGTCACATTAGCCAGCATGGTGAGGACATATAGTCTGACTCTGGATATATTTCTCGGGTGTGGGAATTTAAGGTTTTTGCAGCCAAGCTAGCGGCACCGTGAAAATGTTAAATACCATGATTCTAGAGATATGTGCATAAGTCAAGGGCTCTGTGATTATCGTAGCCTTGCTTACTAGTATGATGAGGATTTAGAGTACCATGATTGTGGATAGACGCATATGATTATCAGATTATACCTTAAATATTTTCGAACATGTTTTCTCTACTTTGTTTCAGTCCTTCAAAAAAAAGGGGAATTATTAATTGTTTTGTTTTGTTTTGTTTCTCATTATTTAGCTTAGGAGTAACTTTAGCTATTTTATAAACCTTTGTGTAACTTCTTCTATAAATTTCTTCTTAATACAATGAATCGATGATTTTGCTAGACTTTACCTTGGATTTGATATCTTAACTCTGGATTTCAAAATGGTTCCTTCTTTTAAACAGATAAGCAAAATAGAATTTATCGTTATTCCCTTCTTGCTATTATTCTTGTATTAAATAATAATAAATCGTCTTGATTACACCAATCACCTGTTTTGCAATATTGGTAGGAATCTAATATTGGTCTTGGTATAGAATCTACCTGATTTTTATATTGGGACATGAGAATATATATATATATATGAATATATATAGTGGATACTTTCCTGACACTTATGCATGCTACACTTGATTTTCACCTATCTAAATAAATATTAATATGTCATTGATGTTAAATTTTCAAAACTCCAATATTTCTGGTTTTCTGCTTTTCCAGTTTAAATTCGTAAGTTAAATATAAATTTCATGTTATTAGTTATGTTTACATCACTGCACATGTATGTCATACCTAGAGTTTCATTTTAAAAAAAAAATTTGTTGAGTTTTGTGTTTAATTTGTCAAATCTGAGACTATGTGCATATTAACCCTTAATACTGGATTTTAAATGTTAGTTCAAATTGTTGTTTTAAATGTAATATTTAGAGCTATGTACATTGTTGTTGTAGGGATATAATGTTAGGTTTCATATTCTTATATGATAGGTTGTGATAAACATTGAGTTGGTTTTGATGTTCAAATTTCTCCAAAATCCTGAAAATTTAATATATGTTAACATTTTCACATTGATTTCAAATGTTCAATTTCAGATTTAACATGTAATATTGAACTGTATGCGTAGATAAATGTATGGATAGTATGTTAGGGTTTCATTTCTATCATGTTAGGATATATTGGGACCATTAAGATTGGTTGCGATGTTCAAACCCTAAAATCTGAAACTGTGTTATGTTAATATTGCACTGGTTTAAATGTTAGCATCTTTTCAGATTTTGTATGTAAATGCTGAACTAAAACTGGGTTTAACCTTTCAATACTAAGCTATAACCCTGTACAAGGACACATACACCCTAACTTAGTATACACTGTCATGTAACCTAACCATTTTTCCCCTCTATGTTATGATTATATATCTAGATAGATATATATAGAGCCTAGGCATACATGTTATAATATATAAATACATAACTAAGTCTCTACCTTTATATATATATATATATATATATATATATATATATATATATATATATATATATATATATATATATATATATATATATGGTTAGCCATGCAAGTTGTGATTAAATAGATTATATATTGTAGATTGTTAACCCATATGCCATGATTAGTGTAACTTGATAGTTATTGTTTGAAATCCAAATCCTCATATACACTTTCATGTATATTCACGTACACACACGTCTACTATCTAACAATATGAACACGTCCCCATACACACAATGCTAGCTTTTCCCTCTCTAACGCTCTCTATATATATATATATTGTGATTGGATTTTAATGCAAGTGATTTTCAATTCCTTAATTTTTTAATTTGATTTTCTGTACCTTTTTTTTAAATAATTGGTAGTTGCCTTTATTTTATTTTGATAATGACCAATTTTTATATAGGATGGTAGACAGCCCTACAACCTTGATGATTGTTGTTCCCTTACCTTCCCAATTAAGACACCCTAGATTGTTTGTGTGTTGATACCATAGTACTGTTTTGACCTAGAATGACCAGTGAACCTAGGTGAGACTTCCAACTGCTACGGTATGCCCTGACCTTGTATACTATTCCTTCAAATTGCATGATTTAGATAAAAAAAATTTAGACCTTAATTGTTGGAAAATAGGGACGTCACTCCATTAGTATCAGTTGTAAATATATATGGGTTAGTCCTTGATGTGGGGATGTGTGTCTATAAACATGTAGCTTAGGAGATTTAGGAGAGATTATAGTATCAGCCTTGATAGGATGTACTAGTCTTTTGGTGAGTATAAATGTGTTATGAGAGATAGGGGCCTATATGTCTTAGTAATGCATCATTCCTATGGTAATAGAATGTATTAATAGATGGTTAATAGGAAGATAATAGTTTGAGCATACCTATAGCCTATGATCAGTTCCTTTTCATCCTTAGTTAAGACCACTTTAAAATAGGTCCAGTCCCTTGGATATAGGTTCCAGTCCATATTTTATTGAAGTTCCATTACCGCCGTACAGCAGAGCAGTATTGGAGGTATTCCTAGATTGACACTATTTAGACGTCCGTTTATTATTCCAGTGTTAGGAAGTGTTACCTTAGATATTGGGTAGGTTAGAGGCTCTAGAAGGAGTACTATCGATCTTAAATTTCGAAGACGAAATTTTTCTAAGGTGGGTAGAGTTGTAGCACCCAGTTTTCCAAATGAGGGTAATTTTGAAATTTCGTGTTTATAATTATTTTAATAATAATATTTAATTCATGATATGATTTTTGGTGATTTTAAATCATTTTAAAATTATTTAAATCAATGACTTGTGGTTTTGACGTTTTGCTAGTGAAACCCTAGAGACTGTTTGACCTAGAGCCTAACCATGTGATTATGATATTTTAATGTCATTTTTGGCCTAAGGATATTTTTTGCATTTGACCTCTTTGAATTATTTTGATATTATTTTATTATTTATGATATTGTTTTGGAATTATTTGAGTCGGGTTCGAATTTCATCTCAATCTGACTTGTAACGGGGACCCGGGGGTAGTTTGACTCTAGTGGGACCCACACACTAGTTAGGCATGGCCCACATGATATTAATTTTAGTCCACATGATAGAAATATTTTAGTTAGAGGTTACTAATTATTATGGATAAGGTTAGTGTGATTAGAGACTTTAGAATGACTAATTTAGCCCCAACCAATTAGTCCTTTCCTAATACTCATAGAATAGGTTAGTAGGGGCTTTTGGACTTTTTCTTATAGGATAAAACCACCTTTATGGCCAGCCACAATAAGGATAGGGTTGAGCCTCCCATTTGTCATTATCCATCTATTTTTCTCTCTCTTGTTCTTCCCCAAATTCCTAGAGAGCAATCCCTAGCAATTTCTCCACCAAATCCTTCCATTTCACCACCAAATCTTCTTCTTTCCTTCTCCATTCTAGCCAAGGAGGAAGCTACCCAAGTTTGGGAGGATTCGGAGCTCGTTCGTGTCGTTTTGGAATCTCTACGTGTCGGTGTCGCTCCGGGAAGGTTTTTCTTCGATTCGATCTACCGGGAGGTACAAATCCCTTCTCCTTTTCATTTCCTCATGCATATAGGTCTATTTTGAACCCATAGGAATGACCCCCATGGTTGTATCTCCATTTGTGTCCATTTTGTGTCCATTTGGAGGTCATAGGAGTGTCCTTTGTGTTGTGGATGTGTTCATGTTACATATATAGATTTATATATATATATATTGTAATGAGAGTGTATCTATATTTATATATGTAATAAATGGTTCATGATGATTATATAATCAAGTTTGTGAGTGTGGTTCCTCATATTATTATTGCTATTATTGTTGTGGATAATTAGGATATATATTGTGTATTCTTTTGGCTCAAACTACCCAAATCCGTCATGATTTTTATCCACGTTTTTAATTTCAGCCCTAACTTAGAAATGTCATAACTTCTAGCTCAAAGCTCGGTTTAATCTTCCGTTTTTTTAAAAGAAGCGTATTGAAGTTAGCTTTCCAAAAACATGTATTAGTAGGCCTAATTCTTTCTGTAACTTTCTGAAGATTTATTTGAGTGTCAGCTGTACGAAAGACAAACGCGTTCTCGGTGTTTTCGCGATTCCGGGAGTTTCCGAAAACGAAAACGCGATCCGTTTGAAGTTTCGGAAAGCTAACACATAGATCTATAACATACTTTAATACTAGATTTTAATTCATGCTGAGATGGTACAGTATTGATTATTAGTAGGAGTTACTATTCGGCATATACATTTTGTGCACCCTTGTGTGTAATATAATGTTCTATTTGATTTTAACCCATGTTAATGTATATATATTATGTAATTAAATAGAGAATGTAAGCATGAGTAAATGTTTAAATAAATGATGTATGAGGTGTAAGTATCCTATCTAATGTAAGTATGTATAAGTATGGCTTGTAATAAATATGTAGGTTCCATAGTATGTAATGTATGGTGCATATAGTGGTGCAAAAGAATAAATAAATGATAAATGAATGCAAGCATGAATGTAAGGTAATAATAGATGTAATGTATGCAATATACAAGTTAATGAGATGTAATGTTCTATGTTAACACAAATCCTATATTACCTCATGTACCCCTTATACTATGTTGACACTATCACACTTGACACTTTGTTCACTTACACTTTGACACTCTTTGATATGTATACACTATGTATACCCATTTAACCCTCACTTGCCCCTTTGCCATGTTCACATACA
This sequence comes from Iris pallida, assembly GCA_029216955.1. Classification (NCBI taxonomy): domain Eukaryota; kingdom Viridiplantae; phylum Streptophyta; class Magnoliopsida; order Asparagales; family Iridaceae; genus Iris; species Iris pallida. The sequence continues at coordinate 10,855,704 of JANAVB010034616.1, read as the reverse complement.
CACACATAGCCTCTTACGTAAGTATTTATGAATACAGTTAACTTAGCTATGCATGTATATTATATATATGTTAGCATATTATGTTGTAATATATAAGTTTATATAACCATTTGAAATGCCATGATTATAGACCTAATGTTGAATACCAATATATGCATGTGTATATATGTGTAGGCATATATAGCTTAAAGTAATAGATTACCTAGTGTATATCCAATGTGAATTCTTGCCTATTTGAGTATTGAATAATTGCATGCTATATAGAGTTGGGTGTATATTGGCTTGTATAGCCTTGTATTGATGTGTGCTTGCTAGGATAGTCTTGGTTAGGCCTAGCAAGACTTGCTGGGTTAGGACATGACCTAGTTTGACCTAGTTTGACTAGTGCAGTTGACCAGAGTTGACCAAGGGTTGACTTTGGCCTAGTTTGACCTAGATTCATGTAGAATGCATTGTAGTGCTTTATATTACCCTTCTGGACATGTCGTGACTTGTGCTGTTCTAATTAGGAGCCAGACACCTCTCCTCGGACAGTATCTTTACCTTGGACATTCAGATATCAGGCGAGTACATTCTCTGATCATTTCATATCCTGCTTAGAATTATATTCCTGCTTTAGATTACTATACTTGATGTTGTCACGACATTATCACGGATTAATACTATATGGATCTTCTCATGCGATGTTATCCCCCTCGGGAGCATCGGGTACATTGTGTCATGTGCGTTTCACTTTCATCGTGTACTCCTGTGCTTTCATTACATGTGCACTCCTGTGAATCTTGTACTCTCATGTTCACGGAACCCCCATGTATACTATCATGTGCACCCTATATGGGCCCCCATGTGATATCCTGTGCAATAACATAACCTGTTTAGATCCTTGTGTATTGATTGGGGATACGGGGGAGTGCTAGTAGTCGTGTGAACAATTCCATTATAGTGTAGATTCCTGTGCAACCTCGATATCCTGTGCAAATCTGTCCTGTTCACATGTGCTATCTCGTACTCTGACTCACTAGCCGCTGTTAGTTCTCTATTTATAGTAGATATTTCTGTTACAATTTTCTCTCTTGTTTACATACTGTATTTCTTCAGATCCTGTATTTTGTTCTACTGCATGTTTATATTTTCTAACCTGCTATGATCTGTTGAGATGTACTGTACTCGCTCCTGTCCTGACTGGACCTGTTGATAAATTTTACAGATAGCCTGGAGGTTGCCTGTAGCCTAGAGGAGTCGGTAGAGGTTGCATAGATAGCTAGGGTTTTTGCTTATAGTTTATTTTCAGTCATCTTGAGTTGTATTTATGGATTACTGTATTTGAGTTTTGAGATGTATTCTGAGTTTGTATCTTAGACACTTAGACTTCTATCTGTTGTATCTCTTTTCGATTTTATGTTTTATCTATCTTCCTTTATGCTCTACCTTAGATGTGATTGAGTTTACATTCGGCTATGTCACCCCCATTCGGGGAGTATAAACTGTTTAGTCTTATACTGTTAGATGCATTGAGACCTAGGACAGTGTTCTACCGCCGACACTGCAGCGTAGGCTGGACGTTGTTACGTTCTCGTGCCCTAACTCTAGGGTGCGGGTCGTGACAAATCTTGCTTTGAGCAACGGTGATCCTCATCACCCTAGCAGATTCGTATCTTCTTCTTCTTCCTCCGTCTTCGAGACAGAGAATTCAGGACCTTTAGAGTTGCAAATTCTTTGCTATAAAACCTCCGAAGTTCCTCTAGACAGAGTGTGACCAAATTTGTTTTGAGAATAACTCTGTCCACTTACGTTCTTCCATGTAAAGATTTGTTTCTAGAATAATAATCTCAAAGCAAGATTTAGATCTGATGGAGAACAACAATGCAAACCTTCTCGACACAAGTTTTAAACTTGAGAAGTTTGACGGGGAGCACAACAACATCTGGAAGAGGAAGGTCAGCCTTAATCTTCAACTCGTTAGCGTCGACTACGTGTTGACAGATCCTAAGCCTTTGATTCCAGAAGAAGAAATTGCTTGAAGAGTTGCTAAAGCCACTTCTTTGCAGTCGAAGTGGAGGAGAGAGAACAACCTCTGTAAGTTGTTGATCTTGAACTCTATGGAGGACTCTCTAGCGGAGTCATACAGCAAGACGATCAATGCAAAGGACGTCTGGGAGTCTGTAGAGAATCTCTACAAGGTAGATTTAAATATGAACAAGATCCACATGATCGAAAAGGTTTAGAGGATGCAATTTGAGGATGACAAGACCATGTTGCCTTAAGTCAAGAAATTTCTCAAGTTACATCAAAAAACTTGAAGATGACGACATGCCCTTAGTCGATGCTTTCGTCGTCAAGGGTATTGTCTCCAACCTCCCACCTGGGTGGAGCAACTTCATCGTCGACATGCACCATAAGAAGATGGAGGTGGATCTTGAGCACCTCTTGCACTGGATATATGTTGAAGATAAGTTAAGAGTTCAACTCAAAGTAGACACCTTGTCCAAGCAGATGGCCAAGGCGAACATGATGCAAGGAGGTAACTCTAAAGGGAAGCAGAAGGCTCCCTACAATAAGAAGAAGGATGTTCACCATCTGAAGGTGAAGTTGGCTCAGTTCAAACACAAGTCCAAAGAGCTTGAGACTTGTTTCAATTGTGACAATAAAGTGTAAAACCCTAGGAGTGGTCAATAAGGAAATAAAATAAAACTGAACACAAGAAGCTATATTACTGAAATAAAAGGAGAGAGAGTGAGAAGATCAAACACGCGATGTATCCTGGTCTCCTCCCTAGAGGCAATCCAGTCCTGGAACTCTCTCCGGCTTAAATCCACTATTTAGTAAATAGTACACACGAGTTTGGATCCGAAGAACTCGCCAACTTCAACACGAGTTTGGATCCGAAGAACTTGCCAACTTCTTACACACAAGTTTTCTTATGAAGGCTCGCCAACTTCAAAAAGGAAAGGAAAAGAACTGTTGATCTTCTAACACTTGAATATCAAAAAGTACAACTCTTGAATACTCTAGCACTTTTGGATTGAATGACAATTAAAATCTTGGGTAGAGTAGTAATGGTGGAGCTCTTGGTTGTTGAAAAATTTATGGCTTAAGTGGATGGCCTTCAAGAGAGGGAAGGAATCCATTTATATAGAAAACCAATATTAGGTAGCATTTAATGCTCCTGAATATAACCTAGACGGCATGCCGTCGGTATGGACCGGCATATCGTCGGTATTCCGTTTGGAACAGTAACGATAATAATTATATCCGTTGGGGAGTATTTAATGCTAGCATTTAATGCTAGTATTTGTCCATTCAAAAATCAAATCAGATAAACTGGTATACCGTCGGTATGCAACGGTATGCCGTCGGTATACCGATGTTCGTCACAGAACATTTTGTGGCTAACAAAACGGTATACCGTCAGTATACTGTTGTATGCCGTCGGTATGCCAAAGTTCGTCACAGAACATTTTTGTGGCTAACAAAACGGTATACCGTCGGTATACTGCTGTATGCCGTCGGTATTCCGATATTCATCACAGAATATTTTGTGGCTCACAAAACGGTATACCGTAGTATATCGTCGGTACGTCGATGTTTATCACAGAACATTCTTGTGGCTCAGAAACGGTATACCGTCGGTATACATCGGTATATCGTTGGTATGCCGTTCTTTTAGACATTGATTTTTGACTGAAAAAAATAGAAGAGCTTTACGTTTTGTCATCCAACCTTAGATGTTTATAGAAAGACCTAGACCTTGTACAGACTCGACATCTTGAATTTGTTGAGAGCCGTCTTTAAGGATCGCTGGTCTTTTTTTCAGTCTTCTTTTAGGAACTTCCATAAGGCTTTGATGACTCGGTTTGAATGGACAAAACTTATTATTGTAGAGCTTTCAAAGGATATCTTCTAGCTGAAATACAAAGAAAACTATACTACGAAGATGCTGTTAATGTTATCAAAATAAACTGTGCCAATAATCTCTCCCATTTTGATAATTGACAAAACAGAGAGATAGCATCTTCAGGGAGTGACTCTCCCGTAGATAGACAACTCCCCCCTCAATACGTTTTCTTCCCCTTTGTCACTTGATCAAAGATGGGAATTAATTAAAAAAATTCAGCAATAAATAGTGAAAGCAATATGGTAGACAAAAGCATGCATATATTAGATAAAAAAATAGGGTACATGCTTGGGACTACATAAACGAACGATAAAACTCTCCTTGACGAGAGTGAGCAAGACAATATCAAACCCTAAGAAATAGTCCTCGTAGGACCACACACAACATAAAACAAAGTACTGGTCCCCGAAGGACCTCAAAGGACACACACTAAAACGATACCAATTTATTCTACCACCATCAACAGGAGCCCGCAACTACTCATCTACCGGATCATCGTCCTCACCACACTGAGCACCGTAAAAAGCATCGAAAGGATCCACGCCGTCCGGGTACATGAATCCGTAGGCGTTGGAGTCAGAGAAGCGGGAGCCTTGGTACTGGGGATCCTGAAGGTTGAGATCCAGATAGGCATTCCGGTCCTGGAGAGTCCGCTAGATGAAATAGGCCTGGTCATGGAAGAGGCTCTGGATAAGGTTCCCAAGACCGCGGGTGTTGGCCCTCATCTGCTCCTCCGCCTGAGCCATGCGTATGTCCAAATGCTACTGGGTCAGCAGCATAAACCATCCGGATGGAGGAGGCGCAGAAGATGGCGTAGCAGGAGAAGGGGCCGGCGGGTCATGGGAGGAAGACGCATGAGACGCTGATACACCAAGGGTAGAACGGGAAACAGCAAGAAACGAGGGTACGTCGTCCGATTGGCAGAGGGAGAGATCCACGTTCTTCGCCTCAAGGATAAGAGTGGTGAAGGCGCCATAATTGAGGGACTGCTTTTCGACAGGAAGGACAGAGAAAAAAGCATTAAAAAGGGTCTTGGGAAACGACCAAGTCTTCTTGGAGTAGAGGTAGTACATACAAATGAGTGCGTCATTGGTGATCGCATCATAGTTTCGACGTTGGGGTAGATGGTGTGGCAGATGATTCAATGGAGCTCGTAGTAGAACGGCTCTAACTGCTTGAAAAGGACCGAAATGGCCGGAGGATTGGATCCTTTACAAATGATGGCGTAGAACTCGTCAAAAGAGACTTCGACAGAAGGAGAGAGACCTGCCAAGGTCGGCAGAGCATCTCTTTTATTAGGGACTTCGAGAATCTCGACAATGTCTCAAGCCGTCAGGCGAAAGTGGCGATCATTCACCATGGTCTCGATGGCGTTGTTCTGGAGATCGGGAACGAGATTGCAATAGAATAGGCGCACTGCTGCCGGGTAGACGAGCACCTGACGTCGCAAAAGAGATGAGAGGCCGACTTCAAAGAGGGAGAGATGGCCGGAGAAAAGATTCCAATTGATGGCCTTGCCCTTGAAGACGTTGTGATTGGAAAAATGTTGGAACCAAGCGTCGGGAGCTAGGGCGGAGTTGAAAATTTTTGGATCATAGCCATGAGGAAGAGGCACGAGAGTGAACGGGTTTGCAGCGGTAGAGGAGGAGCGGGGACGTTTGTGGGTAGCCATGGGTTGATGGAGAGGTAAGTAGGAAAAGAGATGAAGAATGAAGAGGAGGAAGAAGAAGAAGAAGGTTGGGTTTTTAAAGTAAGAAAGGGAATTTGAAGGGTTGTGAGAGTATTAAAAATAGAAGTGAATTAAAGAAGGAAATAAATAGGGGGGAGTTTTGAAAAGGGGTGATGATGAAAGCAATTAATGAAAGAAGTGGAAGGGTTGGGATGGGATGAGAAGTTATGAGGGAGAGGATATGATTTGATGGGTAGTTAATGAGATAGTAGAAAAAAGAGAGTGAAAGATTTGGTGGGGCCCGAGGCAGATTGGACAGTCAGTATCCACGTCAAACGACATACTGTCGGTATACCGGCGTATGCTGACGCTGTACCAATTTTGTGTACAGAACATAGTTCTGAACGCAAATCGGTCTGCCGTCGGTATGCCACCGTATACCGTCGGTGTGCCGTTGAAGGGGCGCTAAGTGTCAAAATGAATGATTCCTAATTCTTGGCAGAGAAATATGAAATGATCCTCCGGGAGTGGTTTGGTGAAAATGTCGGCCAATTGATAAGTAGTGTCAATGAAATCAAGACGGATATCCCCTTTTTGTTGATGGCCACGAAGAAAATGGTGCCTAATCTCAATGTGCTTCATGCTGGAGTGACAAATCGGATTTTTCGTAAGATTTATCGAGCTAATATTATCATATTTTATAGAAGTACAAGTAGAAGAAATGTCATAGTCTACAAGTGTTTGTGACATCCAAAGAATTTGTGCACAACAGCATCCGGCCGCTATATATACTCGGCCTCAGTGGTTGAAAGAGCAACAGAGTTTTGTTTCTTACTAAACCACGATACCAAGAATTTTCCAAGGAATTGACATGTGCCGCTAGTACTTTTTTGGTCAATTTTGCATCCGCCAAAATCTGCATCCGAGAAGTCGTGAAGCTCAAAGGATGAAGATTTCGGATACCAAAGTCCCATAATAATGGTTCCTTTGAGATATCGAAAAATACGATTTACACCACATAGTGAGACTCCTTTGGATTTGCTTGGTATCGTGCACAAAGACATACACTAAATATGATATCAGGTCGGCTAGCAGTTAGAGTAAGCTACCGATCATACCTCGATACTTACGAATGTCGACCGAAGTATCATCTTCATCATTATCAAGTTTTGTCGTTGTTGCCATAGGAGTCCTCATTGATTTGGATGAGTCATGTTCGAAGCGTTTGAAGAGATCCTTTGTATATTTGGCTTGATTGATGAAGGTTCCTTTGGGTCCTTATTTGATTTGCAAGCCCAAAAAGAATGATAGTTCGCCCATCATGCTCATTTCAAATTCATCCTACATTACTTTAGCAAATTCTACACAAAGTGTATTGTTAGTAGAACCAAAAATAATGTCATCGACATAAATTTGTACTAATAAAAGAGTGTCATTAAGGGATTTGATAAAAAGTGTGGTGTCGACTTTGCCCTTAGAAAAATTATGAAAAATAAGGAAGGAACTAAGGCGCTCATATCAAGCACGAGGAGCTTGTTTGAGGCCATAAAGGGCTTTGTGTAGTTTGAAGACGTGATGAGGAAATTGACAATCTTCAAAGCTATGAGGTTGCTTGACATAAACTTCCTCTTTAATAATGCCATTAAGAAAAGCACTTTAAACATCCATTTGAAAAAGTTTAAAATCATTAAAGCAAGCAGAAGCACAAAGCATGCAAACGGATTCAAGATGAGCAACCGGAGCATAGGTTTCATCGTAGTCAATGCATTTCTCTTGGTTATAGCCTTGAGCAACCAATCAGGCTTTGTTACGAGTCACTAACCCATCTTCATTAAGTTTATTGCGAAACACCCATTTAGTCATAATAATGGGGTAGTTGTTAGGTTTAGGAACAAGTTCCCAAACCTTGTTTCGCTCAAATTGATTTAGCTCTTCTTGCATCACTATCATCCAAAATTCATCATGAAAAGCATTATTAATATTTTTAGGCTCTATTTGAGAAATAAAAACCACGTTTGCACAAAGATCACGAGTGGAGGATCTAGTACTTACACGGGATAAAGGATCACCAATGATAAGTTCCTTAGGATGATTAGGGACAAATCTCCATTCCTTTGGGAGATCCTCTTGAGGAGGCTCAAGTGGTGGAGAATCTTTTGTTGGAGGGGTCACAATTTTATTGTTAGATGAAGAAGGACGAGGATCTGCAATAGAAGAGTTCTCCAAACCAAAAGAGATGTCATCAATATCATAAGATGAGGAGGATGTAGAAGAGTTAAGTTCATCAAAAGAGACATTAATTGACTCTTCGACAACGAGACTTCTTTTATCAAAGACACGAAAACCTTTACTATGTATTGAGTAGCCAAGAAAAATACCTTCATAAGCTTTTTCTTTAAAATTGCCTAGTTTGTCCTTGGTATTCAAAATAAAACATTTGCATCCAAAAACGTTAAAATACTCAATAGAGGAAATTTTGTCAAACCAAAGCTAGTAAGGAGTCTTTTTAGAAATAGGTCTAATCAAGACTCTATTTATAACATGACATGCCGTGTTTACGCTTCCGTCCAAAAGTATTGGGGGAGCTTATATTGGTTAACATAACACAGGCCATATCGCCAAGGGCTCTATTCTTTCTCTCCACAACACCATTTTGTTGAGGAGTTCGTGGGCAGGCAAAATCATGACCAAAACCATTCTTTTTACAAAATCTTTTAAAATCGGCATTGTCAAATTCTCTTCCATGATCACTTCTAATCTTGTTAATATAAATGTCTTTCTCATTTTGAACACGTTTACAAAATGCAATAAATTCACGAAAAGTATTACTTTTACTAGCAAGAAAAATGACCCAAGTAAATCTTGAAAAATTATCAACCAAAACAAAAGCATAAAGTTTGCCTCCAAGACTAGCTACTCTACTAGGACCAAATAAATCCATATAAATAAGTTGAAGTGGTCTAGTGGTACTCACAGAGTTGATGGATTTGAAGGATAACTTGGTCAACTTACTTTTCTCATATTCTTCACACACCATATCCTTTTTGAAGGAGATACTTGGAAGTCCTCGTACAAGCTTCTTGGTTGCAAGATGGGAAATGATATCCATGTTGGCGTGTCCGAGTCTCATGTGCCAAAGCCAACTTTCATCGTTCTTTGCAACTAAGCACCTGTCATTGTTAGTACCTTCAACAAGATAGAGAACATAGATGTTGTTTTCTCTAATGCCTTCATATACTGTAGATCCACTAGAGCTATCGGTAATGAAGCATTTGAGTTTAACAAACTTAACATCATAACCATTATCCGTAAGATGACTGATACTGAAAAGATTGTGTTTGAGATTTGTAACAAGATAAAAATTCTTAATACAAGGATAAGGAGGGGAACCGATATTACCATTTCCAATGATGTGGCCTTTTAGATTGTTACCAAAGGATACATGTCCTTCTTTCTTCATCGAAAGCGTTATACAAAGTTAAGCATCACCGGTCATGTTCCGTGAGCAACCGCTATCGAGGATCCACTTGCTTCTAGCATGAGAAGGATTCTTCACCTACAACATAAGTTGAAGATGAACATTTTGGTACCCATGATTGTTTGGGTCATTGATTGCTAGTCTTAGGAACCCATTTATAAACCTTCATATCAACTTGTTTCCTAGTTAGACAGTAATTAGAAGTATGTCCAAGTAAGCCACAATAGTTGCACATCAAAGAGGATTTAGAAGAGAATGTGTGAGTGCTATGCACATGTAAAGCTTTAGTGCAAGGAGTTCTATCATGAATGTTATGATGATGATAGTAGAAGGCATGATGTAAGGTGTTCTTCTTAACAAAGGGTCCTTTCCTTGTGTTAGGATAGGACCTGTGTGTAGTGTTCTTGTTCATGTAAGAATTGTGACTAGTATTGTGATGAGTGAAGGCGTGTCTTGGAGCATGTGTGCGAGTAGTGTTCTTATCAACTAGTTTCTTATCCTACACAAGAAGATCATTATACTTAGTAGAAGTATCATATTATCTTCTATTTGTAGTTTGAACTTTATGCATAGCAAAATCATAAGCCCTTCTGAGAGATTGAATCTCATTATCCTTTTTCTCAATGACAATTTGAGATTCTTGTAACTTGAGTCGCAAAGACTCTATCTCATCCGTGTCAGAGGCAGAAGATTTCCTTTTTACATCAATAATGATGTTGGAGAGTCTTTCTACTTCAAATTTGAGTACATCAGCCTCTTTTAGAGATTTCTTGTACTTGTTTACAACACCTTTGTGTTCCTCGTGTAGTTCAAGAATAGCATAATCTAAGTCATCATAAGTGAGAGTATTCAAAGAGAGATCATCGAGTACCTCATCGGTTGTCATGAGACAAACATTTGTATTGTGTTTGCATTCTTTGTCATTGTCTGAATCGCTAACATCACTTTCACACCAGATGCTGGTGTTGGCGTATTTTCTGGAGGAGGAGCTTCCTTTGGTAGGCTTCTCATACTTACTTGAGTCTTTTCTTGTCATAGGGCAATCTCTCTTGATGTGACCGGTTCTCCTGCATTGGTAGCAAGCAGGGTCTTCATCGTTGTCTCGTCTAAAGCGGTTGACTTTGTTGAACTTGAGGAACTTTCAGAAATGCTTTGTTGTGAGAGCTATCTCTTCATCATCATCCGACTCATTGTCGTCGAAGCTATCCTTTGAGCAGGATTTTGTAACTTTGAGAGTCAGAGACTTCTCCTTTTCTTTGGCCTTCTCTTTCTCCTTCTCTTGTATGGAGGATTCCTTTTGATCTTTCATGTCAAGTTCATGAGTCATAAGCTTCCCCATGAGGGTTTCAAGGTTCATGGTTGTCAAGTCATCCCCTTCAATGATGGCGGTAGCTTTAGGACTCCATCCTTTAGTCAGTCTTCTGAGAATTTTCCTGATCTTTTCATGAGCAAGATATTCCTTACCAAGAGAAGAAAGAGGGTTAATGATATCACCGAAACGAGTAAACATGCAAGTAATAAACTCATCTTGTTTCATCTTAAAAGATTCATATTCTTGTGTGAGTCTACTAATCTTTGATTCTTTTACTTGTGATGTTCCCTCGTGTGTGACTTCTAGCAACTTCCAAATCTTATTAGAAGTCTTGCAAGTAGAGATCATATTGAATTCACTGCTATCGAGAGCACAGTAAAGAGCGTTAATAGCCTTAGCATCTCGACTAGCAAGCTTCTTGACATTCTCAGTGAGTTTGTCCCTAAGGGTGTCAGATACAACATCCTCAATAACTCCGGAAGGAGTAGGAAGACCATTTATCACACAATCCCATAAATCAAAATCTATGGACTTCAGATAAATACTCATCCTAATCTTCCAATAGTTATAGTTGGTTCCATCAAATAGAGGAGGTCTATTTGTGGAGTGTCTCTCATTGTGGAATGTGTTGATACTAGGGTTAGTGACCATGGATCACTCTAAGGATATAAATCCAAATCAAGAGAACAAAGCTCTGATACCAATTGTAAAATCCTAGAGGGGGTGAATAGGGAAATAAAATAAAACTAAACACAAGAAGCTATATTACTGAAATAAAAGGAGAGAGAGTGAGAAGATCAAACACGCGATGTATCCTGGTCTCCTCCCTATAGCCAATTCAGTCCCGGAACTCTCTCCGACTTAAATTCACTATTGAGTAAATAGTACACACGAGTTTGGATCTGAAGAACTCGCCAACTTCAACACGAGTTTGGATCCGAAGAACTCGCCAACTTCTTACACACGAGTTTTCTTATGGAGGCTCGCCAACTTCAAAAAGGACAGGAAGAGAACTGTTGATCTTCTAACACTTGAAGATCGAAAAGTACAACTCTTGAATGTTATATCACTTTTGGATTTAATGACAATTAAAAGCTTGGGTAGAGTAGTAATGGTGGAGCTCTTGGTTGTTGAGAAATTTATGGCTTAAGTGGATGGCCTTCAAGAGAGAGAAGGAATCCATCTATATAGAAAACCAAGAGTATGTAGCATTTAATGCTCCTGAATATGACCCAGACGGTATGCCGTCGGTATGGACTGGCATACCGTCGATATTTCATTTGGAACAGTAACGATAATAATTATATCCGTTGGGGAGCATTTAATGCTAGCATTTAATGCTAGTATTTGTCCATTCAAAAATTAAATCAGATAAACCGGTATACGTCAGTATGCAGCGGTATGCCATCGGTATATCGATGTTCGTCACAAAACATTTTGTGGCTAACAAAACGGTATACCGTCGGTATACTGTTGTATGCCGTCGGTATGTCGAAGTTCATCACAGAACATTTTTGTGGCTAACAAAACGTTATACCGTCGGTATACTGTTGTATGCCGTCGGTATTTCGATATTCATCACTAAACATTTTGTGGCTCATAAAACGGTATACCGTCGGTATATCATAGTATACCGTCGGCACGCCGATGTTTATCACAGAACATCATTGTGGCTCAGAAACGGTATACTGTCGGTATACACCGGTATACCGTCGGTATGCCGTTCTTTTAGACATTGATTTTTGACTGAAAAAATAGAAAAGCTTTACGTTTTTTCATCCAACCTTAGGTATTTACAGAAAGACCTAGACCTTGTACAGACTCGACATCTTGAATTTGTTGAGAGCCGTCTTTAAGGATCGCTGGTCTTTTCTTCAGTCTTCTTTTAGGAACTTCCATAAGGCTTTGATGACTCGGTTTGAATGGACAGAACTTATTGTAGTAGAGCTTTGAAAGGATATCTTCTAGCTGAAATACAGAGAAAACTAGACTACGAAGATGCTGTTAATGTTATCAAAATAAATTGTGCCAACAGAAATGCCACTGGAAGAGGGACTGCAAAGAAAAACCTAAACAGAAAGAGCAAGGTAAAGCTAATCTTGTTGCTATGATTGTGCAGGTTGACTCAACTGGTGTTGACACAGACTGGTAGATAGACACTAGGACATCGTACAACGTTTGTTCGAAGGAGTGATTCACCACATACAAACATGTTGCTGAGAAGGTTATGGTGTCCAACCAGACACAAGCTGAAGTTCTGGGATCGAGATGGCGGTACTATCACGATCCGCACCCAAATATTCGAGCATGAGTACGGGGGCCACGCCTATCCTACGTCGGAGTATCGACAGTAGAATGCTGTCAAGTACCCAATAATATCTATAACATCTAAATGATCCATAATATCAAATGTACTCAAATCATATCTCAAACAGCTAAGGAAAATATGAACTAGAAAAGATATTAATAACTCATACAAATGAATATACGTGATCAGAATGTATCGGAGACAAATTTGATAACGAAACATAAATCAAATTATAATCTGAATGGAAGAAAATGGCCTAGAGCTCTCCAGAGGTCAACTCATGATCTAAAGTGCATCAAGATCTGTCATCATGAAGTCCAAGGTGTTGGGTATATCATTACCTAAAAATAGTTATCCTGTCAGTATTGGAACGAGCACATCACTAACAACAGTTTTCAGTAAATGACAAAGACTATGTAACAGTAAATAGAAAAAATATACGAGAATAAGTAAAGTGTACATAAAAGTAGCATGGCATGGTAAAACTATAAACTAGAGCAAGAAGGATTAAAGCAGGTTATATTATATACAACAGTCAAGAATATATACTATCTATGTGAGTAAGTACTAGCTTCGACATGTGGACGACTTGAAAACTTGCACAAGGTCTACTGGCCTGGTTACTCATACGTGAGGTGTATAATTAACACTCAAAAGGAACTAAACATGCACAAGGAGGGTATTGACCACATATCTACACTACTACTCCCCGCCTCCGACTGATACATTGGATCCATCCATGACACGTTATGACATAGATTCTCTAAGAAGGTCGCAAGCCTTCACAAGAATCGTGTCTATACAATGCACAAGGACGAGACTCGCACAAGATATACCGAAAAATACAAGGAATGACATCTCATGACGGAATCCAAACAATACCAATCCGTGTGACCAATGTGTCAAGAAATCAAGAATGTCTACACTAAATACACGAAACATAGAAAATAACATAAACGAAAAATTATTAGAGAATGTACTCACCTTGATTTGGTTGGAGTCGACGTGCATGACACGAACGTGTCGACATATGATAGGTATGATGCTATGCTCCAAAAGATGGTCCCAAACGACGGTACATGTAGTTTCATTGAGTCCAGAATAATCCAAATAGCCTAGTTTGATATATTGGAGACCAAAATTCGAGTTTGGTACGATGATCGGGTCAAGAAAAAGAAATGACTATAATAGTCGTGATTTATTAATTTAAGGAAAAACATAACCAAAATTATATAACCATCTTTTAAAAATATTTATAACATTTGGAAAAGTATATTTTATTTATTAAGATATTTTAGATATTGTTTTAAAATATAGGAAAATATTCTAGTGTCAAATATATTTATAGTTAATAACATATTAGAAAAACTTGTTATCTAGGAAAATATCAATATTATTATATACTTTATATAGTTTTCAAAATAACTATTACTATTAAATAATAACTCAAACATATATAACAAAAGCATATACATGTTTTATTCCAACATTCTCCTGAAATCCTTTGCTATATATATATATATATATATATATATATATATATATATATATATATATATATATATATATATATATATATATATATATATATATATTTTATATATATATATATATATATATATATATATATAAAAGTTCGTATTCAACTCTAGCCAAGCCAATAATACTAGGCCAAAATACAATGTTATTCTGAAAGCCCAAATAGTATTTTAATAATTAGAAAGATACGTATATACTCGTACCCATATATTCATGCAAGTTACATGTACGCAAGCATAATACACAATAGGCTTATGTTTTATACATACCATAAGATTAAACTACCCAAATACGATAAACCAAATAATTAAAATCTAAATAATTATTCAAGCTCAGCCTATTTAATCAAAAATTAGCCCCAACCAATTATATATATATATATATATATATATATATATATATATATATATATATATATATATATATATATATATGCTCTAAAACAGCCGACTGGTTTTTTGTTATAGAACCACCCTTTATTTTATGGATTGTATTAAAATTTAGTGGTTGAGATTAAAAGGTGTAGACCCGCCACCTTTTTAAGTTATTTAATCTCAACCATGCAATTTCAATCCAACGTGTATAACATAGGTTGCTTCCATAATACAAAACCAACCGATTGGTTCTAGAACATTCCTATATATATATATATATATATATATATATATATATATATATATATATATATATATATATATAATAGGAAAACTTGGTGGTGAAACTTATGAATTCCTAAAATATCCTTGAGTATTTTATAAATATAATGTTATTATGTCAACTTGCATGTCATTTATGTTTAAAAGTCGAAACAATAAAGTTTGCATGTATGGAGTTTTCTTTTTCCATATAACTCTTCATGATCCAATGGTAATAAATTTCTTTGCCCTTACCATTTTCCAAATGTTATTATTCTCAATAGAAAATTTAAAAAAAAATCGTACTTCGAATCTCTTGACATTTTAAAAAGTAAGCAGAAACACATGAATAGTCACCTGAAAAAAACGGAAAGACGACAATTGACCTTATGATATTCTAATTAAACGTGTAAAGCACGTACATGCAGACTAGTATAATTTTATTAGAAAATCACCCCAATCAACCCATGGCAATGAAAAAAAAAAAAAAAACTAATCCCATTAGTGATAGAAATAGTAAATGATAATGTAGTTTACCTATCACTAATTCTCTAACCCATATTACTCAAAGGGGGGGGGGGGGGGGGGGGGGGGGGGGGG
>JANAVB010034616.1:10560065-10840255 GCA_029216955.1 Iris pallida | reverse complement strand
ATAATTATATCGTTGGGGAGCATTTAATGCTAGATTTAATGCTAGTATTTGTCCATTCAAAATTAAATCAGATAAACCGGTATACGTCAGTATGCAGCGGTATGCCATCGGTATACGATGTTACACAAAACATTTTGTGGCTAACAAAACGGTATACCGTCGGTATAATGTTGTATGCCGTCGGTATGTCGAAGTTCATCACAGAACATTTTTGTGGCTAACAAAACGTTATACCGTCGGTCATACTGTTGTATGCCGTCGGTATTTCGATATTCATCACTAAACATTTTGTGGCTCATAAAACGGTTATACCGTCGGTATATCAAGTATACCGTCGGCACGCCGATGTTTATCACAGAACATCATTGTGGCTCAGAAACGGTATACTGTCGGTATACACCGGTATACCGTCGGTATGCGTTCTTTTAGACATTGATTTTGACTGAAAAAATAGAAAAGCTTTACGTTTTTTCATCCAACCTTAGGTATTTACAGAAAGACCTAGACCTTGTACAGACTCGACATCTTGAATTTGTGAGAGCCGTCTTTAAGGATCGTGGTCTTTTCTTCAGTCTTCTTTTAGGAACCATAAGGCTTTGATGACTCGTTGAATGGACAGAACTTATTGTAGTAGAGCTTTGAAAGGAATCTTCTAGCTGAAAACAGAGAATACCGACTACGAAGATGCTGTTAATGTTATCAAAAAATTGTGCCACAGAAATGCCACTGGAAGAGGGACTGCAAAGAAAAACCTAAACAGAAAGAGCAAGGTAAAGCTAATCTTGTTGCTATGATTGTGCAGGTTGACTCAACTGGTGTTGACCCAGACTGGTAGTAGACATAGGACATCGTACAAAACGTTTGTTCGAAGGGTGATTCACCACATACAAACATGTTGCTGAGAAGGTTATGGTGTACAACCAGACACAAGCTGAAGTTCTGGGATCGAGATGGCGGTACTATCACGATCCGCACCCAATATTAGAGCATGAGTAGGGGGCCACGCCTATCTACGTCGGAGTATCGACAGTAGAATGCTGTCAAGTACCCAATAATTTCTATAACATCTAAATGATCTAATATCAATGTACTCAAATCATATCTCAAACAGCTAAGGAAAAATATGAACTAGAAAAGATATTAATAACTCATACAAATGAATAACGTGATCAGATGTATCGGAGACAAATTTGATAACGAAACATAAATCAAATATAATCTGAATGGAAGAAAATGGCCTAGAGCTCTCCAGAGGTCAACTCATGATCTAAAGTGCATCAAGATCTGTCCTCATGAAGTCCAAGGTGTTGGGTATATCATTACCTAAAATAGTTATCCTGTCAGTATTGGAACGAGCACATCACTAACAACAGTTTTCAGTAAATGACAAAGATATGTAACAGTAAATAGAAAAAATATACGAGATAAGTAAAGTGACATAAAAGTAGCATGGCATGGTAAACTATAAACTAGAGCAGAAGGATTAAAGCAGGTTATATATTACAACAGTCAAGATATACTATCTATGTGCGGTAAGTACTAGCTTCGACATGGGACGACTTGAAAACTTGCACAAGGTCTACTGGCCTGGTTATCCGTGAGGTGTATAATTAACACTCAAAAGGAACTAAACATGCACAAGGAGGGTATTGACCACATATCTACACTACTACTCCCCGCCTCCGACTGATACATTGGATCCATCCATGACACGTTATGACATAGATTCTCTAAGAAGGTCGCAAGCCTTCACAAGAATCGTGTCTATACAATGCACAAGGACGAGACTCGCACAAGATATACCGAAAAATACAAGGAATGACATCTCATGACGGAATCAAACAATACCAATCCGTGTGACCAATGTGTCAAGAAATCAAGAATGTCTACACTAAATACACGAAACATAGAAAAAAACATAAACGAAAAAATTATTAGAGAAGTACTCACCTTGATTTGGTGGAGTCGACGTGCATGACGAACGTGTCGACATATGATAGGTATGATGCTATGCTCCAAAAGATGGTCCCAAACGACGGTACATGTAGTTTCATTGAGTCCAGAATAATCCAAATAGCCTAGTTTGATATTGGAGACCAAAATTCGAGTTTGGTACGATGATCGGGTCAAGAAAAAGAAATGACTAAATAGTCGTGATTATTAATTTAAGGAAAAACATAACCAAAATTATATAACCATCTTTAAAAATATTTATAACATTGGAAAAGTATATTTTATTATTAAGATATTTAGATATTGTTTTAAAATATAGGAAAATATTCTAGTGTCAAATATATTTATAGTTAATAACATATTAGAAAAACTTGTTATCTAGGAAATATCAATATTATTATATACTTTATATAGTTTTCAAAATAAACTATTATATTAATAATAACTCAAAACATATATAACAAAAGCATATACATGTTTATTCCAACATTCTCCTGAATCCTTTGCTATAATATATTATATATATATATCTATATATATATATATATATATATATATATATATATATATATAATATATTTTATAATATATATATATATATATATATATAAAAGTTCGTTTCAACTCTAGCCAAGCCAATAATACTAGGCCAAAATACAATGTTATTCTGAAAGCCCAAATAGTATTTTAATAATTAGAAAGATACGTATATACTCGTACCCATATATTCATGCAAGTTACATGTACGCAAGCATAATACACAATAGGCTTATGTTTTATAATACCATAAGATTAAACTACCCAAATACGATAAACCAAATAATTAAAATCTAAATAATTATTCAAGCTCAGCCTATTTAATCAAAAATTAGCCCCAACCATTATATATATAGATATATATATAATATATATATATATATATATATATATATATAATATATATATGCTCAAAACAGCCGACTGGTTTTTGTTATAGAACCACCCTTTATTTTATGGATTGTATTAAAATTTAGTGGTTGAGATTAAAAGGTGTAGACCGCCACCTTTTTAAGTTATTTAATCTCAACATGCAATTTCAATCAACGTGTAACATAGGTTGCTTCCATAATACAAAACCAACCGATTGGTTCTAGAACATTCCTATATATATATATATATATATCTATATATATATATATATATATATATATATATATATATAATAGGAAAACTTGGTGGTGAAACTTATGAATTCCTAAAATATCCTTGAGTATTTTATAAATATAATGTTATTATGTCAACTTGCATGTCATTTATGTTTAAAAGTCGAAACAATAAAGTTTGCATGTATGGAGTTTTCTTTTTCCATATAACTCTTCATGATCCAATGGTAATAAATTTCTTTGCCCTTACCATTTTCCAAATGTTATTATTCTCAATAGAAAATTTAAAAAAAAATCGTACTTCGAATCTCTTGACATTTTAAAAAGTAAGCAGAAACACATGAATAGTCACCTGAAAAAACGGAAAGACGACAATTGACCTTATGATATTCTAATTAAAATACGTGTAAAGCACGTACATGCAGACTAGTATAATTTTATTAGAAAATCACCCCAATCAACCCATGGCAATGAAAAAAAAAAAAAAAAACTAATCCCATTAGTGATAGAAATAGTAAATGATAATGTAGTTTACCTATCACTAATTCTCTAACCCATATTACTCAAAGGGGGGGGGGGGGGGGGGGGGGGGGGGGGGGGGGGGGGGGGTGTTCTATGTTGCTGATGCACTCAGTGCAATACAACTCAACAAAACAAAAATGAAAAATAAAAAGAAGATTGAAAGAGGGGAGAACGAAAGCATAGCCTCACTTCCCAAATAAAATAGCGAGGAGAGTGAGCGGCTGTGCTCACTCTCTCCCATAATCTCTCTAGGGGGGGGGGGGGGGGGGGGGGGGGTGGGGGAACGAAAGCTTACAGCGGGGCACGGGTTGCGAAGCGACGGAAAGATGATCTCCGGCGGGGTTCCCGAGCGCGGAGGGACGCGCGTGTCAGCCGCCAGGGACAGTGTATCTCCAGCGCAAGGGCGGAGAAAGGGCGGCCAGGGCGGTCGGACGGACGACCTAGGGCAGGGAAGATCCCCTCAGGTCCCACTAGAGGACACTGGATCTGTGGTTGCCGGAGTCGCACGACGGCGGGGCGATGAACAGGTCAGGGATCACTTCTCTGAGTTCTCTCTTTCTGTGTTATGGTGTGGTTGGTTGTGGATTTGGTGTTGGTGGCGGTTGTCGGTGTGGACGTGGTGATATTGGTGGCGAGCATGGGGAAGTCGGCGCACGTGTTTTCTGCGGTGGCGGAGCCAAGGTGGAGGCACTGGTGGTTGAGGTGATGATAGGTGGCGGTGGTTGTCTCTGTAGGTGGTGGTCGATGGTGGTGTTTGTCGGTTAGAAATGGTCAGGGAGTTGTTGGGCTGGAGTCGGCCAAGGTGGGGCTCGGCCAGGTGTTAGCGGCTGTGGTGTTGCAATATGGTGGTGGTGATGATGAAATGGTTAGCCGGAGTGGGTTGTGCCAGAAGGCGGCTTTCCGGTGATGGCCGGAGGAGTCGGGATAATGGCAGAAATGGGGCGGCTGTGAGCTGTAGGAATATTTTAGGTTGTAGTACTTTGGGATGTATGTTATTTATTGAGTAGGAAAGGAAAATCCTAAAATCAATGTACATGTAATAGAGAGTAGGAAAATAGTAAAAATTGCTAACTTACTAGCCACACTAATTACTAACTATTTTTATTCACTTAATTTAGTTAATTACTACTAAATATTTATTAGCTATTTATAATTAAGATATCACTATTAATTAATTTATGAGCTAATTACAATTTAGCTAAGATTTCGAATTACTATAAAAACAAAGTCGTGCCCCACGATCCGAGCCTAAGGCTTAGTAGGCTAAACTAGAACCGATACGGCCTTAGCCCGATACGAGGAGAAACGAATATCCTACCAATATCAAAAATCTTTAACTAAAATAATTAGTAATAAAATATTTTTATTTACAAAACTTAATCTTTACAAATATTTTTCTATAAAAATAAATATATATAACATATAAATTTTTCTCGAAATGGACATAAATTATATTAGGATAAAACCACAGACATGAAAATAGTTTTTACAAATCAATGACCAACAAGCACGAAAGCAATTACGGCCGAAAATATTTCTCAATGATTAGAATTGCACAATTTTTAAAGATTTTGGAAAAATTCAAAGAAATAAAAAATTTAGAAATATTCAAAAAAATTCAGATTTTGGTTAACAGAGGTTACAAGTATACCCTCCTTAAAAAATTTTGTGCTCGAAATTAAACGTTGGCAAGGGAGTCAAAACATAATAGAAAGTTTCGACAATATCTTAGACACGATCAAAGAACGACGACTTTGGCACGATTTAAGATAATTAATTCAAAATTATTTATGCACGACTAGAAATTTTGGCACGATGGAATCGTGATATGAAGAAAACTATATATGCACGATTTAGACATAACTTAAGTCATTGAGGCACGATCCCAATCACGGCTAGGAGGATCGAAGGTAAAATTCAAATATGGAATGATTTACTAGAGTCTGGCTTGAAGATAAATAAAAATTAGATTCAAAATCGCATAGGCATGATCAATATCAAAACTGAGTTATGATCAAGATAAAATTTTAGGCACGATCAAGATTTGAAGTCAAGGTCTTATAGGCACAATCGAAAATTTAATGAGCATGATTAATTAAGTCGTAAAATACGATCTGAGCTCGGACATGATTCAAACTTGAAGAACAGCTTTGAAGCAAAGCTTCATAAATGTTAGTAAGTTTTCTCTAACATATGATATATGGACTACAAATAAAACTATAAACTATGCTTTTATTTGTATCACGGTACATTATATAGATCCAAAGTGGATGTTGCAAAACGTATTATTTGTCTACGACCTTTGAAATTTTCACATATCGGTTCTGTAATTGGTGGAGCCATCATGCAATTTACGTGAATACGATATTCACAATAATTTTTTTTCCATTTCTCTTGATAATGCTAGTAATAACACTTCTTGTATTAGTATTTTAAGTTCACAATTTTTACCTATAGTAGAAGGACGACTGTTTCATGTTCGATGTGCTTGTCATATTATTAATTTAGTTGTATAAGAATATCTTCAAAAAATTTAAGCAGATTTAGAAACTTTGAGATTGTGTCTACAAAGTTTAAACCAGTCTGCAAGTAGACAACAAGCTTTCAAAACTTTATGTGCACAATATGGTATAACTTTTTAGAAGAATTGTTAAGAATGCACCACATAGATGGAATTCTACATATTTAATGTTAAAATCTTGTATTAGATCTAAATATATCATTACTCATTGTTGTAATTGTTTGTCATTAAATATCAAGCACAACAAAATTACAGAGGAATTGAACTTGATTGCAAACTCGCTTGTACAAAAGAAAGCCTGGAAAGAAATCCTAGGAAACAATCTAAGTACAATTGTTTAGTTTTGATTCTGGGGGGTGACGATAGAGGCTCGGGAAAGTGTTTAGTTTTGATTCTGGACTATCTGACACGGTTCTTGCTCTTGAAGAAATTGCCCTTCGTAGGTTGCCAGCATTTTGCATGGATCTAGTACCCTGCTATTTATAGTGACATGTTCTGAGCCGCATAGATGGACACGTGGCCATGTGGCTACAACAGCACGTAAAGACCCGCTCTTTGGCCGCCAGCTGGTGACTTGTTGAGATTTTGTTGTAACAAATCTGGGTGGTTGAGACTTGGTCAGCTTGCCACATGTCCTATCACAAGATAGGATCAGTCTGCTTGAGTCATTTTGAGCCGCATAGGCCTTTCAGTGTTCGGCCATGCTGGGTCGCATAAGACTCATGCGGCTTGAGTCGCAGTCTCCCTTAGTACGCATGTAGCTTGGGGACTTTTGAGCCGTATAGATTCTGTATTCTGGGCCGCATAAAGCTCATACGGCTCAGATTGCAGTTACTCTTGGCCGCATGAAACTCATAGATTGAGCTGCATAAGGTTCATGCGGCTCGAATCGCAGTCCTTTTAGCCGCATGGCCATGTCCAGTCTGGTGACGTAACATTTTGTCTGATCACGTCTTACCTTCTTTTTGTCAGGGTGTCAGAGTTGTCAGAGCTGTCAGGCTTGCCGATTTTGACAGAGTTTGTCAGCTTTATCAGAAGGGTAGATCAGCTTGGCCGCATAAGTAACTATTCTCTCTGTGGCTCAAAAATTAGTCTAGTGAAGATGGGCCACCGGGGGCATGCTGAGTCTGTCATGCGACTCTTCTTTATGCGAATCAATTTGTTCCAGGGTATTCATGCGGTCAGTTGTGATCCGCATGAACCCCATATTTTCCATGCTTCCAAAATACCCCCTTCAAAGTTTTCAAATTGAAAATTTGAAATACTTTGAATAAGGAGCATGGACATATGTCAAGCCGCAGGAAAATCTTCGAGTCAGGAGAGACGTCGTGCCGCAGGGACATTTTGAGCCTCAGGGACATTTTTGGGCCGCAAATAGATCTTATGCCGCAGGGAGATCTTGTCTGCCAGTTGTCACTGCTGCATTTAATGTCTTGATTTGGTTTTTGATTTGGGCTCTTTTTCGAGATAAAGCTGACGGTTACTAAGGATAAAATTTCCAAACGCCATCATTATATTTAATGGACTCGAGAATCGAAACGACACACTTTCGAAAAACTTTATAAATATGGGTCATTCGGAGGAAGGAATTTTTCTCCTTCACCTTCTTCTCCTTCGTCTTCATTGTCCCTGTTTAGCCATGGCTCCAAAAGCTTCCAAATCGACTGACGCTGCGGCCAAAGGGAAGGGACATGCCTCTCCGTCGAGAGCTGCGAATTCTCCTTTCATTCATCCTGACGTGCACCCCCTATCAAGGGTAAGGACGGCAAAAAAACGACGACTTTAATTTTTTTGAAATGGCCATATCGCATGTTTTATGTGCCGGCCTGTCAGGCATAATCGATGCACGCCCTATCTCATTGGACTGCATGTGTTCTATATGATAGGGCCGCATGGGCTGAGCCGCATAAGCGTTATTGACCCACATGGGTGCCTCGTAATGGGGATGCATGAGCGCTATATAACTGACCCTGTCCAAGCCGCATAAGTAATCCGCATAAGTGCTTCCTTGATTGATCCGCATGAATACTGCATAATTGAACCGCATAAGTGACTCAAGACTGATCCGCATAAGTGCCTCCTAACTGGACCGCATAAGTGCCTTCTGACAAAGCTGCATGAGCACTGTATAACTTGGACCGCATAAATGCCTCATGGTTGGCCGCATGAGCACTGCATAACAGAACTGTTGTCACGAACCGATCCCAAATAACTGGGTCGAACCGGATCATGCCCAGCCTGCACCATTGTGAGACGGCGGCAGTAAGCTGTTCCATTAGCAGGTAATCACAACAACATCTATACATTTGTCACAACTGAATATTCAAAAATTTAAAACTTTATTCAACATTTGAATAAATACAACTGGAAAGTAAAAGAACTGAAATGAATGCTGAATTCAAATTAACAAAATTCTAAAACAACAAATCTGGAAACAGAAAAAAAATATCTAGCTGAGCATTCGGCTCGTCGGCCTCAGGTCCTGCGTCCTCCAATGGGGACTCTGGCAACACCACAGGGTACAGAACTGGATCATAATAGCTATTGTACAATAGCTCAGCATCCTCAAAATCCCCTAAAAATGTTGTCTCCAGTCAGGAGGGAGCAAAGTACAATTACGAAAATCAAACATTTCAACTAATAATTAGAAATTTGCAATATTAAACAGTTTTAAAATAATATTTTTCAATAATTCTACACGATAGAAAACAATGTGATTTGAGTAGATAATGACTATGACAGGCTTGGGTTGTACAATTGTATCCTAGCGATACGATATGGCTTATCCCCGTGTGTAAGAGGGGTAAGCTAACACAATTATTATACTATTTGGAGTATTGGTCATAGACACGACACTACTCCCCCAATATCCCGCAATCAATCAATATCAATCAATACTCTAGGAGAGAGTTCCGTGTAACAATGTGGTTTAAGCATGCAGATAATAATTACTAATTAAATTGCTCAATAAACACAACCGTACTTGCCTTTGTTTTGTATGAATGGAAACGATGTTGGTTCCGGAAAGATGCTAGGTTCGTCTTCGAGATCCTACAGTTGGAGAACTTGACTTAGAACCAATATTGAGACCATTCTAGGTGTGCTAGTTGCAATTTCTAGTAGCAGGTCCGAGTCAAGTTTTAAGTTTGTTTATTTAATCTACTGCTAATGGTTTACGACGTGTACTACGTTGGTTCTCATTTAGTTGGATAGCCAGTTTCTGGTTTACTTGGAAAAATTGTCGTTACCGGTTAATTCGCAAAACTTTGTATTTTTAATATTATACGTTTAAAACTACATTTTCTTTCAATGATAAAACGTGGGTTTTGTTAACTACCAATATTTTATTCAAGTTATTTTATCGTGAAAAAATCTTATTAATTTATACAAAATATTTATTAGCCATTTTGTAACTAAGCGCCTAATTACGAAAATAAAACCAACCAGAAAATAAAAGAAAATCGACCAAGAAAAGAAATGAAAACCCTAGACTACGCAATACAGGGGCACAGCTAACAAAATAGAAATATGGGATTATGCCCTTACAAACTTTATATAAATGAAATAAGAGAAAATTAGTTAGCTCTGACTAATGTCTTGTAATTTAAATATCGAAAACAAAACTAAAAATAAATTAAATTAAATCTTAAGAGTCTCAGACTTGGTCCAATCATCACTATTTTTAGCTAATGCATCAACGTCCGGGTAAAACCGGTTTCGTTTGCATTTCGCTAGGGCCCACGGACCGGTACGGTCGTCGCCCAAAAATCCGATTTGAAATAATTTCGGAAAACCGATTTAAAATTCATTTCTAAAGTTTTATAAAAATTTGGGCAGCATTCCCTCTATATTCGGGATAACCCAAAACTGGAAAATGCGCCAAACACCCATAATAAAAGTCCCAAACCAGGGAACACACTTATATAGAAAACATATATACATAAAATATTTTCGAAGCCTAATCGGAAATCCTGAAATTTCGAATATCCAAACCAACCATAAAAATATCACAGAAACGTCTCCGGAAAAATCCGAAATCACTACGTCGACCTAAAACTGAATTCCCGGGAGGGAATCCGGGACCAATTCTCATCATCGACTACCGAAAATGGAACGAGACAAAGGAATTATACCTTGGGTTGCTCGGCTAGAGCTCTCAGATGAAAATATAGAAAATAATCGCGGACAGCAGCGGAATCGGCGCAACAAAACCACGAAAAATGCGGACAGCAGGTTCGAAGAATTCGCGGGACACGCCGGAGCGCCCGAGGAGCGGCGCTGGCGTGGGCTACTGGCCGGAAAGGGGCCGGGACAGCAGCGGCGAGGGTAGATCGGGCCGAGAGGGGCTAAGGGGGCCGACCGGGAAGCGACGTCGGCGGGACAGCGGCTAGGCGCGGCCGAGGGGCGCGCGGGAGATCGGGGTCGTGGGGTGCCGGCGAGGGGCGCGGCACGGCTGGAGTCGCCTGAGGCCGGCGGAGCTTGGGCCGGGAAACGCGGGCGCCGACGAAGGGTCCGGGGGAGCTCGCACGGGGAGGCCGATGGGGCGATGCTCGGGGCAGCGGGGCCACGGGGGTCCGGCGGGAGTGAGGGCTTGGGGAAGGGTGAAGTGAGGAAAGAGTGGAGAGAGGGAAGTTATGGAGGAAAGGTGAATGGGGAGGAGTGGGAAATAGGTGTGCTGGGGGGTTTAAGTAAGGGAAGGAGTGGTGAGTTTTGTGTGGAGGAAAATGAGTAGAGTAGAGGGAAAAGAGGAGGAGCAGGAGAATAGGTACGGGGGTGAGTGCTGGTCGTGGGGTGGGGGTAGATTAGGATTAGTTATTATTTATTCTTTCTTTTTTTTATTTCTTTTTCTTTCATTCCAACATATATATATATTTATATATTAGAAAAAGAAATTAAGAATGGGTTCAGGAGTCGGGATTGGGTTTTGGGAACTCGTACCGGGTTCGAACTCGGGTACGGAGTCCGGACTCGAGATCGGGCAGGCCACAATCAAAATCAACGATAATTTCAAAAATAATTATTTTTCCTAAATCCGACTAAATAATAATATAATAATATAAATAATAGTAATAATAATATATAATAATAATAATTAACTAAACTAAAAATTATACTACTAATCCATAAAATCAAAAAAAATAAAAATTTCTGGGTTTCACAACTGTGTAAGTGCCTCATGATTGAGCCGCATGAGCACTGCCTAACAGGACTGTACGATTGAGCCGCATGCATCTCATATTCTTAAGCCGCATGCGCATCCCTCATAACTAGGCCGTATAGGTCCTGTTTGGCTAGGCCACATAGCTGAAGAATGAACTTTGTTTCTTTCTAACTATATTTCTGCTTTGTCCGTTGCAGTGATCTTGTCCACAGCTCCATCGGAGGAACTCTTGATAGGATATGTCCAATCTGCGTTGCGTGTAAGATTTGACCAGATAGTCCAAGGTGTGTCAACTCAGATCACCCGAAGTCAACCTGAAGACCGATTGAGGGAGATCCGAAACCAATCCTTCTTCTTTTTACTTAGCATGATGAACTCTGGGCAACTGAATGGCATTCATCTGAAGCCTATGTTTTTGTTCGGGGATGTCCTAATTATTTCAGACCCGAGCATCATAGAGACATCTGAGAGCTGGGACTTCTATTTTCAGGGGGAAGTGATTCACATAGCCCTAATGGAGTGCCACTTCCCCGTGTCAGATTTTAATATGATGCCTTTTGAGAGGAAGATGTCGGGTTCTCTAACTCTGGATCAACGGAGGATCTTCATGGGCCATATCCGTTTTAATAACCCTACGCGGTCAGTGGTTGCAGTAAGGGAAACAATGAGCTACTCCGTCATTGGGTTGGCTCCTGGCAGTCTCATCAACAAACTGAAGCCTAACATGTTATTCTCCGAAACTGGTACCCTTTTGAATCGGATTGCTCACAAGGGTCATACCCTGCAGGGAGATTGTCGTTACTGAACTGGCAGCATCGTTCCCCTCCATGGGTCAATCTGACTTCTTGGATCTTGACGGAGTATGAGGACACCCTACGACGGATCGGCCTCTATTACGCCATTAGGGGCTCCTGCTATGGCTTGTTTATGAACCCGAAGTTGTTTTTGGCATTGCTCGAGATGTACAACTTTCGTACTGGGACCTTCTTTACTTCCGGGGGAGAGATGGGGCTTGCTCTTCACGAGATGCATGATGTGTCCAAATTTCCCTGGAGAGATGAAGCTTATGAGGAGTGTACCCCGACAAACAAAAAGTTTGAGGAATTAGAGCGACGGTTCCCCGGATTCCTTGCCGTATAACAGGAAGTGCTATGGCAATAGCACCTGTCAACAAATATCCAAGAAAAAGGGTGATAGTTCGGAAGGGAACCTTCCTCGTACCAAGGCTTGGATTGGTTATCTTTTAACCGTAGCGCCTCCAGTCGGGGTGCTGTCCGGAGTCCCCAATCTCTGGAACAAATGGGTGCTCAAGTGCAAAGCACTAAGAGGGCCCGAGCTGCTGGTGACAGGTTTGGGAGTCTGAGCGACACTTTTAACTATTTTTATCATGATACCCAGCCTCTGTCTGTTAAGGCCATCCTGGCCGGATACCTGATGATATTGCTAAGGGTTTGCGTCGTCTCGGCGGGCTCCGGTTCAATTGAGAGGATCAGCCGCCACTACAAAAAAGTGTCTTTTTGGGACGACACTATAAGGAACACTAGTCTAAAAAGTCCTAAAAGTATAATTCTAGGGACGGCTATATTTTTAGTAACAAACAGTTACATTTTTGGGGACAGATTGTGAAAATGGATCATTATTTGGGACTAATGGAAATTTCTGTTCCAAATAATACATATTTTCATCCCAAATAGGTCGGCGGGATTACCACACATTTGACGGCTAATTGCCAAAGTTATCGGGGGGAAAGTTTACCTCCATGTGTTCCTATCGTAACCGTTCAATCGGATGGATTAAGCCAGACCGTCCATCCCAAAACATACTTCTTATTCGATACAACTTCTCAGTATATGCGATCAAAACTTTCCGATCAAAAAAATGCAGAGAAGTTCTGCTCTCTGTCCCTCTCCGACCTAGGTGCTATTTTTTCTCTCCGACATGTTGCTCCAGTGTTGCTGCTCTCTCTCTCTCCGACTATTGCTCTCTCTCTCTCTCTGTCCGATCTTTTAACCCTAGGTGCTCCATTGCTGCTGCTTGGTATACTTCTCCCAATCTTTAGAATTTTTTACCAAAAGTTTTTAGTCTTTGCCCTAATTTTTGGATGCATATTATTTTGTCCTAGATTGTTTGCTTGGAATTTGAGTGGTTTACACTATTTACATCGTTTACTCAATTTTTTTCTTGAAATTTGAGTGTTTTACACTGTTTACACGGTTTCATGTAATTTTCTCGTAGATTATTTGCTTAAAATTTGAGGGTTTTACACTGTTTACTCAAATTTTGCTTAAAATTTGAGTGTTTCACACTGTTTACACGGCTGCATGTAATTTTATTTTCTTGAGATTTGAGTGTTTTACAATTTACTCAAATTTTTGGTTGAAATATTGTTCTACACAATTTACATGGCTGCATGTTATTTTGTCCTAGATTATTTACCAATTTTTTATCACCATTTGCTTGAAATTTATTACTTGTCCATAATAAGAGTTATTTACCAATTTTTTGCTCGAATTTAATTACATGTCACACTATTTATACAGGATTATTTACCAAGATTTTTTTTAGGATTATTTACCAATTTTTCATAATTATTTACATGTGACACTGTTTTCGGCTGCATGTTTTTGTCTTAGTTTTTAGCATCAGTTATTTAGGTGATTGTTTTTCTTTTGGAAAGATTTCGGTTTATGAAGTATATCAGTTTATTGAGAAAATTATTTGGTGGCAAAATTATGTTAGAACACCAAAATATCTGCACATTGTCATTTATTTGTGATTATTTGGGAAAAAATAGATTTTTTTGTGAAAAATTGGGCCACATTTAGACCTGTCAATTGGGCCGGGCCAACCCATCCCAGCCCGGCCCGAACCCCAAACACTGCTTATCATTTGTTTTTCAATGTGTGTTATGCTCGGCTTTAGCACAAGCAATTTGTGCTGTGCTTGGCTTTGGCCAAGCAATTTGTGCTTTACTTGGCTTGGGTTTGCTTGGCTTTGCTTTTTGCTGTGCTGTGCTTAGTTTGGCTTTTTTTTGTGGGTACATGCCAGCCAGTCTTCATGACGGGCGGTGAACGGTGACTGTGTTGTTGAGGCTAAGCCATAGGAGCAAAAATATGGAGGAGAAGAACGAAATGAATACCCAAATGTATCATGTGCCAATCAAATCTCGGCACGGCACGGCCCGTCCCGACCCGAAGCCCACCGTGTCGTGGGTCACGTGCCGGACTGGGCTGAAATTTTTCACCCTTGGCCCGGCCCGACCCAACCCGCTATAGTTCATGGGTCGAAGAGGCCCGAGCCCGGCCCACCCAAATTCAGTGTCGGGCCGGCCCGGCTGACTTGACAGCTCTAGACACATTTGCATGGACAGGAACATGAGTTTGAACCTGGCTATGTTCTTTGTAGATTTTAATTTGTCAAATTATTGTGATTATGCGTTCATGTAGGAATTATTGTGATTATTTATAAAAAAATTGGGTTTTCTTGTGAAAAAT
Organism: Iris pallida; assembly: GCA_029216955.1. Lineage (NCBI taxonomy): Eukaryota > Viridiplantae > Streptophyta > Magnoliopsida > Asparagales > Iridaceae > Iris > Iris pallida. The sequence goes on along the minus strand of JANAVB010034616.1, from coordinate 10,825,462 downwards.
TGGGACACATTTGCATGGATAGGAACATGAGTTTGAACCTGGCTATATTGTTTGTAGATTTTAATTTCATCAAATTATTGTGATTATGCGTTCATGTAGGAATTACTGTGATTATTTGTAAAAAAATGGAGTTTTTTTAAATTGGGACACATTTGCATGAATAGGAACATGACACTATTGTGATTATGCGTTCATGTAGGAATTACTCCAATTCTGGATTGATGTTAAACATATTATAAATGGAGATGAATTTGAACCTGGCTATGTTCTTTGTAGATTTTAGTTTGTTGAAAATTGACATTTGTGAATCATGCTTGAGCTTTTCAGTTGAAATTGGTTATTTGTGCCATGTGCTAGTTCCATGTCAGTAAGTCATAATCAACCTTGGTATATTAATTTCCTTTTTCTAGCTAGTAATTGTCATAATCAATTGGTTATCTATATGCTTATTATTTTTCTTGGGCACATTAGTACATGGCTACCAATAATTGTTTGCTCTATTATTAAATTTGTCTTTGCTTGATATATTGCATAAGAATTTTAAAACTAATTTGTTAGAAAGTATATTTTTTTTGGAAACTGAAATGGATAAGACTTGTATTTTTGTTGCCTCAAGCTATAGTTGCTGCCTCAAGTTATTTGATTTTAACTCTAATTTGCCTCTGTATTTTAATTATTAGAAAGTTATATAGCTGCTACCTCAAGCTTTTTGCCTCCATTTGCCTCAAATAGAAATTTCAAATTGAATTCTTGAAACAATAAAGATACAACTATTGTTCTGAATATATATTTTGGATGGTGCTCGGTGATAATTGTCTTTTGGAAATTGATATGGATAAGCGTTGGATTGGATCACATGATTGGAATTCAAAGGCATACAAGGATAGGGTCGAAGCATTTCTTAAATTTGCATATAGAACTAAGAATGCTGATACAGTCCATATTTATTGCCTATGTAGTAGATGTGTAAATCGTGTTTATCACAATCGACAGACTATGGAGATTCATATAGAGATGTATGGATTTGAAAGGAGTTATATGGATTGGATATATCATGGGAAGTTTTTGGGTGGTTTGGCTAATAACACCGATAATATAGGAGATGATATGTCAGTTGATGAAAGTGATGCTGGATTAAATGAATGTGCTAATATGACAACAATGGTACGAGAGGGAATGGGATTCTCATGCATGATAGAAAATATAGGTTGCGAGGAAGAGCCCATGGCAGAAGAAAACTTGCGATTCGATGAATACATGCCGAAATACTTCAAACTTCTAAATGAAGCAGAAAGCGATTTGTACGAGAGTTGTCCTAAGGGTGTCACTGAGCTATCATTTTTTGTCCAACTTTTACACCTGAAGCAACTTAATGGATGGACAAATCGTTCTTTCACAATGCTGTTGGGCTTCTTAAAAAAGGTGTTTCTGTGTGCCAAGATTCCCAAATCATACTATCAAGCCAGTAAGCTAACTACTGACTTGGGGTTCACTTACAAAGCATGGGATGCCTGTCCTAATAGTTGTATTTTATTTCGAAATGAAACTGAGAATCTCGACAAATTTGAGATTTGTGGGGCTTCTAGATATAAAATTGATCATGCCAACGAGGGTAATCTTCCTCCGGTTGACCAGGGTACTAAAGTTTCTCAAAAAAAGGTTCGATATTTTTCTTTAATACCAAGACTACAACGATTGTTTTGGTCATCGCATACAGCTTCGCTTATGAAATGGCATGCTAAGAAGCGAGTAGAGGATGGTGTAATGAGGCATCCGGCAGATTCTCGTGCTTGGAAGGCTTTTGATGATAATAATCCATCCTTTGCCAGAGACAGTCGTAATGTTAGACTTGGGTTAATTACCGATGGATTTAATCCGTTTGGTAATATGAGTGTTGCTCACAGTACCTGGCCTGTTGTAGTCGTCCCTTACAACTTACCCCCATGGTTGTGCATGAAGCAACCTAACTTAATTTTGTCTATTCTTATTGATGGACCTAAAGGTCCAGGTGATAAGATTGACGTTTATCTGCAACCGTTAGTAGAGGAGTTGAAAGAACTTTGGGAGGTTGGTGTTTCTACTTATGATGCATCAACCAAATAGTTATTTCAACTAAATGTAGCACTGTTGTTGACAATTAGCGACTTTCCTGCATATGCTATGTTGTCATGATGGAGCACAAAAGGTAAATTTGCTTGCCCTTGTTGTAATAGGGATCATCAAGCTACCCGATTGACAAATGGTGGCAAGTATTGTTACTGGGGTCATTGTAGATTCTTACCGGGGCGCCATAAGTTTCGAAGGGAGAGGGTAACTTTTAATGGCAAATTAGAAATGAGGCCACCACCTTTGACATTATCTGGAACAGAAGTGTTAAAGTAGTTGAATGATCTCAATATTTTAACTGAATATAAGAAGGAGGAAGTCTTTACGAAGAAGAGGAGGGAAGAACAAGAAAAAGAGAGAGGAAAAACACACAGTCTGCCAAAAACAAGATTAGGTTGGAAGAAGAAGAGCATCTTTTTTGAATTATAATATTGGGAACACAATTTGATTCTCCACAATCTAGATGTTATGCATATTGAAAACAATGTATGCGATAATGTCATTTTTACTTTGCTAGGTATTAAAGGCAAAACAAAAGATAATATAAAGGCTCAAAAAGATCTCAGAGATATGAAAATTTGATCAGAGCTACATCCTCAACCACGGGGAAGAACTCTAGAGTACTTGCCTCCAGCTGAGTTCACAATAAGCAACAAAGAAAAGGACATTTTCTTAAAAGTGTTGCGAAATATAAAAGTCCTTGATGGTTATTCATCTAATATATCTCGATGCGTGCATACAGAAGAGCGGAGTATGTGGGGTCTTAAGAGTCATGACAATCACATTTTAATGCAACAGTTACTTCCTATAGCTATTCGAAGGGTCTTACCAAAGCATGTCGTTAAATCCTTAATTGAATTAAGCAACTGCTTTGTGGTGTTGTGTTCAAGTGTAAATAGTACTACAGACTTGAAAAAGTTTGAAGATCATATGGCGCTTACGCTTTATAGTCTTGAGAAGATTTTTCCACCTGGGTTTTTCGATATAATGCAACACTTGCCTATGTATTTAGTGGATGAGTTACAAATTGCTGGAACAGTATTGTATCGTTGGATGTATCCCATGGAAAGATATTTGCACACCTTAAAACTTTATGTGCAAAATCATGCTCATCCAGAGGCTTCTATTGCTAAATCAGTATTGTTAGAAGAATGTATGACTTTCTGCTCAAGGTATTTGGACAATAGTAAGGAAACCAAAATGAAGCGGCCAAGAAGAAATCATGATGGAGGAAAGAAATCTGGTCGCGTTGTAGGTAAAGAAGTGCACTTTCGACTTGATCCAATTATGCAAATACAAGCTCATCGATATGTGCTTGCCAACACGGAGGTAGTAGCACCATTCATTGAGTAAGTTTGTCTTGACTAATACCATGATTTATATCCTCTCGTTTAGTTATGTAATTGAAATAAATTTCTACATCTTTATACAGGAAACACCTTGCTGAACTTGGGGAAAAATATCCACAAGCTTCACAACGACACCTTATTAGTCACCTTCATAATGAACACTTTGTCACTTGGTTTAAGAAGCATGTAAGTAGATGTATCTTTTAATGAACATTTAATATTTTTGACAACTTGTAGTAAAATATTATTATTAAACTTATTTAATGTTTTTTAATATAGGTGAAGGGTTTACCAGACGCACAAATATTAGAGGAGATCAGAAGCTTAGCTTCAGGCCCTCTTAAGGATGCTTTGAAATTCAATTCTTACATTGTTAATGGTTTTAGATTTCGAACAAAAAAAAATTGATCTTCGTAGAAAAACTCAAAATAGTGGATTCCTCCTAAAATCAGAACAAATGAGTTATTCTAGTCGGAAAGATAGAAATCCTCTTACAGGGGATGTTATATTCTACGGACAACTGATAGACATTATTGAGATAAAATATTTGAACGACATGAAGTATGTTTTATTTAAGTGCAACTGGGTTAATCCACGAGTGGGCCAGAAATTTTATGAGTTTAATTTTACTCTGGTGAACTTCAATCATTTGTTATACAAAGAGAATAGGGTGGTTGATGAACCTTATATCTTAGCATCCCAAGCAGAACAAGTTTGGTATGTTCAAGACCCTCTAGAGTCAGATTGCAATGTTGTTGTTCAGATGTCGCCGCGAGACACATTTGACAAGTACTCAACAATAGTAGAAGATTTAGGAGCTAATAGAGTGGAACCTTATAGCATGCAATATCTGGATGAAGCTCATAATGGATCTTGGGTTAGGCAAGGAGTAGAGGGCTTGGTGGTTGACACAAATATTTGTGATGGTGATGATGACCATGATGACAGTGGTCCGCAAATTTGTAGCTTGATTTGCAACTATTTGTGATGGATATCAAATTACAAACTTGTATCTCTTAGCTATTTTATATCCTTTCAAGTTGTTGGTTGTTTTATCTACTGTGATTGAACGTTGATGAATTTTTCTTATTTCAGTGAATGTTGATTAATTTTGCTTATTTTATTTACTTCATTCATTATCAATTTCTATTAGAAAAAATGTTTACAGGAAAGTGGTTGTAGAAGCTATACTTCATCTTGTCATATACTTGCTTCTACATGTTCTATGATAAACATGTTCTGTGATAAACATATATTATTTAGTGGCTCTACTATTTAGTGGCTTTTGGGTGTGCTAGCCATCCTATTGTGGTCAGTGTGCTGTTAATAATAAATATCATTAATGTTGTAATGTCCGCATGATGATAGTATATAAATGTACGCAAGTCGTTTGCTTATCAGGTATTTTGACATAGAAACTCCTCAATATACTGGAAGTCTGGAACAAAAATGTTCTGTGACATTATCTTGTAATATAATTTTAATCATATATGTGTTTGTATCCAATTAGATTGTGTTTTAATTATTATTTTTTTGTCCACTTTGTCCCTCTCTAGACATTACTGTGATAAACATGTTCTGTGATAAACATATATTATTTAGTGGCTCTACTATTTAGTGGCTTCTACATGTTCTGTGATAAAAATATATTATTTAGTGGCTACATGTTCTGTGATAAAGCATCCAAATTGTAAAGTACCATCAAATTATTTAGTGGCTCTACTATTCTGGCTTATGTATCCCTTTAATTCATCATGCTACTTATACGAGACTGCAACTTGTATTTGAGTTGATAGTGTAGGTTTGTAATGACCAATCACGGGATAACCCTGCATATTGTAATTTTTAACTTCTATTAGGAAAATGTCCCCACAAAAGAAGAAGTTTATCAAGCATGGGTTCATGTCTGGATATGAGAGGCAAAGATTGGAAAATATTACTAGAAATAAAATGAAAATGGATGCTTTGAAATTGCAACAAGCTTCAAAGTTTGTAATGAATTCGAAGATGGTTACTCGAACAAGTTCGAGTAAGATGGGAAAAAGAAGCGCAAGTGAAAGAGATGATGAGTATATCCCCGTCGGTGATGACTTGCTTAGCGAGGAAGATAGCAACCATAATGAAGAATCTTCCGACCCTAAAATGGAGAAGGTAATAAATTGGATATCAAGTCTTGTGTTTTCTGTCTTCATTCATTGGAATATCTCACTATTTTTCTTACGTTGCAGGTTGCAAACAATGATGACTCTTCTGTCCCTAAAATGAAAAAGGTTAAAAATTTGATCATAAGCGATTTTTTTACTGTTCCAGTGTACATCTTACTACTATGGTTACAAATGATGAGAAAAGCAACATCCGGTGTCCTCGAGTCTTGATCCTCTATTGGTACTGGTCTTGACCCTCTACCAATACTTGCACTGCCAATGTCTAATGAGCTTTGATACGCTCTAATACACCAGTGTGCACTTAAATTTCTTCTGATACGCCACTGTGCAATTGATACTTCTGATACTCGGGTATCCTGCTATGGTGGTTTGGTTCTTCATTGGTAGAGCTGGTTGAGCCGCATCATGGATGTTATTGAGCTCTTGCAGACCCACGGTGAGCTTCGATCTGATGCCTAGCTTCAACTGGGATCAAATTGTAGAAGAAGAGTATTTTACTATGGTTTGAGCTTCTTTGCATAGATTTTTATTCTGATTTGAACTTCCTTCTATGTATTATTAATGTATTAGACTATCTTGATCTAATACAACACATGTAGCAAATGATGAGAAAAGCAACATCCGAGGTCCTCGAGTCTTGATCCTCCATTGATGCTGGTCTTGACCCTCTGCCAATGCTTGCGTTGCCAATTCTAGTGAGCTCTGATACGCTCTAATACAACAGTGTGCACTTAAATTTCTTCTGATACGCCACTGTGCAATTGATACTTCTTCTGATACTCGGGTATCCTGCTATGGTGGTTTGGTTCTTCATTGGTAGAACTGGTTGAGCCGCATCATGGATGTTATTGAGCTCTTATAGACCCACAGTGAGCTTCGATCTGATGCCTAGCTTCAACTGGGATCAAATTGTAGAGGAAGAGTATTTTACTATGGTTTGAGCTTCCTTGCATAGATTTTTATTCTGATTTGAACTTCCTTCTATGTCTTATTACTGTGTTGGACTATGTCGATCTAATACAACACATGTAGCAAATAATGAGAAAAGCAACATTCGGGGTCCTCGAGTCTTGATCCTCCATTGCTGCTGGTCTTGACCCTCTGCCAATGCTTGCGTTGCTAATGTCTAGTGAGCTCTGATACGCTCTAATACACCAGTACTGTGCACTTAAATTTTTTCTGATACGCTACTGTGCAATTGATACTTCTTCTGATACTCGGGTATCCTGCTATGGTGGTTTGGTTCTTCATTGGTAGAGCTGTTTGAGCCGCATCATGGATGTTATTAAGCTCTTGCAGACCCACGGTGAGCTTCGATCTGATGCCTAGCTTCAACTGGGATCAAATTGTAGAGGAAGAGTATTTTACTATGGTTTGAGCTTCCTTGCATAGATTTTTATTCTGATTTGAACTTCCTTCTATGTCTTATTAGTGTGTTGGACTATCTTGATCTAATACAACACATGTAGCAAATGATGAGAAAAGCAACATCCGGGGTGCTCGAGTCTTGATCCTCCATTGCTGCTGGTCTTGACCCTCTGCCAATGCTTGTGTTGCCAATGTCTAGTGAGCTCCGATACGCTCTAATACACCAGTATGCACTTAAATTTCTTCTGATACGCCACTGTGCAATTGATACTTCTTCTGATACTCGGCTATGGTGGTTTGGTTCTTCATTGGTAGAGCTGGTTGAGCCGCATCATGGATGCGATTGAGCTCTTGCCGATCCACGGTGAGAGTCGATCTGATGCCTAGCTTCAACTGGGATCAAATTGTAGAGGAAGAGTATTTTACTATGGTTTGAGCTTCCTTGCATAGATTTTTACTATGGTTTGAACAAACTTCTATGTCTTGTTCTTACTACTATTGTTTGAAATTCCCTATGGCACTGTGTTGGACTATCTTGACAGCACCTACCTATATACTGCTACATTTATTATGTATTTTCAGGTTGCATACAACAGTCCTACGCGTAGGTCATCTCGTATTGCAAAGAATATGGAACATGTCATAGCAATGGGTGAGGGGACATTAGATCCACGATTAGAACCCTCTTTTATGGAGGATGACTTGGGCATTCCTATATCAAGACATCAATTTTTGAGGAGAGCGATAATGAGCCTTTAGATAATGAGCCAGTTGAGAATTCTGAGAAAATACCGAAGGGTAAGTTTTGTATTGAAATTTATAATGTAAATTGTGATCTATTAATATTTCTGGATTTTAAGTAGTCTATTTATGAGTCTTTCCCTTTTGTTTCTGATAAGGTACGATGGAGAGTGGACCTTCCACTAGGCAACATAGATGAGCTACTAAGCCATGGAAAAATGGGATAATGGAGTAAAAAAATCATAGAGTGGGATGAAGTTTGCCAACCGGTTGGAGAACATGGGCACCATTTGATGTCTCATCTTTGTAACCTTTCCCGAAATGGCGAATTGTTTACGTTAACAATATTATCTTGGCGTAAGGCTGATAAGGATAAACTAGAAATGGTCTGGGCGTCGGTTAAGGTAACTTTTCCCGTCTCTTTATCAGTATTTTCATGGATTACTATCTTTATTTTCACTATTATCCTACTTGATAATGAACCCCCTATTGTCTGTCTTGCTAAACCTAGACACATTGGCATTGACTTTGTAGTCAGTAAACTCAAGGTCTGTATTGTAAGCTATAGATCATAGCACTATAATTCACCATCAAGAGTAAAAACAAATCGATTGAAGCAGCTATGGCCTAGAAGTGTTGATTGAAACTGTCATTTCAAGTGCAATATTTTGTTTATGTTCTTTTAATGTTGGAATGAAGATGTTGAAGTGGTTCCTTGTTTTTGGTTTGGGACGATTCAACTAATTTATATCTTGATGTTCTTGTGGTTGTTTGGAAGTATAACCTCGGATATCATGTTTGAATGCTTTACCATCACCAGTTGTTCACATATTTTTGTTATTGATAATGGCTACTTATATTGATAACTTAGATATCATATTTTTTTAAGGAAAACACAAATGCACCCGATGCTTTTAAAGCTATTTGCTTTAAGAAAATGGGAATTTCCTGGAAGGCCTTCAAGCATCGTGTGAAAAAAGACTTCTATACAAAGTTTGAGACCGATGAAGAGCGCCTAGCAAATGTGCCGCCCCGGGTGGAGCCCAGTCAATGGCCAACTCTAGTGGCATATTGGGGCTTGGGTAACACACAGGTATAAATCGACTAACAAATAACTTACATCCATATTCATACTAGTGGTGTCATGCCCCAGAACCAGAATACTGGAGAGCGGGAGAATGACTCAGCCAGCTACGTATTACGGGTAGATGAATACCATATAATACGATCAATGCTGTCTAACCAGACGAGGGGGTGCATACTACATAAAAGTCTTACTATGGTCACTTCACATCTATTGTCTCAATCATTCAAACAAGAAACATGAAATAGAGAACATGTGAGAATAAGCAGTAAGGCGTCCCAAACGCTCAGTCGAAATGTTCTTGAGATCTGGCTTTACAAAACATAGCCAGATAGTATAGTAACATATACACAATTATTATCAGCTGCAGTCTGACTTTAGTTACAATTATGTAAAAGTAAGTGCAAGACAATCCAACTAACATGTCGGTGCCAAACGGCTAAGTTTAAAGTAAATAACAAAACGAGCGGTGGAGTAAGGAACCCACTCGAGTCCTCCTGCGATCATTCCCCTAGTATTGACCATCTTGGAGGTAGAAGTAAGCTGGATCCTCGAGAACTGGCTCTAAATCTGGCCATGCAAAACCAGAGAGGTTAGACCTCTAATAGCAAGTACCACAAGGGAGCACGATATGAAGGATTAAACCAGTAATAAGAGAATAAGATAATAGATCTCTGCTTTCCACTAGGATTCACATAACATCACGATACTTCGAACCAACCTCCCAACCAAACAAGGACAGCAGTTGGCCAGTCATGTCCTGACATTCTGATCATCTCAGTTAGGCAACAGAGTAGGTACAGTACACAAACAAATCATCTTGAACGGCCAATCAACTCCTACGGCTTGCTATTGTGAGTCCCAAGTTATCCTAGAATTATGCAATAAAGGATTCCTCAGTTTTTACTATGTACGAGCAAGGCTAGTCTATCCAATCAATCAATTACGCCAATCATGCAATTAGACGAGTCCCAGCGGGACGCCCGCCGTTAATATATCATGTACAGTAATATAAGCAGATACCGTTCCCTGCCCGTGTGACAGATTTACAGTATCTGTGGGAACCAGTCGGCCTATCGGGCACTACTAGTCCCAAGAGGGCTGCCATGTAAGAACTCGGGAATCCATTCTCTCCATGCCATCATTATTTTATTTGACTTAATGGTCTCTACGTTGAGTGAAGTTTCATATCGTGGATCATGGTCATTCAAATGAGTACTTTTGTACGGGGTACGATATGTACAACTCTACAACGATACCCGTGCGGCTAGGTTGTAGGTCTTATATAGCGTAATGCAACAATCAAATCTAAGCACGGAGTAATCATGCCTTGACCATAAAGTACACATGCTATTTTTGTAAGATAAATAAATAACTAAATAAATAAATAAATAATTTGAAGCCTGCATGTGCCTGTATGCCAATATTCGAGATCGGCTAATCGATTGCAATAGTTTATTACATGAACGTGTCTCATTCATTCAATTCAATAAGACGACTAGCCAGCCTCTTAGTTCCAACTAGGAACGCATGATCAATTATTAGTCAATATCACAATCATTATCAATGGTGACAAGGCATGAAAGTCAAATAGTATTCAGTGGAGTCGAGTCTACGACTCTCAGGGTTAAGTTCCAGTCATACTGGGTATCCATAACCAATCAAGACACATGACACATTCTACACAACCATATGTATTAAAATATTATCATGCCAAGATTATCGAGTTCACAATAGAAGAATTATCATGCCACCATTAAATGAATAAATTATAAAATAAATAGAAACACCCAGGTCAGAAAGTCACGCCAACAAGTCTATGCTAAGGCCAAAAAGTCACGCTAAGTCTAGCAGGTAGGAGTGAGCGTATAAACAGTGTGAGCGTGAAAAGTGGTGAGCATGAAAAAGCGTGATAAGAAATTCACGCACGCACAGTGTGAGCGTGGAGGAAAATTCACGCACTCAAAATCGTGAGCGTGAAAAATAACTCACGCACGCACGCACAGTGTGAGCGTGAAAAAGTAATAAGAAATTTACGCACGCACGCAAAGACGTGAGCGTAACTCAAAATTCACGCTAACACGTAAAGGCGTGTGCGTGACTAAAAATTCACGCTGGCACGTAAGAACGTGAGCGTAACTAAAATTCACGCTAACACGAAAAGATGTGTGTGTGACTAAAAATTCACGCACGCTTGCAAAGACGTGTACGTGACTAAAATTCACGCTAACATGTAAGGACATGAGCGTGACTCAAAATTCATGCTAACATGTAAGAACATGAGCGTGACTAAGAATTCACGCTAACATGTAAGAACATGAGCGTGACTAAGTCTCCCGAACATGTAAAGACGTGTGCGTGACTAAGTCTCCCGAACTCCCATGGTTCAGGATGGTGTGAAATGAGAAGTTCTGCAATATGAACTATCTACTCCGAAAAGCACGCTAGGTTGGGAGATCAAAACCCATGGACAGCCGAGAAGAAACAAGCCAAAGAAATCAAAAATGCTAAGTAGTAAACTCTCTTAGAATCATGAGAGGAAGAAGAATGAACCATAAAAATGGTTCTCAAGTAGAAGCAAGAAGCAAGATGCACTTGCCTGCTGTGTTGGTTGGTGGAGAGAGTGATGAGGAAGAAGAAGAAGTAATGGTGAAGGAAAGTTATGAGGAGAGAGAAGGGGATGGGGGCTTAAATAGAAAGGGTGGTGGTAGGTGGGGGTTTGTGGTGGTTCGGTTCATGTGAACCACCATGAACCCGAGAAGAACTAACCTAGGCCGAACCATATAAGACTAAAAGCAGAGAATAACAGCAGGAAATAAAATACAAAAATAAAATGCAGAAATAAAATTACAGGAAATAAAATGCAGATAATTAATTAACATGAGATTAAAGGAATTTAAATACAAGATAAAATATGATAAATACTAAATAAATATACATGAGTTGTACATGTATAAAAATACGCATTCTGGGAACGGGGAGTGACAAGTGGCAAACCCTTTATTTCAATTTACTAAATAATGTCCAAACGTTTTTTAGAAAGTTTCGGAGAAGAACCAAGTTAATCGCGGAAAACTTTGTGCTCTCCCTAGAACTGGTAGAAGATCCTTTTCCAGAAATAAAGAGAAAGGTTAGTATTGTGTTTTTTGGTAAGATAATTCTCATACATTTTCAGTTAATAATGTATAAAATTTTTCTTACTTTGGAACATGCATACACATCAGAGGAGACTAGAAAACAAGCCTGTTGACCTTGTCCACATGTGGAGAGATACTAGAGGAAAAGATAAAAGTTATAATGAAGAAGATGGTGCTGCTGGAACAAAGGTATATAAAATTTATATTTTTAATGAGTTTTTTTTAACAAAATGTCAATTCCAAATTAGAGAAAATTAACACAAACCTCCTTGCATGCTATAGAAAATGTTAGAAAGGAGAATTGAAGAGCTACCAGCTGAAGAACGAGATAACGAGGAACAATTGAATAATGTTTACAGGGAAGTGATTGGACAAGATGGGCATGGCCGAGTTTTAGGCCGAGGTGTAGGTGTAAGCGGTAAAGGATCAACATCCTTAGCAGATCATCAGACTAAGACTCAACAAGCAACAAATGTTGAGATTGTATAACTACGAGAAGATGGTGAAAAGTTACGAGAATATGCGGAGAAGTTGAGAGAAGAGACTGACACATTAAGGAAAGAGCATGAGGAGCGAGAGGCCCGGCACAAGAAAGAGCTTGAGGCGGTCAAGAGTGAGCTAAAGACTGAGCTCAAAGATGAAGTTGTGGCCATGTTCCTGAGTGCTCAACTACTTTCTCAACAATCCAGTACATCGTCCAGGTAATTTGCCAACTATCAACTTATTACATTGGTTTTTCTCTGTGATTCTTATGTTTGGTTTTCTTTTATGGCTGCAATTTATGTTTGGTTCTCCATTTCCTTTCTTTCAAGTTAAAATTTGTATTTATTACATTGGTTTCTTTTCTGGACTGATTTTTTGGACTGAATTTTGAATAGTCTGAATTTTGCATAATCTCGGTATCAGTATCAGAACAGAATTTTAGCTTCTGTTTTCACTGTGTCCTTTTCCCTGGAAACTCCGAAACCAGTGATATTTTTAACATATTGCCAAGTTATTTTTTATACTGAATTTTAGGGTATGTTAGATGGGTATCCATTGTTTTATTTTAAGTTCAAATTATTGGACTAAATGTTCAGTCTCAGATTTACACTATACAGTTATATTCAGTCTCTAAATGTCCATATCACCTACATATATCAGTCCATTATTTTGTTCAGGTCATTAGCTCATTATAAACAGTCCCTCTGAACTAAGGAGTTCAGTCCCCTGTTTTGATATTCCGATCTGTACCTTCATTTCAGACAATTGAAACTTCAAGTTCAGTCATTGAACTTTATTTTGGAGAGTGAACTTCAAGTTCAGAACATTGGACCTGTGTGTGGGATGTCTTGGTATCCTAACCCCAGGTTAGCTTACATCTGTCCACCTTGATCCCGTCCACTGCAAATTCATGTAGGTTCACTGCATTTCCTGGGTTCAATCACACTATGATACAGTAATTTAGGTGCTGCTGTAACTTTATTTAAGGGGTACCAGTTGCAGTTGTAGTTGTTTGCACTTTGTATCCTGTACCAGTATAGAATCCTGTACACTGAAGACCAACACCACACCAGGTTGTACAGGGAGGAGGGAGTCAGCCTATACTTTTGGAGAGAATAGTGACAGAACAGGGACATGAGTGAATAAAATCTTGTGAGTTATGCCCAGTGACCGAGTGACTACCTCATTTTCGACACTCTTATATACAAAGGAATGGTGCCAGCCCCTGGTACCAATCCATATATAGGTACAAGTACACAGGAAGTAGTACAAACATGTGGTGTCAGGCTATTGTTTCCACCTTAGATAGAAAATCACTCGAGGGGCATCATCCTAGTTAGCACAGGTTTAGTAGACAGAGGCATGAGCTATCAGGAAGGAGGAATAAATGAAGTAGAGACTGGGTACATGAAGGTGTCCTCAGTGAATCCAATGTACTGGATATAGAGTGTAACCGAGTGGTGTGGTCTAGGTAACTCTGTATTGAGGGAGTGTCAACCCAATGTAAGGTTGTATAGTGCTGGAAATGAGCAAGATAGCAGCACACAAGGGGAGTCATATATATGAAAGTCTATCTATAGCACTGTTTAGCCATGCCCTATTTTAGTTAATTAAATTTTCCTTGTTTTAGTTAACTTTTACTGGATATAGAGTGTAACAGATTTTAACTTTTACATTGGTTTTTTCCAGCTTGTTACTGTAATTTTTGCTAGAATAATTGTACTTCCTATTTAAAATGTTTCCCAATTTTTCCCGTCTTCACTTAAAGCTTCCTTTTTCACTTGAAGCTTCCTTTGTCACTTGAAGCTTTTTCTGTACATTATTTTGTTTCCAACTTTTTTGTACGCAGGTCTGTACAGTTTGGAATAAATGTTAGTAGGTTTGTACAATTTGTTTAAACCTTCACAAACTAATGTGGTCTAGTCTGTACAATTTGGAAGAACTTCTCTTTCTTTTCTGGTTGTTCGTGTATAGTTAGGAGGTTGCTAATATATTGGCATATCTTCATTTTTAGGTCCTTCAAAAACATTCTGGATATGCTAAAATGATGGGCGACGATCTTGTGATGATAAAAAGTTTGGGTTAATTTTTGGGTTCATGTTGGATATACTAAAAACATGGTGTAATGGTGACGACAATGGGTTCATTTTGTAACTGATGTTGTGGGTGATGTATAGTATTTTGAATTTATTTTGGAAAAAGTGGTTAAGGATGCTTAATGGGTTCAGCATTTTGTATGTAATGGTGGAGACAATGGGTTCATTTTGTAACTGATGTTGTGGGTGATGTATAGTGTTTTGGATTTATTTTGGAAATGATGGTTAAGGATGCTTAATGTTAATCTTTTTGTTGTTTATCAATTGAACGTATATAGTTATATATGAATTTTGTTGTCTTTTATTTAATGGTAAAGAATACTTGATGTTGTTAAGCTTTTTTTGTATTAGAGCTCCGATACTTGGAGATACATCTGAGGACAAGCTTGAAAACGTCCATGATTATATGAATTATGTGTATTTAAATTGTATGTTTTATAGATGAAAAATACAGACAATAATTTCATAAGTGTTACTTTTGGGACAGTTATGTAATTGTCCTAGATATAAACGACATTCTTTTGTAACGCTGGCAAATTTGTTTAGGACGGATGTTATTCGTCACAAACTCTTTTATTTTGGGACCGTTTTGTAAACCATCGTAAACATGTAATAATTCAAACTCTTTTGGTACGGTTACATTTTTTGACCCTAAAACCAAATTATGACGGTATTTTTCGTCCTAAAACTTTTTGCCACACCACCCTAATAGCACTGTCACTTACCGTCCTAAAATTCGTCCCAAATTACAATTTAGGATTGATTTGGGTCTTTTTAAGACAAATTTTTGGCGTCCCAGAAAGACACTTTTTTTGTAGTGCGCAACTTAATCCTTCCGGCGGGTCTTTGGACGCAAGTTGGCTCTGCTTCCAGCTATGGTATGCAGCATCCATCGGGGTCCTCGTATTTTTACGTTGAAAGTCATCACCCGTTAACTTACGAAACCCTTCAACAGAATTGAGCTGTCGTGTCATTATTTAATGGGGTGGCTGCTGATGCGTTGCCCCTCTCTGATGCAACCTGGCCCGGAGGGTAATACGACAAGTGACGATGCCTTCATCTATCACTATCGCGACATGCCCTGGAACTGTACCACTTTTGTCGACTGTCGTACCGCTCTTGCGCGGGTGGATAGATACTAATTTTTTGTGTCGGTCCCGTCTTTTTCTGAAGAAGAGATGGGACGCGTTCAACTTGATAGTGCTGCTGCATCCCAGGCCCTGTCTGAAAATCTGTTTCGCTGGCTGCAGAGCATCCGTCCCTCGCATCTGGTGTACCGCAACCGCAATTTTGTATACTTTGAGCCATACTTACCCAGCCAGTATTTTCGGCAATTTTGGTATAGCCAATTATATTTGGATAACCCTAATCCTTGCCTGGGTTTTGAAGGAAGTGTCTTGGATGGTATTCGGGCCTGGTACTATTATTCGACGATCCATACCCATGCCAGCTTCATCCTGCCTTATGCCGGGACTTCGGGGCATATCGCGTATATGGCGGCCCTTCATCATGTGTCCGTGAATGCGCCTCCTAATGAATTTGATCCTCGTACCAGTTTTGTTGTCGGTACGAAATTAGAGGAGCGACCGAGAGACTCCCACAAGAGGACGGGGAAGGAAAAGAGGAAAGTTTTCGATTCTGACTCCGATAGCACGGAGGAGGAGGACGATAACTCCGAAGATCTCCAGCCCTCTGTAAGTCCTTTGGCGATGCGCGTGCCTTCCCCTGTATCGAATCCTCCGCATAAACAAAGCAGGCCTGAACCTCCTGTCACTAAGAGACCTCGTTCCCAGAAGCGAGTTGCAGCTAGGTTCCATGGGCCTGCTGTCGAGGAAATAGGTAGTGATACTGAAGTCAACATGAGAGTAAGCTATTTAACGATGAACCCCAATCTTGTCCTTGGAATGGTATCTGAAGGCTCTCTTTCGCAGGCATTGGCGGAAGCAAACCTTCAATCATCAGATGTTGCCTGTACGTTTCCTGCTCTGGGATCTGACCTTGGAGCTACGGGGTCCTCATAAATTGGTGCTGATATAATTGCGTCTCTGCCCGGAGCGACAGGGGCTGAGGAGGCAGGCGTGGATGGTTCGGGCGCCGCTGCTGACCTCACAGGAGATGTGGAGGCGGCGGAAGGAGCTGAGACTACTTCGATTTAGCCCCAACCTTTGCCCACTGACTCTGGTAAGCTATGTCACATTGTTACAAATGAGGATATTTTTTTTGCTTCAACTCCATCTTCTTCGGGTCAAGCCGATTATCGGTTGTTCTGGGATTATAGGATCTGCCTCTCCGCTACCGAGGATGGATGTGGCCGCAGAGGAAGGGATAGAAGAGGATCCAGGTGCTGACCTGGTACAAGCCAGAAGTGTCCCCTCTCCTCTTCCAGCTCAAGTTGAGGGGCCTTCCACCGTATTGAGCACAGAAGTTCCGGCTCCTTCAACCTCTTTGGTGGATGCGGGATCGATTGAGGCTGCCTCTTCCCCGGAAGTTGAACTTTCTACTTTGTCCAGTTTTTGGCTTATTCGGACCGCAGAAGAGGAGATTGTCGTCGAGCAGAAATCTGATCGCTCAGAATTTGTTTCCATTCTGACAGGATCGTCAAGCTTTGCTATGCCTTCTTCTCACACGCCTTCAGCTCCCTTGGCTGATATCCCTTCGACGTCGTCCTCTTTGGAGAACTTAGATGAATCGTCAAAGGATAAACTCAAGTGCTTCTACCATCATGTAAAATGAGGGGTTGAAGCTACTTCAAGGAGAGGAAATTCATTTGTCGTGGCCCGTCACTGCGCCCAAGGCCAGATTGACTTACTGAAGACGCTTTCGGGTGGAGAGGGGACGACCGTTCTTCTGGAGCACAAGCTGGCAGAGGCGGATCAACGCCTAATCCATTTACAAAAATTGCAGCAAGTCGATGTGTCTGCTACAGTGGAGTAGGAACGTGCTTTTCTTATAAAAGCCGTAGAAAAGGTGAAGGCTGTACAGGAGACGACCAAGCCCACCTTGGAGAGGGACCTTCATAAGCTGTCTCTTAAGTACGAAAAGTTGAGCCGAGAGGGAGAGATCCGCTTGATTCGTGAGGAGACCACCGTTCGTGCTATGACCGAAACTACCGAGCAGCTCCTCCAGCTCCAGGCCAAGCTAACATCTCTGGAGACTGAGCTCCAAGCCACTCGTCAAGGGAGAGAGAGAAGATCTGTAAGGAGACTGATGAGGTCATATGAGCCTCTGCCGCTCTAGAGGGTGCACTGAAGAAATTAGAGAAAAATTGGCAGGCTTATGCACATCTTGAGGATGCTGAAAAGCTAACCCAGGACGTCGGGCCAGACTGAGAATCGAGTGCTCAACTGCACAATTGGAAGACATTCTTGCCAAACTATGCATTGCTGATGAGTAGTAGCCTTTTCTTCCGCCCTTTTTTTAGATGTAACGAATGTACTTGATTTTTAATAAACAGAATACATTCACCCCATTCTTTGTTTGTGGTATTTGTGGTGCTTGTATACAGCATTTGTGTTAGATAGAGGATATCCCACATAGAGACTTTTTGTAGACCTATTGTCCTTTTTGTGTATCTGAAAATGCGAGCAAATAGATTTGAATGATATTTTGTGGACCTACTACTCTTTTGCGCATCGATGGTGCGAGTAATAGATTAGGATAACTTCTATGGACCTATTACCCTTTTGCGCATTGGTGGTGCGAGTAATAGATTAGAATAATTTCTATGGACCTATTGCCCTTTTGCGCATTAGTAATATGGACGGTAATATGGACGTGATAGGTTTTGTGGTCTTAACACCATGTCTTTTATCCCGGGTTGGGTACAGTTGTTAAGTCAAGAGACCATCGGTACCAGAGGTAATATGGACGTGATACATGATGATCATGAAATTTTTTGGTGGACCTATTAATCTTCTGTGCACTGGTGGTGCGAGTAATAGATTTTGAGATAAAACCCAACAGAGGTAATATGGACGTGATAGGTTTTGTGGTCTTAACACCATCTCTTTTATCCCGAGTTGGGTACAGGTGTTAAGTCGGGAGATTATCGGTATCAGAGGTAATATGGACATGACACACGACAATCAGGACCAGAAAGTTTTCTCAGAGATAATGGTACGCTAGGCAGACTCCTGTAGGATAAAGCATTAGAGTGGGAGTTCAGAGGTATCAGCATACATGACTCTCCACTCAGGGAGATGCGATGTGAAAAGTAGAGTGTAAGTTCAGAGGTACTTGGTGTACATAACTCGATGATCTGGGAGATTTGATGGTTTGAGGAAGTACCAGCATATCCTTAAACATAATATTTCTTCAGAAATTTGTCGTTTATGGGCATCATGAGCAAGTCTCCATTCTGCTTTGCAAGTCGGCATGCGCCGTTGGAGAATACAGTCTCGATGATGAATGGACCCTCCCATTTGGGCTAGAATTTGTCGGCAGTTTTGTTAGTCATGACCATCGGTCTGCGAACGGCCAAGACGAGATCGCCTACTTGGACTGTCTTCTACTTGACTTTCTTATTGAAGGCCCGAGATATGCATGCTTGATAGAGCTCGATGCTTTGTTGAGCTTGCAAACGCTTCTCGTCTAAAGCTTCCAATTCTTGTAGCCGTCGGCGGTAGTTATCGTCCGATGTCAACCGGTAAGTAAGGGCCACACGAAGTGAGGGGATCTGAGTCTCTAATAGGAGAACTGCCTTGCTCCCGTACACCAAAGAGAATGGTATATTTCCTATAGCCGTCCGACTCATAGTGCGGTACGCCTATAAGCATTTGCCCAGATTTTCATTCCAGTCGCGCTTGTTTGAAGACACGAATTTCTTGAGAAGCTTGATTATGGTCTTATTAAAGGCTTCAGCTAGACCATTAGCCGATGGGTTATAGGCCGTTGAAGCCACATTCTGTATCTAATTCTTGCCACAGAATCGATAGAAGGTATGGCTTGTGAACTGCAGACCATTGTCATGAATGATCCTCCTTGGCAGTCCAAAACGGTAAATAACATGATGTTTTATGAAACTGATCATGTTTGATGTCTTTACCTCTGTCAACAGAACAGTTCCGTCTATTTGGAGAAGTAGTCGGTGATTGCGAGAATAAACTGGTGCCCTTTGGACGACGGCGGGGTGATTGGGCTAACAATGTCCATTCCCCATGCTTCAAATGGCCAAAAGGCCACTGTTGGGTGCAAGAATTCAGATGGAAGATATATGAAATCTGCGTGGATCTGATAAGCCTTGCACTTCTTTGCATAATCGACTGCGTCTGCTACCATCGTAGGCCAGTAATAACACATCCGATGGAGACGGTCCTGCAACTTTGGGCCCGGTTGGTGAGCCCCGCAAACGCCATCGTGAGCCTCGTGTAAGGCTTCTTTGGCTTCTGTATTTGACAGACATTTTAACAGTAGTCCATCGTAAGATCGTCGATACAATATTTTTGTTTTCGTGTCATAAAAGAATCTGAGAGAACGCCTTCTGATTGAAGTTGCTTCTTTCACATTCTCTGGCAGGATTCCGTAGACTGTAAAGTCGATGAACGAGAGTCTCCAGTCTTGCACATCATTGGTTATCTGGGCGGAGTAACTCGTATCCAATTGAATGTGTTTTTGGGACAGACCAATTTATGGCCTATCACGTCGACTAGATGATGAGCATAATTTGGAATCACTAAAGAGGCGCCGAGGCTTGGTAGGGCATCAGCTTCAATATTCTGGAGCCTAGGAACATGTTCTATAAAGAAACCCTCCATGGTTGCAATGATGGCAATTGCTGTCTGATGATAGGGAATCAGATCTGCGTTACGAACCTCTTACGAGCCTCAGATTTGATTAACAATCAGCTGTGAGTCGCCATAAGCTTCAAGGTATTTGACCCCTACCTCTTTTGCGAGTCGGAGTTCGATGAATAGAGCGTTATATTCGGCTACATTATTTGAACAAGGTTATATGAGAGAATATATCCGATTGACTACCAACCTAGAGGGAGAAATTAATACTATCCCGACTCCAGCGACGATATCACCTTGTGGCCCTGTTCTTGAAGCACCATCGAAGAACATTCGCCAAATGTCATCATGTGAAGTCATGTTCGATTCAATGACTTCATCTAGGATTTCTTCATAGATTCTGGCTATTTCTGAGCCTGGATGGGCTGCTAGAAAGTCAGCCAAGGCTTGACCTTTGACAGCCTTCTGCGGAACAAAGACCATGTCGTAGGGGATAACAGTATCGCCCATGTGGCTAGATGAGAACTGAGTGCGCATGGCTTGGTCATAAGAACCCTGAGGGGATTAACTCGCGAGACAACATGGATGGTTTGCCCTGACACATAGTATCGTATTTTCTGAATGGCGAACATCAAGGCAAGGCATTCCATCTCCAAGACGGTGTACCTATGCTCCGGCCCCACCATCATTCGGCTGAGATAATAGATGGCTTGTTCATGTCCCGCATCATTGTTCTGTGCTAGTAAGGCGTCGAGGGAATTCTTCATCGCTCGTACATAGAGCATGAAAGGCTTTCCGGTAACTGGGGCTACCAGAACCGGCGGATTCGACAGGTATTCCTTAATATCATCAAAGGTGCATTGATATTCTTCATTCCATATGAAAGAGATGCCTTTCTTCATTAGTTGTGTGAAGGGTTGACATCGCCCTGAGAGGTTAGAAATGAACCTCCTGATGTAGGCTAGTCTTCCCTGTAGACATTCTTCATTCCATATGAAAGAGACGCCTTTGATTTTGTCTACTAACTTGACCAAGGACAAGAGCATGGCTTCAAGTACTTCTAGACGTTGCCGGTCATTAGGTGCTTCATGATCATCGTCGGCCATAAAGACTGTCCGCACATGGATAGACATGGAAGGGATCGTAGCAGAGGTTCTCTCTATATCATACCCTCGTACCGAAAAATTGTCGGGGGATGTCGGAATGTATTCCAGCTCGGACTCGGAGGGGGAGCTACCCCCTGTGCAGGAAGCCGCATCGTCTTGGCGAAGGCGGCCATCCTCAGGGACGTCCATGTCTGTTGCGTAATTCTAGTAGGTCGCTACCACCTATGTATGCTCTTGGAATATCGGGTTGTCGTATACTTTGAGTGGACTGCTACTTCCGGCCTCATCTACCCCGAGGGAGGTCAAGGATGTAACCCCAGGTGTTGGGAGCTTCTTTTTGGATTGAGTGCCTAGGTAGATACCCCCTGTGGCTGTCGGTGGCAATCCTCCAGATAAGAATCTCCTTGTAGTGCTGGCTGAGATTGCTGGGCTGGAAGAGCCTGTCTTCTTTCCTCCCTTGCTGGAAAGAACCTTCCGGGTTGAATTACAGGAGGCGAAAGGAAATTCTTCGTCTCCCAGGATTTGCACCAGTTTCTTAAGTTGTTGTTGGAAAGGTGCTGGCTGCTGTAGTCGTTAGAAAATGGACTGCCGATCTTCAGGTGCTGCCGACTTGTCGCAGCAGCAGTTGTCACGACTCGTACCCGCTTTTCGGATACGAGACGTGTCCAAGCCAGCCTACGCCGCAGAGTCGATGGTAGAACGCTGTCAAGTCCGTAAGAAATAAATGCTCAAAATATCACATATGTTGCTCATTCACATTTCTAAGTTTATTACAACATTTAAAAAATTTATATTTAAAGAAAATACAAGATTCTACAATTAATGAAATTGATACAACTGCTTTTTATTTCTAGGTTGACCTCAGCATACCCAAGCCTTCCCAATGCTATGAGTGATCGCGGCTAAACCTGAAAAATATTGGTTTCCAGTCAGGAATGGAATAAGTACACAAACCAACGACAATGTAAAAAACACAATAGAATTAACAAGACATGAAAATAACATATGAGAGATAAAAACTGGAAGATAACTGATGACATAGCACGATAGAGAAGTAAAGGAAAATTAAAAGACATCTACCTATGTGGTGTGAAATATTATTTTCAACATGTGAACGGCTAGGGGATAAATATGGCACACCGCACATGTCGTGTGCAGCTGCTATCATTCAAGATTAGACAAATAGGATAGTTCTGGGTAGTCCACATGTATACTAAGATATTTTCCCTCCCGACTACTCCGTGTGACGAGCGTGTCAACAAGCAGCAAGATATATGTATAGAAATGAAATGAAAAGACTACTATGAATCGAAAGCAATCAGAAAGTGCACTTGCCGGAGGTCCTTAGCTGGTGAAACCAATAATATTATACCACTCAATGAGACACAATCAGTCAACACATGCAGAAGTCTCCAGATACTGAAATAAATAGTACCAACATTCTCAAAATAGTCAAATTAGCTAGGATTGCCTGTCCTAAGTCCAATTCTGGACACAGGGGCAAAACGATAATTTTGGGCAAAAATGATGTCCGCCGTTGGACCCGCTATGCACCGAAAAGCGTGCCAGAGTCAACGGTCTCTAAAATCGTCAAACTGCATGTACGGATTTGATTTTTCGATACGAACCCAACCGTATGTCCAAAGTTGGATTCCGTCGGCCCGTGCACAAAATCGCCCATTGAGTGGGACTGTAGAGCCCGCAAAACGGTGTTCCGATTCCACTGTCTCAGAATGGGACCAAACTGGGCATACAGGACCAGAAAAATGATACGGTCCCATTGGCGCAAGTTTCGTCTCGATCTGACGAGCGTGCACAAAGTAATTAATAAATTTACAAAGTGCACGATACGGTGAATTTCGACGGATACGTATCAAATTCGTCGCGCACACGCGACCAATTTGAATTTCGTCAAAGCCCACACGACCACGAAGCCGTTACGCAGCTTTTGATGCCTACGGTGCACGACCACGTCGCCCAGTTTGGCGGAACGCACGTCGTATCGGAATATTTTATTGAATTTCTATATTTTCTAAAACTGTTTTTCCTGATTTTTGAGGATCGATTAATCTGTACACAGTTTACGAAATTCAAACCTACAAAATAGTTTTCGATCTCCTACATGTTGTCTAAACATGTGTTCAAATAGAATTTATAAATGGTTACAGGATCGATCAGAATCAATCTTGCAATGTTGGTTCATGGCCTATTTTGTGTCCTGTTTTTGAACATGTTTTTCTTCGACTTTGTGTCGATCTAACGGACGTTATAGTGCGTCTAAATTCAAAGTGCTTGAAAGGAAAGGTAGGTGTACATATTGTGAACATACCAGAGCAATCGGGACGACGTTTCGTCGACCGAGGAGGGAGAATTTTCGTCACGAACTTGGGTGTTTGGGGTCGGCTGCTGTTATCGTTCTTGTTTCACGCGCACTGTTGCACGCGGTTCGCTGGCCGACGGCGGCTCACGGTGGCTCCAGGCGGCACGTGCGCATGTGTGGTAGAGGCGCGCAGGGTGGTGGCGCGGCATTGATTAGGGTTTAGGCATTTTTTATCGCGTTATACATGTATGTATATATCGTTCGGTTGTCAACAGAACGATGAGGGGGGGTTTCGGGCCTTTAGGCCGAGGGGGTTATGGCCATGTAGGCCGGGCTGGGCCTGCTGGCCGAGAGCTGGGCCAGGCTCTTGGCTGCCATTTCCTATTTTTCTTTTCTTTTTTTCTCTTTTTCTATTATACAAATATATTTATATATGTATATATACATAAATACTTATATATATATATATATATATATATATATATATATATATATATATATATATATATATATATATATATACACATTATCATATACATATTTATTTATACGTATACCCACATATATATGTAATTACATATTTTATCCTATTTATCTATATTTACAAATAAAACTTATTCTATTCAACTATTAATACATATACATATATTCATACATTTATATATACATACACTCATATGTTTATATACATTATACACGTATATATATTTGTACACATACACCCTCATATATAATATGTTCACGTTTACACCTACGTATATAATATATTTATTTGAAAGAAATAATATAACCAATATTAATAATAATATTAAATAACAATCTCAATAAAATAATACTAATAATAATAACGAAGTTTAATAAACCAATAACGGGTGTACATACAAATATATATATATATATATATATATATATATATATATATATATATATATATATATATATATATATATATATATATATACAGCCTAATAATCCAAAAACGTACAAGGACACATTTGTACAATTATCATTGAATATCAACTAATATTGATATCTATATTATTTATTAATAAATTACTTATAAAACATGCATTAGATCATTAAAATGGAATACGACATAATCCTACCAGAAATACATCAACATGAACGTCTTTGGACGTACCGCATGACTACATGGGCTTGGGCTCAGTTCGGGTTCAGTTTGACTAGTTTGGTGCGACCGGGTCACCTAGACGTCAAATAATATTAATAATAAATAATTAACTATTTATAATGGTCATGTCACAACTTGGCCTGATTTTCCTAGTTAGGACATCACTATAGCTCGGCATTCCCTACCAGGGCTAATATACTGGTCAAAGCACGCTACTGTACTATCAGTACCATGATTCCTAGTCACCATGTACTCCAAATCTCAACCATGGCTAAAATCATCTACCATAATAATTAAAAAATAATTATTTATAAAATCTAAAAATCACCATTTAACTCAATTAAATAAATAAAAAAATATTTTCAAAAATTTTTGGGAAGGGGAGCTACAGCAGTTGATGATGACCTCGGTGTAATGATGTCCCGAAAGGGGCTCATCGCATGCCAAGGTTGCTTCCTTCTCCTTGCGTTTGTGAGTAATCACCTCTCGCAAGTCGATAGCGGATTGATCTACCTTTACATCCAATTTGTGAACTCGGGTATCCCGAGCACACGGGTGCGTAGGTGTCATGTTTGCTCCCTGATCCGAGGCTAGTAAAAGCACTTGCTCTCGATGGTTGGAGGAAGAGTTTTGAGACCCACCCTGTCCGTTAGCCCTGGGGGACTGGACGCGGGTGGTCCTGTACAACTTTCTATCAGGAGCCCGTATAACAGTTAACGGTGCTCACTGACGGTCAGCAACTTGGACAGTTGACTGGGCTTGTTGGGCCCGCACTGCCCTAGACTTCTTTGACTTAGCACCCGAAGGCACAAAGTAAGAAGAGTCCAGATTAATATATCCCATATTCTCAATGGGCCGCATGGAGTTGGGCCAGCATGAGATACGGTCGAACACAGAGCTTTTGACAGGGCCGCATGAGACACTCTGTCTATGGCCTGGATTGGATGTCGCATGGGCCATCTGCCTGCGGCCAGAGTTGGCTGCCGCATGGGCGATCTGCCTGCGGCCAGAGTTGGCTGTCGCATGGGCAATCTACCTGCGGCCAGAGTTGGCTGCCACATGGGCCATCTGTCTGCGGCCAGAGTTGGCTGCCGCATGGACCATCTGCCCATCTCTCTTATGCGGCCTCTTCCTCGTCCGCATAGATTTCCTTTGTGCCCCCAAAAACTCAACACTATAGTGTTTTCCTTTGCTGGATTTGGAGACAGTGGCCGCAAGAGAGTCTTGATCATCGTCTTGGGCCGCAGAAGGAGCTTCTTCGAGAACCTGGTCGATGGCAACAGTTTTGCGCTTCGACATCTTGTGGGTTCTCTTTGGGTTGGCTCGCTTCTGCGATGGGCTGGTGCTCCCTTCAGAGAGCATTTCTTCGAATGCTCGTTGGTCAAAATAAACCACAGCATTTGCTGCGTGGAGCCGAGCTTGGACGCGTCAGATTGCGTCACTAAATTCTCATCAGAAGAGAAGGATCTCCCCAGCAGAGTCGCCATCGTGTTTGCCATTAAATGTCAAGCACAACAAAATTACAGAAGAATTGAACTTGATTGCAAACTCGCTTGTACAAGAGAAAGCCTAGAAAGAAATCCTAGGAAACAATCTAAGTACAATTATTTAGTTTTAATTCTGGGGGGTGACGATAGAGGCTCGAAAAAGTGTAGCAACTCTGCCTTACTCCTTGGACTATCTGACACGACCCTTGCTCTTGAAAAAATTGCCCTTCGTAGGTTGTCAGCCTTTTTCATGGGTGTAGTACCCTGCTATTTATAGTTACATATGTTTTAGACGCATAAATGGCCACGTGGCTACGTGGCTACAACAGCACATAAAGACCCTCTTTTTGGCCGCCAGCTGGTGACTTGTTGAGATTTTATTGCAACAAATCTGGGTGGTTAAGACTTGGTCAGCTTGCCACGTGTCCTATCGCAAGATAGAATCAGTCTGCTTGAGTCATTTTGAGTCGCATAGGCCTTTCAGTGTTCGTCCATGCTGGGCCGCATAAGACTCATGCGGCTTGAGTCGCAGTCTCCCTTAGTCCGCATGTAGCTTGGGAACTTTTGAGCTGCATAGATTCTGTAATCTGGGCCGCATAAAGCTCATGTGGCTCATATTGTAGGTACTCTTGGCCGCATAAAACACATAGATTGAGCCGTATAAGGTTCATGCGACTCGAATCGCAGTCCTTTTGGCCGCATGTCCATGTCCAGTCTGGTGACCTGACATTGTGTCTGATCACGTCTTACCTTCTTTTTGTCAAAGTCTCAGAGTTGTCAGAGCTGTCAGAGCTGTCAGTCTTGCCGATTTTGACAGAGTTGGTCAGCTTTATCAGAAGGGTTGATCAGCTTGGCCGCATAAGTAACTATTTCTCTGCGACTCAAAAATCAGTCTAGTGAAGATGGGCCGCAGGGGGCATGCTGAGTCTGTCATGCGGCTCTTCTTTATGCTGATCAATTTGTTCCAGGGTACTCATGCGGTCAGTTGTGATCCGCATGAACCCCATATTTTTTATGCTTCTACAGTAATGTTAATCTAAGTTTTGATTATCAAGTTACTGAAAATGATTGAGTAGTTGCTATTTCTATTTATGAATTTTTAGAATTATTTTATAATGCTACATGTACATTATTTGACGTTTATTATCCAACTTCTTCACTAGCGTTAACATAAATTATTGACTTGTCTCATTTATTTTTAAATATAGAAATGTTCCCGATTTTGATTATGTTGTTTCGAAAATGGAAACAAAATTTCAAAAATATTGGGGTAAATTACCTTTTTTTATATAGTTTGGCTTCGATTTTTGATCCGAAGAACAAATTAGATGGTGTATTCATTTTGCTAGATGATTTTCATAAAAATATGAATGTAGATGTAACTAACTTAAAAGTAGAGATTAAAGATGTTTTAGATTCTTTAATTACTTTGTATGAAGAACGAGTTGTATTGGCCCGACCCGGTACGATTTTTCAAGTTGGTAGCAGTAGCTCAAGTCTTATGACTAAATTATCATATTCCGCCAGCACTGCAAAGGAAGAAACAAAAACAATCTTCCCTACCAACTTAGGAATTTTCGTTATATTTAAATTATTATGAAGAATATGATGAAACTCTAACTCATTTTTCCATTTTAGAATGGTGGAAAAGACACGAAAAAACGTACCCTATACTTTATTCTATAGCACGTGATATACTAATGATCTCGGTGTCCACGGTAGCATCGGAATCTTATTTTAGTGCAGGTTCAAGGATATTGAGCAAGAAGAGGAGCAAGATGTTTTCGGATATCTTGGAAGCATGTGTGTGCGTTCAAGACTGGGTTCGTGCGGAAGAACGAACCCAAAACTCAAGATGATGAAAATGCTGACATCAGTGAACTAGACTTTGAGTTTCTTACCTTAGAGGACACCAATGAAGGAGGAGCTAAGCAATAGAGACGGACAAAGGACGATGGACGACAACAACAAAAAACTTGTACATCTTTTTACAATTTAGTTGACAATAATAAATTTATGTTACAATTTAGTTGTCCAAAAATCAAAAATTATCCAAAATTATATATTAATTTATGTTGAGATTAATAAAAAAATAGTTTTTATGTTACAATTTATGTTACAATTTGTTATAAAATTTCTGTTTTTATGATTTTTTTGGGTTTTTCTAACTCAAACCGGGCCGACAGGTCCAGCGCCGCACCAACCGGGCCTAGCCCAGGCCCGGTTCAACCAAGCCCGACCAATCCGGGCCCCGAGTCTGGACTGGGTCCAGCCACCCCCCTCCGGGTTAGCCCGTCCCGGCCCGCTATCACTGACGGTCTGAGCTCGGCCCGGACCGGGCCCGATCAAACCGGGTGTCACCTTCATTTCCCGTATTTTCGTATTTATACTCGTAGATTGGATTTTGGCTTGTATTTTTAATTTTTTCGACTTGCAAGAATTTTGGGTTTTCTCGTATTTCGGGTTTTGGTTCGGCTCGGTTTTAATTGGTTTGGTTTGGTTATTTTGCATTGGAACCCCTTAACCTACTCTACACCCTCAAGAACACCACAACCACCCTCATTATATCCCACCTAATTTTTCTCTCTCCTCATTATTTTCATTTACTTCTCCATCTTCTTCTTCTTCCTTCTTCCTCACAACTCCTCAACCCATAGGCAAGTGCTTTTGGCCACCACATGAGAACCCCTTTTTATTTGTCCATTAGATAGCTTAGTTCACCATGAACAACATTAGAACTTGGAGTTTCTGGATTTGAAGCATGGGTCTCCTTAGATCTGAACTTTCATGAATCTCAGTTTTCCTCGAATTTATTTCATAAACTTTGATTTTTGGCGTCTTTGAGGTTTCCATGTTGAGGAGAATCAAGTTTTACACAACTTTGGTTTTTGCAAAACCTGATTTCGTTTTCAATTGAAAGAGTTATGGATTTTTGCAAGTTTTTGGGGTGGGTGTTCTTCCTCTCGGACAGAGGTAGGAGAAGAACACAGCCTTTCCCCTCTTGTTGGCCACGCGGCTCCCGCGTACGGCCTTTGCGTAGAGCTCCTGCGTAGTGTTGCTTGCGTAGAGCCCTTGCTTAGGGTCTTCTGCGTATTGCACCCTGCGTATTGCACTCTGCGTAGCCTCCCCTGCGTAGTGCCCCTCTATGCAGCCAGCACGTGGCCTCCTCTCCCTTGTCCCCATCATGAGCCTTTGAGCCCCTACACGCACGCACCACGTATGCGTGGGCCCCAGCTCCATTTCGTAGGCGCCGCTGCTGCTGACCCTATACGCACGCCCACGTGCGTGGGGCCCGCTGTTTGGTTTTCGTGCAAACCTGGCTCCCTGCGTATGCTGGCCTGCGTACTGTGCATTGCGTATGGCCTGCGTATAGCCCCCGCGTATGCTGGCCTGCGTACTGTGCATTGCGTATGGCCTGCGTATAGCCCCCGCGTATGCTGGCCTGCGTACTGTGTATTGCGTATGGCTTGCGTACTGCTCCCCTGCGTATGCTGGCCTGCGTACTGTGCATTGCGTATGGCCTGCGTATAGCCCCCGCGTATGCTGGCCTGCGTACTGTGTATTGCGTATGGCTTGCGTACTGCTCCCCTGCGTATGCTGGCCTGCGTACTGTG
Source organism: Iris pallida (assembly GCA_029216955.1). Lineage (NCBI taxonomy): Eukaryota > Viridiplantae > Streptophyta > Magnoliopsida > Asparagales > Iridaceae > Iris > Iris pallida. Next base: position 10,795,545 of record JANAVB010034616.1, on the reverse strand, counting down.
CATTGCGTATGGCCTGCGTATAGCCCCTGCGTATGCTGGCCTGCATACTGTGTATTGCGTATGGCTTGCGTACTGCTCCCCTGCGTATGCTGGCCTGCGTACTGTGCATTGCGTATGGCCTGCGTATAGCCCCTGCGTATGCTGGCCTGCGTACAGGACCTCTGGTGCCCGTTTGACCTTCAATAGCCCTCTCGTTTTATTATGGATTGGAGCTTCTGATATTTTGTAACTCACAACACTATCTGGCCCGACTTGATACACTTTGGACACAACTTGGAGTTGATTTCTGTATTAATGGTCTTGGCTTATTTCTGGCTGGTTCCTTATGAATTGCAGACTTTAGCTTATCTTTTATAACTATCACCTGTAACCCGTAGTTCATCTTGCAATCTAGTAATCCTTAATATTAGTAACTTGTAACTTGCAACCTGTTAATCTTCAACCTGTACTTGTAACTGGATATTTGTAGCTTGCACTTGTAATTTCACACTGTATCTGCATACGAACCAACCAGACCTGGGCATGAAGTTCCCTTGACTTAACTTGATCTTGGCCCGTAGCGGCGCACTCCCGACTTGGCATGACTTGATAACTTAACTTGACTTGACTTGGTATGACTTGGCTTCACTTGACAGTGGCCCGTGGCGGCGCACTCTTGACTCGACTTGACTTGTCTAGACACCGTGGGTGTACTACCTGTTGCTCTGTGCAAATCACTTGTCTTGTCTTGCATCATGTCTAAGGGGTGACTCCCTGGGTACCACGGCCAGGGACTCACACTAAAATTGGACTAGGTAATGAATAGACCAAATTAGAACATGGAGAATTCCCGGTCACAGGCAGTCTCGTTATCTGGAGGCATAAATGGACTTGTAGCTTGCCGACGAGTAGAGCACATTTCCAGCACACTGTCATGTGTTGCACCCTCTAAGTCACCTAAGGGTACATTTGTCTCCCGGGCGATGTACCCACCTATAACTCTCAACCCGCGGAAGGATAACTGGATGGTCTGCAGGGCTTGGGACTGGGAGTTTCTCACTTGCATCTTGTTAGTAATTAGGCTTGTGATAACCCTAGTTAGTTAAAGTAGTAAGCCGTAGTACTTGCTTGGCCGATTGTGAATGAATGGTGTCCAGCCCTGTCTAGAGTCTTGTCTAGCCCCTGTACCTGGAACTCTTGATCATGATTGTTTTACTTATCTCTAACGATAAATGGGTAGAGACAGTGAGCTATTCAGGCGAAGGGGTACAATCCCGGTCCTTGTTTGGTTTAAGGATTGTAACCTGGCTCCCGGAATGGTTCCACGTCCCTAGTCGTTTATCGCTCTGTGTACTTTATTTACTGGTACTTTTCCTTTTCTTCTTTATGTTTTGATATGCTGGCTTTGTTCTTATTTGTGGCCTCCCTTGTGGCACTTGCTCTTTCTGGGGTTTGACCCAGCTGGTTTTGTATGGCCAGATTTCGGAGCGGCTCCCGAGGATCTACCAAGCTTCCAGCCCAATGGTGACAACTAGACGGAACCCGGGCCAAGAGTGGGTTTTCCCTTTTTGTTTCACCCACTTATATGTAAATTTATTCTTTTGAGGCGTTTAGCCGACGAGCACCTGTTAGCTCGATGCACATTTACTTACTGTCTGCCTACGGGCTGTAAACATGATTAACAAATCCTAGGGTTGATCATGTATGACTGAACTCTTGCTAGTCCTATCATTTGTACGACTAGCTTCATGATCATCCAATATGTAATATTTGGGACGCCTTATATATATATATTTGATGCTCTAACATCTTGTAACTCTGTTAATTGCTTGAGATTGAGACAATAGGCTTGACCTTAAGAGACTGCTGGCTTGTAGTAAACCCTCATATCTAGACAGCCGTGACCGTATAGTTGAGATATATTCTATTTCAATATACGTAGCTGGCTGTGTCTGCCCCCGCTCTCCAGTATTCTGGTTCTGGGGCGTGACACCGGGTTTGACCTGAGCCAGGCTGGCCCAGACCGGCCCACCCAACACCTTGAATGGGTTCTGAGCACCACCTCAAAGAGGGAGCTCATCACTCTTTCAGATGAGTAGTGCATAGCGGGCACCTGCTGACAGATGATCCCAACAGTGATATCGAACTCGAGTGGCTCTTATGGTTATCGAGAAAATTATAAGATCCCGGCTTGGTGGTGGTAGATCAGTGGATCGAGCTACGACGGCGTATTATTCCTTCTATTTATTTGGTAGGAGTTAGGGATAGTGGGCCCAACAGGCATGCAATGCAACGTGCACAAAGTCATCGAGTGATGGCCTTCTTATTTATAAGAAATTTAGCAACAATAAAGATAGAACAAAATAATATAAGATAACAATAATATAATCAAGAAATATCATCTTTATCCATGATGATTGATATGGATGAGTTGGAGATTTAAATTGATAAGCTTGAACCTTGAACTTGTAATTTGTTTGATCCTCTAACATAAAGTAGATCAAATCTCTCAAAGACTTTAAAATTACTTATTAATGCGTTTGATTACAAGATGAAATATGTAAAAAAAATTAACTTTAAAGAATTATTTTACTAGGAAAATTATTTTATGCAAAAAAATCCAAGGAATTAACGTGAGTGTTTGATTGTCGTTATTTTTCATGAAAAATAGTTATTTTCTATGAAAATTGATATTTTTCTATGTGTTATTCCAGTTTTATTCTCCACCATTTTCTAGAAAAATATGGAAAATGATAGATTCTTGGAAAATAATTTCATAGAACATATACGCTATCAAACACTACAAATTGTGAAAATTTTGTAATAGAAATATTTTCCATGGAAAAAAGCTCAATCAAACACAGCTAATTGATAAAGAAATTGTCAGCCTTAAAAGTTCCAAATAAAGGTTGAACATTTATAACTTTAACATCCATCGTTAATTACCATTGATTTATATCAGCATTACCATTGATTTATATCAGCATGTTGGGTTGAAGATTTAATAGCTTTATTAAAGCATGCAAACGAAATGAATTGGACATAGGCCATCTGACGCGGGATGGGACTTAAGTTCGACTAATCCAATTCTAAAATTATGATTCGTAGTAGATTTAACTATAAGCAATTTTTTTGATTAAACAAAAGATGGTGAACGGAGACCTAGTTATTGCTATTAGTTTTGGAAGTAAATTACACAACTTACCCGGAAGAGTGCGATTAGGTCGCAAGCCTTCGAGATAGGCACAAACTTCGTTCTACGAGGGATAGGTCTTCAGCACGTACTTGGACCTCCTTGAATATGGTGCACAACTTCGTGTCGAGGAAGAAGACCGTACGCGTCACTCGCGAACAACATACTCGACCCGGATTTGACTTGTGTTCGTGAAAGTTGAATCATGGACGTCGTCGTCGTCTTCGAAGAGCCTTTGAATGTTCCTCCAAACAGGAAGCGGATCCTTCGGCGAATACGTTAGCAGGAATGTATTAGAATGGAAGAAAACTCACTCAACTCTTATAGGCTTCTCACCAAAGTTTAAAAGTAGATTTTTATTCTCATTCATTTTGTGTCTCTTCTACAAGTTTTTGGCTCTATTTATAGCCATGCACTCAACTAAAAGATAACACAAAATAATTCTAAAGAAGATAAAGTCCTTATCTAACCTAACCTCCTAACAGATAAAAGAATCTAAACTTCTCAATTAAATTATCATCCAAACTAACTCCCAAATAAATAAACAACAATAAAGATAAATGAAATCTCAACTTCTCAACAAAATATTTTTTTAGATATTTTCAAGCTAGCTAGTCCAAGACTCGGGCTCGTTTTTGTCTTCTTCCGCGTCTTGGTCGAATCTGGTCCCCATCAACTCTTCCCGTCTTAGAAGATTCACCACCTGGTGAATGACGTTGAAGATACTCTGTCAATACATCTGGGTCTAGCTTCTGGAGCTCATCCACAGTCAACCACGAGCAATCAGACTCTGGTCGTTCGTGCTAACGTACTAAGAAGTGCTGGTAGCCTCCGTCTGTAGTGGAAACTATCTCTCCATCAATAACATCCTCAATCTCAAGTCGCGTGTGCCTCCAATATGGTGACGGCGTGGAGGTGTGCTACTGGCTCAGACATGGTATCGGGCTGCCCACCTGTCGATGGTAAACCTGGAGAACCTGCAAAATTAGAATCATAGAAAGAATATGCCATAGGCTTATGAAACAACGTTAGGTCCTCCACATTGAACACAGGGCTGATTCTCATATCTTGTGGAATATCCAACTCATATGCGTTCGAACCGATCCTCCGTAGAACTCGATAAGGACCTGTCCATTTTGCATACAACTTTTTCACAGTTCCACGAGGGAACCTCTCCGGTCTCACTCGCACAAGTACTCCATCACCAATAGCAAATTCCTGCAATCTCCTGTGACCATCAGCTGCCAATTTATACAAATTATTGCCCACGGCTAATTTTCTACGAATCTCAATATGTAGATCATGGATATGTTGTACAAAAGTCTCGACAGACACGCTAGACTGGGATCCTAGAGGTCCGGGTAGAAGATCTATAGGTTTTCTAGGTTTGACTCCATTGACATCCTCAAATGGACTCAATCCAGTTGACCTATTGACCGAACTATTGTATGCAAACTCCGCCATAGGTAATATAATGTCCCAAGTAGCTAGGTGGTCACCAACTAAACATCTTAACAAATTGCCTAGACTCCTATTGACCACTTCAGTCTGACCATCCGTCGGTGGGTGATAAGTAGTTGAGAACTGAAGCGTCGTATTAAGTTTTATCCAAAGTGTCTTCCAGAAATAGCTCATGAATCTAACATCCCTATCAGACAAGATAGTCTTAGGCAACCCATGTAACCTCCAAACATCCCTAAAGAATATGCTCGCTATATGTGACGCATCACTCATTTTGCTGCAGGAAATAAAATGTGCCATCCTAGAAAAATGGTCCACTACAACAAAAATACAGTCATGCTTCTGGAAGGTACGTGGCAAACCTAATACAAAGTCCATGCTAATGTCCTGCCATGGGTTGAAAGGAATAGTTAAAGGAGTATACAAGCCCGTGTTGTTCTTTCTATCCTTCGCCATCTGACAAGTACGATAGTGTGCAACTACTCAAGCGACATCGCGCTTAAGACTCGGCCAATAAAACCTATCCTCAACCAAAAGGATGGTCTTATTTCGTCTGAAATGTCCTGCAGCGCCGCCAGCATGCATTTCTCAAGTCAAGAAGTCTCTGAGGAAAGTAGAGGGAATGCATAGACGGTTGCCCCTAAACAAGAAACCATCAACTATAGTGAAACCATCAAGAAAAGTAGAGGGATCTCTGCACAATTTAGCAAAGATTTTACTAAAGTTTCGACAAGTAGGATACTCATCAATGATACGGTCAAATCCAATGACTTGAGTACTTATTGACCGTAATGTATACAATTTCCTACTTAATGCATCAACGGGTTTGTTCTCAGCACCTGCACAGTGCTTGAGGGCAAAAGTGTACTCTTGAATGAATTCCACCCACTTGGCATATCAAGGCCCAAGCTTCTTTTGAGAGCACAAATAGCGTAGGACCTGATGGTCTGAAAATAAAACAAAGTCCTTTGGGAGCAGGTAGTGACGCCAATATCGTAAACTCTGTACGACAGCATAAAACTTTCGGTCATAGTTTGAGTAGCGTTGTTTAGCCTCATTCAAATTTTTGCTAAAAGAAGTGATTGGATGGCCCTCTTGGCTCAACACACCACCTATTCTTATGCCCGAAGCATCACAAGCTACTTCGAAGACTTTCGAGAAATCAGGGAGATGAAGGACCGGGGCAGAGGTCAACTTTTCTTTGATTTCTATGAACGCTTTCTCAGCGACTTTAGTCCATACAAACTCTCATTTCTTAAGGCAATTGGTAATGGGAGCCATAATGGTACTAAATTCCTTGACAAATCTTCGATAAAATGTAGCCAGTCCATAAAAGCTCCTGGCCTCAAATATAGTCGTAGGAGCAGGCAAATCCCTAATGGCCTTAACCTTGTCAGGGTCCGCTGAGACACCTTCACTAGACACGACGAACCCTAAGAATTGGATAAAGGAGGTCATAAAGGAACATTTCTTTAAATTGACAAATAATTTCTCCTTTCGGAGCACATCTAGAACTTGTGTCAAATGAAAGAGATGTTCCTCTTGGGTTCAACTAAATACGAGAATATCGTCAAAGTAGACGACCACGAAGAGTCCAAAGAATGGGCGCAAAATTTGGGTCATAACCCTCATAAATGTGCTAGAGGCACTGGACAACCCAAATGGCATGACCATCCACTCATATAACCCATCCTTAATCTTAAACGCGATCTTCCATTCGTCACCTTCGTGAAGGCGAATTTGGTGATAACCACTACGTATATCTATCTTGAAAAAGATACTAGCGCCTGCCATCATGTCAAAAAGGTCATCAAGCCGATGAATAGGGAACCTATACTTGACGGTTATCTTATTTATGGCACGACTATCTACGCACATCCTCCAACTGCCATCTTTTTTTGGAGTGAGTAGTGCAGGAACTGCACAAGGACTCAAACTTTCATGAATAAATCCCTTCCGTAACAACTCATCTACTTGGCGTCTAAGCTCTGCGTGTTCTGTGGGATTCATTCTATAATGAGGTAAGTTGGGTAAGGTAGACCCTGGCACTAAGTCTATGGCATGTTGGATATCTCTCAAAGGAGAAAGTTCGTCAGGTAAGTCTTCTGTCATAATATCACTATAATCGACTAAGACCTGACAAATCTTGGGAGGGTGGTCTACAACATCACTAGTAGGTGCAAGACTAGTGGCAACAATAGCGTATGCAAGTCCCTCCTCCTTAGTCTCATGGATAAACTCTCTCTTGTTCACTAGGTGAACTACTCTCTTGCTCGCTTTAGACGTTTCTGGTTCGGACTTAGGCCCAATTGGGAACTCCTTGGGCTTAGATAGATACAACACAACCTTTTTATTCTTATGAATGAACATATATGTGTTGCTCTTCCCGAAATTAGTAACGTCTAGGTCATAAAGCCACGGTCTTCCTAATAAAATGTGCGCAACGTCCATAGGAAGGACGTCACACCATATGCTATCTTCATAAGACAAAAAAAAAGTTTATGGGAACCAGGCATCTTTGAGTGACAGAGTGTGCAGTCTTGTCAACCCAAGTAACACTGTAGGGCTCGGGGTGTTTCTCGATCTTGAGTCCTATCTTCTCTAAAGCCACCTTGGCAATACCGTTAACGTAACTTCCTCCATCAATCATCGGCTTACAAAATTTATTGTTAATTTTGATGAAGGTGTGAAAAATATGATTGTGTTTCCAGTCTACCACGCCTATAGGTGTAGCGAGCATGCATCTAACCACATGTAAGGGTACAGTTGAGGAGGTTAAATCAAGTTCACAGTCACTAGCTCCTTCCTCAACTCTATAGGAGTCTTCTTCAAGTTCAAACTATGAGTCATCCCTTGAGTCATTTGACTCCCTACCCAAGTGCAAGTTCCTAGAGGGACACTGATGAGAAAAGTGTCCAATACCTTGATAATTGTAGCACTTGGGTCCCTTACCCTCAACCATAGAGGGTTTTTCCTTTTCCTTATCGACAGTCGTATGTGGCTTATTGGACTGTTCGTACTGCCGTTTCGGTTGGTCCTTTTGTTGGTAAGACTTATTGTAGACGAAGGCCTTTTGATATTGCTCAAATGCGAGCGCTATTTGGTAGGCATCTTCTACAGTAGTCGCCTTCAAAGGTCCAATTTCATGTCTAAATTCAGAACTCAAGCCAGATCGAAATCATGAGAGCGTGACTCGGGGGTCCTCAACGATCTCACAACGCGACAATAATTCGTCGAACCTAGTCATATAGTCATATACTGACATATTAGCCTGAAGAAATGTGGCCATTTTGTCCATTAGATGGTCTCTATAGGATCATAGGAGGTATTTTTTGTGAAGAATCTCTTTCATCTCGATCCACGTGCCTATAGGGACTTTACCTAAACGTACTTTTTTTCTTTTCAATTATAGACCAATATATCCTAGCGGAAGCAGTTAGTTTCATTTTGGCAAATCGAATGCATCTCTCGTCACACATATCATACCATACAAAATAATCATCCATACTAGACAACCAATCGCTAAAAGCCTTAGGATTATGGCGACCGTCAAAGGATGGGGCCTCTACCTTTACTTTCTTAGTGATGTCATCACCTCGTGTAACCACCACTTTTCTAAAATGAGGGTAATTTTAAAATTTTATAAATTGTCCATTTAATAATAGGTTTAAATCCTGTTATTGATTTATTGGTAAATTTTGATTATTTTTAATATCATTAAATTAGTGTTTTGTGGTTTGTCCTTTTTGCTAATGTAACCTTAGAGCTGTTTAGTCTAGAGACTAACCATGACCATGGAGGCCTAATCCATGAGGTTAGATTAGCTAATTACCATTTTTTAGGCTAAAAATATTTTGGTCATTTTTATATTTTAATATTTTGGAAATTTTATATTTTTAATATTGTTTTTATTGGATTTGTTTAGTCGGGTTTGAGTTTCGTCTCGTTCTGACTTGTATTGTGACCCGGATGGCTTAAACTCTAGATGGGATCCAATATTAAGTTAAGCATGGCCCACAAAACCTAACATTTAAGTTAGTTAGTTAGACTAATTTTTATCATGTTAGAATGGTTAAGTTAGAGACTCAAAACTAAGCATTTTTGATCCCAAACTTGAACCTTAGTTAGATCAAACCATATGTGACTAGAGAGGGGCAATTAGGACATTTCCCATTAGCCCTAATGGACTCTTTATGGCAGCCACCTTTAGGGGAGAATGATTCATTTCATTCATTACAATCTTACCTCTTTTATTTTCCTTTTGTTCTTTCCTAATTTTAGAGAGCCTTTCCTTTGATTTGATCTCCAAATCAAATCATTCCTTCACCAAATCTTCCCTCAATCATTCCCATTCTCCAAGGGAAGGGTGCTACCAAGGATTGGAAGAGAAGTGCAAGGAGGAGTGTCCACTTTGAAGGATCTTCGTATCGGAGCCGTGTCCTAAAGGATTCCATTGGGATTCCACTCTCAATAGGTAAAACCCATCCTGTAAATCGATTTTCTTTGCATATAAATTAGTTTTGAATTCGTAGGATCCATCTTTATGCATGTGTCCCCTTTAGATTCAAATTTGAGACCATTTGGAGCCCTCTAGAACAAGTTAGAATTTTGCCTTGTGTCCTACTTGTAGAATCTCCAATTAGGACACCCCATGTATTTGGTTTATTGCCTAATAGAATTTAATGTGTTCTAATTTTAGTTTTTAACATGTTAAAGGGTGGATTGATGTTAGTTAGTATGGTTAGAACAAATTTCATGTGTATGGCTATGTTAGTATCCATGTGGTTTAGCCTACATGGTTTATATTGGCCTCAACATGTCTATTTGGTCTATATTCATGAGGTAGACTGATTTGGATACGTTATTGTATATATATATATATTAGAGAGTGAGTTTGTATGTATAGATATGTGTGTGAGTGTGTGTGTATATATATGTGAGTGAGTGTGTATATAGATATATGTGTGTTTGTGGTTGGAATGAGGATGAGTGAATGAAAATGAATGGATGAATAGAGGATAGAGGAGAGTGTAAGAGAGAGGGGATGAACAGAGAGTACAGCAGCTGCTGCCTTTCGTAGCAGCACATACTGCAGCAGCCTACACTGCAGCCTACACAGCAGCCATAGTAGCACAGTGCACAACAGCAACAACCTATGTTTGACCCCCGTTTGACACCCCAATACACCCCGATTAGCCCCCAATACTTACCCCTATATGTCCACCAAATATCCTACTACAAAACCCATATATTTGTGAGTATTAGAGTGGTGTAGATTGGTTAGAAAGTTAGTGATTAGAGTGCTAGAAAATAAGCTAAGCCACATGTTACATGTTGTATGTTAAGGTAATGTTGAAAGTTAAGGTATGTGAAAAGATGTGTTAGATGAGTTAGTTAATGGGAGTTAGTGGTTGGTAATGGTTAGGAATGTTATTTTCTTGGTATCCTAGGATACCAAGAGGGGTTCCTCCAAGGTTAAGGTTATTTACCTTGGTATTAGCAAGGTAAAGGTAATTACCTTGGTAAAGGGTAAGTTAAGGTAATGGGGTATAATCAAGATATTGGGTTCGAAATACAAGATTGGCCTAGATATAGGATGTCATTGTAGGTAAATTTAGAAAGGGTATATTTAGTCTAGTTTTGATCCCGTTGACCCAAAGTTAACTTTTTTACCAAAAGTCAACCGCAAGTCAACGCTTTGCCTAGAATGGTATATAACTCAACCCGAGTTGACCAGTTGACCAAAAGTCAACAGTTGGTCAACATTAGCCTAGTTTGACCTAGTGTTGACCTAGAGTTGACTAGAGTTGACCAGAGTTGACCAGTTGACTAAAAGTTAACTGTAAGTCAACCTTTGATCTAGTTTGACTTGGTTTGACTTTCCGTGACCTAGTTTGACTTGATATGACCTAGTTTGACTTAGTTGACTGAGATTGATCTAGATTTTATATCATACATTAGAAAATCATTCATAACTCTGTTTAAACCCTAATTAACTTACAATATCTCATCTTTAGGTTTGTGACATCACTCTGAGCATCGACCCCATTTGACAGCTCAGGACCGCAAGCGAGTATATTCTCTGATAGTAGTTCCTTGTCTTGATATCTTCTATATCTGATTCAGTTATAGTGTTTTACTTGATTCTTGTCACGATGGTGCACGGACTAGTATACGTTGGATCTTGGCATGAGATGTTATTCATGAATTTTCTTGGTATATTGGTAGTTCGATCTTGTTTCTTGTACTTGTATAGACACCAATTTCTGAGGGGGATTAGCTACCCTCTTGGAGAATCCCGTGTCATAACGTGCTATGTCCGGATCCATTTAATATTCGGGAATAGGGAGTTATTAGTGGTTATGTGATCAATACCATACTTGTATTCCTATAATTGTTCATAGCTATACCCTTACTTCACGCATGGTAAAGCCTAACCCTACTTGTTCATAGCTTTCCATGCTGGCTGGCCTAACCCAGAGTTCTTTTTATTCTTGTTCATAGCCAGTCAGATGGTACATCCTGATCTTGACCCAAGTCGATCACATAATGCTCTAATATCTCAAGTCACATTTTATGTTTACATTATACATCAGATATTCTTGTACTTTTCTACTTTCCTGTACGTTTTACCCTGACATGATTTCTAGTTTATATATCATATTTTACTTATAGTCTTGATATATTATCTTGTATTCAATTATGATTGTCTCTTATAGCATTTGTTAATACTATAAAACTGTTGTTGGAGGTGTACTTGCTCATTTTCCTGACAGGATAACCGTTGATGTTTACAGAGGACATGTTGGTTGATTGCTCTACCTTTTATGGGTATGGCCAGGATAGAGTTTGATGAGACATTACCCCTGGAGCCCGTAGATGATATAGCCCCTGTTTAGACTATTAGATAGGTTAGTCTGGAATGCGAACCAGCTACTATTGAGACTTATATTATATTTGTGTTTGGGACCTTGTGTTATATTTTCGAATCTCTTCTATGTTTGTGACTTTGCTTCTATTTTTGTACTTATATTTTCCATCATATCTTTATGATATTCGTGCCTATCTTCCCTAGATGTCTTGTGATTGAGTTAAGATTATATACCTCCATACGGAGATGATAGGTACATATATATTGTGTCTAGATGCTATACTTTCAAGTAGACCTATATAGCATTCTACCGTCGATTCTGCGGCGTAGGCTGGACATACCCACGTGCTCGTGCCCCTAATCAGGGTGCGGATCGTGATACATTTTTGTGGTGGCCCATGCAGGTCAGAGTCGCAACTAGTGCAATTTCGTAGTGGTACTTGACTTAGAGTGCTGCTACGAACTGCTATTAGGATATAAGTTCTAGGTTATGATAGGAGTTGCTCAATCACAGTTAGGAACTCTTGATAGATTCCAGGGATATATAACCCCTGAGAATCTTAATTCGAAAACTCTTGAGTCTATTCCCACTTGCTTTCGCTCGTCCTGATCTTGAATATCTGTCTGTTATCAAACCTTATTCTAGGATGAGTCTATGGACCACTGAGAGAACTAGGAAGTAGAAGTTGAACCTATAACCATTTTGTTGGGATTTGCTCTAGACTATATTTAAGGAATTTTGAATTTCGACCTAGATAATATCTTTGGGATAACCCTTGTGAATTTTTTTCTAAACCCTATCTCGAAATCTGTTTCCGCTTGTCTCCATTTACACTTCATTGATTTCTTGTTGATTTTGATTCATGATATTCATTGTTGACTTTGATCTTGCATCGAGATAAATTTTGTGGATTGAATTAAGGTATATCCTGATAAGGTAAATGTCTGCTTTATTTATGGAGTTTAGAATTTATCGCCGTCATACTAGCTAGCATGACAAGGACATAGTGCCTGATTTTAGATATGCTTATCCTAGTTATGGAATTTGGATTTTCTTACAGCCATACCGGTTAGCGTGGTAAGAATTCCAGATGATGTGATTTTAGGGTGTATACCTTAGTTATGGACTCTATCGTTTATTGCAGCTATGCTTACTGTCGTGCAAAAATTCTGGCAACATGATTTCAGGAAGACGTGTATGGTTATCAGATTATAGCTTAAATCGGATCACTTCATTATGACCAGATGAGCAAGAACAAATTCTCATCCTCATTCTTCCCCATCTTGAATAACTCTGTCTATCTACAGCCACAATTAGGATTTTTTCAATATGATTGTTTTGTGTTCCATCTTTCCTGTGAATTGACTAAACTCTTCTTCGCTAACCTTTTGGGTAATTTTTCTCGTCCTTTTCGGTAATTGTTGAAAGGGCCTCAAGGTTTGATTCAGGAAAGGTTTGAAAAGTATATTTATCTTTGTATTATGGAATCAAGAGTTTGCATCCAGAGAAATACTGGCGAGGTATGACTTCAGATAACGGCATCATGGTCAAATATGTTTTTTGAATTCTACTTGGACCACTCCCTAAGCATTTTGACTAACATCTTCTCCTTCATTTTGCAAAATTTGTTTGGAAATATTTTACGGATTTGACCAAGTTATGTTCAGGAACCTATATTACCTGACGTGGCAGCTGTGCACTACAGCCATCCGTCGTATTATGGAACAAGGAAGTTAATCGCAGCCAGATGCACACTAGCATGATAGTAATTCATGTGACATAATTACGGAGGTATATGGTTCTTAAGTTTTATTTTGACTACGTCCTATGCATCTCGTTTGGCCTCGTACTATTCTAGGAGATATTTCGACAATCTTTTCTGTCTTGCTTGACCTTAACTTGTCTGAATATCAATGTGGATTGCTAGACCCAGTCTTAGGCCCTTATTACCTTCTATTTAATAGATGATTGAAATAGCCAACCTTGTTAACGGATTTTGTAGTATAACCATAATATGTTATTGTGTGATTGTGATGAGTATATTTTCTGGGAATTTATTAGGTTAAGCTTATAAGACAGATTGAGTGACTGACTATAGTGGACTTAGAAACCATTAAGAATGATTAGTTTGATAGTATAGATTGATTGAAGGGTATCCTAGATGGAGTAATGAATATTATATTATTGTGAATACGGATTAAGGATTAGAATCTTGTGCTTAGGTTCGAGGGTTGAGCATTGTGGGACCCTAATGACCAAGTGATTATTGGTTATCTACAAGCCATTTACTTATGATTGGAGGATATATCGATATGTGGAATGAAACAGAAGGAAATAACATTGCGTACAAGAATCGGAAGATAGCAGGAACAAAACAAGGATATATGTACATGAGTAATAAATAAATCAGTAAATGAATCAAGAGTTTGAATTTGAGGGTTTATATTCAGGGGTTCTTAAGTAAAAAGAGAGAAGGCTCAATGCCAAGAATATATTTTGAATGTATAATTTCAAGGAGCTTATGATTAATAGGATAAAGATACTTAGGATGGGATAAGGAAACAAACTAATTGCTATTGAGATTGAAATTTTGGTTGATGGCCAATCATTGTTGATATATATATACGTATCTCGAGGATGACCTATATTTTAGAATATACGTAAAGGTTCTTATTGATATGAATATTCTAAAGGGTAAAATGACATAATTTTTATGGAAGAAGTTTGTTGATCCTGGACCAGAATATTTGTAGAGAGAAACAGGATAGGTAATCACAAGGATAGAAGATTTAGTACTGTAGCCTTAGCGGCTACATTCTTTAGCTTGACCTATTATATGATTTGTAATTTCGAGGATGAAATTCTTATAAGGTGGGTAGGATGTAAGTCCCCTGAATTTTAGGATTATTTTTTCAATTTTCTAAATCAATTATTTTGAATAAATATTGTTATTTGATTAATATTTTTATTTAATGTTCTTTTCCGTGACTTTGACTTCCGGAGCGTCAGGGATGCCAATCTCTGGAAACTCTCTTCATTAGTTTGTAGTAGACAAGATTATCTTTATGTTGATATATCATGTCCCACTCAAACTTGTTCTCTTGTACTCTTTTTGCTTCGCACAATTTTGGGTCAATTTAGACCATTTGATCGTTGAATAATTATTAATTAAATTCCCACTTTTATCTTTGATCATCATATGCACGTTACTGTGACTTTTAATTTAAGAGCACAAGACTAGTCATTTTCTTGAAACCAATTTCTCATGCATGATCTACTCGAGACACCCTACACCCATGACCTTCGTGTCCCACCCAGACAGACCATCTTGTGTTTCATTTTTATCGCACGACTTTTCTAACACCAGACCAAATCTCGATTCACCCCACGAAGTTATTTTTATTCCTAACTCGAATTGGGAACGCCTTTTCGACCCAAACCTGTCGACCCAAAGCATGAACACGACCCACTTTAAGCCCACTACCTTTATTTTTACTTGTTGGCCTTGTGTGTTGATAGATAGAAGTTTTGGACTTGATTATTGGGGGAGGTTGACCTAGGGAGAAGTACGACCATCTTAATTTCGAGGACGAAATTTTTCTAAGGAGGGTAGATTTGTAACCGCCACTTTTCTAAAATAAGGATAATTTTAAACTTTTGTAAATTGGCCATTTAATAATAGGTTTAAATTATGTTATTGATTTATTGGTAAATTTTGTTTATTTTTAATATTATTAAATTAGTGTTTTGTGGTTTTGTCCTTTTTGCTAATGTAACCTTAGAGCTGTTTAGTCTAGAGACTAACCATGACCATGGAGGCCTAACCCATGAGGTTAGATTAGCTAATTACCACTTTTTAGGCTAAGGATATTTTGATCATTTTTTATATTTTAATATTTTGGAAATTTTATATTTTTTAATATTGTTTTTATTGGATTTGTTTAGTCGGGTTTGAGTTTCGCCTCGTTCCGACTTGTATTGTGACCCGGGTAGCTTAAACTCTAGATGGGACCCAATATTAAGTTAAGCATGGCCCACAAAACCCAATATTTAAGTTAGTTAGTTAGTTAGACTAATTTTTATCATTTTAGAATGGTTAAGTTAGAGACTCAAAACTATGCCCTTTTGATCCCAAACTTGAACCTTAGTTAGATCAAACCACATGTGACTAGAGAGGGGCAATTAGGATATTTTCCATTAGCCCTAATGGACTCTTTATGACAGCCATCTTTAGGAGAGAATGGTTCATTTCATTCATTACAATCTTGCCTCTTTTATTTTCCTTTTGTTCTTCCCTAATTTTAGAGAGCCTTCCCTTTGATTTGATCTCCAAATCAAATCATTCTTTCACCAAATCTTTTCTCAATCATTCCCGTTCTCCAAGGAAAGGGTGCTACCAAGGATTGGAAGAGAAGTGCAAGGAGGAGTGTCCACTTTGAGGGATCTTCGTATCGGAGCCGTGTCCTAAAGGATTTCATTTGAATTCCACTCCCAATAGGTAAAACCCATCCTCTAAATCGATTTTCTTTTCATATAAATTAGTTTTGAATCCGTATGATCCATCCTCATGCATGTGTCCCCTTTAGATTCAAATTTGAGACCATTTGGAGCCCTCTAGAACAAGTTAGGATTTTGCCTTGTGTCCTACTTGTAGAATCTCCAATTAGGATACTCCATGTGTTTGGTTTATTGCCTAATAGGATTTAATGTGTTCTAATTTCTGTTTTGACATGTTAAAGGGTGGATTGATGTTAGTTAGTATGGTTAGAACAAGTTTCATGTGTATGTCTATGTGGTTTAGCCTACATGGTTTATATTGGCCTCAACATGTCTATTTGGCCTATATTCATGAGGTGGACTGATTTGGATATGTTATTATATATATATATTAGAGAGTGAGTTTGTATGTATAGATATGTGTGTGTGTGTGTATATATGTGAGTGAATTGTATATAGATATGTGTTTGTGGTTGGAATGAGGATGAGTGAATAAAAATGAATGGATGAATAGAGGATAGAGGAGAGTGTGAGAGAGAGGGGATGAAGAGAGAGTGCAGCAGCTGCTGCCTTTAGCAGCAACACATACTGCTGCAGCCTATACAGCAGCCATAGTTGCACAGTACACAGTAGCAGTTTTCAGCAGCAACAGCCTATGTTTGACCCCCTTTTGACACCCCAATACACCCCGATTAGCCCCCAATACTTACCTCTATATGTTCACCAAATATCCTACTACAAAACCCCTATATTTGTGATTGTTAGAGTGGTGTAGATTTGCTATAAAGTTAGTGATTAGAATGCTAGAAAATAAGCTAAGCCACATGTTACATGTTGTAGGTTAAGGTAATGTTGAAAGTTAAGGTATGTGAAAAGATGCGTTAGATGAGTTAGTTAATAGGAGTTAGTGGTTGGTAATGGTTAGGAATGTTATTTTCTTGGTATTCTAGGATACCAAGAGGGGTACCTCCAAGGTTAAAGTGATTTACCTTGGTATTAGCAAGGTAAAGATAATTACCTTGGTAAAAGGTAAGTTAAGGTAAAGGGGTATAATCAAGATATTGGGTTCAGAATACAATATTGGCCTAGGAATATGATGTCTTGGTAGGTAAATGTTAGAAAGGGTATGTTTAGTCTAGTTTTGATTCCGTTGACCCAAAGTTGACTTTTTCACCAAAAGTCAACCACAAGTCAACGCTTTGCCTAGAATGGTCTAGAACTCAACCAGAGTTGACTAGTTGACCAAAAGTCAACAGTTGGTCAACATTAGCCTAGTTTGACCTAGTGATGACCTAGAGTTGACTAGAGTTGACCAGAGTTGACCAGTTGACTAAAAGTCAACTGTAAGTCAACCTTTAACCTAGTTTGACTTGGTTTGACTTCCTGTGACCTAGTTTGACCTAGTTTGACTTGATATGACCTAGTTTGACTTAGTTGACTGAGATTGACCTAGATTTTATATTATACATTAGAAAATCTTGCCTAACTCTGTTTAAACCCTAATTAACTTACAATATCTCATCTTTAGGTTTGTGACATCACTTTGAGCAACGACCCCATTTGACAGCTCAGGACCGCAGACGAGTACATTCTCTGATAGTAGTTCCTTGTCTTGATATCTTCTGTATCCGATTCAGTTATAGTATTTTACTTGATTCTTGTCACGATGGTGCACGGACTAGTATACGTTGGATCCTGGCATGAGATGTTATTCCTGGACTTTCTTGGTATATTGGTATATTGTTCGATCTTGTTTGTTGTACTTGTATAGACACCAATTTCTGAAGGAGATTAGCTACCCTCTTGGAGAATCCCGTGTCATGATGTGCTATATCCGGATCCACATACTATTCGGGGATGTGGAGTTGTTAGTGGTTATGTGATCAATACCATACTTGTATTCATATACTTGTTCATAGTTATACCTTTACTTCACGTAGGGTAAATCCTGACCCTACTTGTTCATAGCTTTCCATGCTGGCTGGTCTGACCCATAGTTCTTGTTGTTGTTGTTCATAGCCAGTCAAATGGTACACCATGATCTTAACCCAAGCCGATCACATAATACTCTAATATCTCAAGGCAAATTTTATGTTTACATTATACATCAGATATTTCTGTACTTTTCTACTTTCCTGTAAGTTACACCCTGACATGATTTCTCGTTTATATATCATATTTTACTTACAGTCATGATATATGTAACGCCCCAGTCCCAAAATACGTAGGACCAAGTACGTAAACATGCCAGCTGTAACATAGGGGCCTTGTATGTATACATAAGCTGTAAAATACAGTAATCCAAGACAAGCTAAATCTCATCCACAATAAAAAGAATAATAATATAAAAATCAACCTGAATATTGATGATACAATCGTTGGGCGGAGACAAAGTCCACTACCAACTATCTCAATGAAAGAAATGTACAAGAATCGATCCATAAAATAGCAAGGCGACCCAAGCGCAATCGTCTTCGAAGAAATGGAGAACACCACAGCTTTGACTAGGATACCTGCGGAAGACATGAATACACACCTAGGGAAAAACCAGGTCCTCAGACGGACGTAGCAAGATACATGAAGAACAAGCTAATATGAACTGCCAGAATAATAAAATAATATATAAAAGACTATCCTAGACACACATACGCAAAGGAGATTCTAACCGCCTAATGTATAATTTAGAGGACAACTTTCATGCGCATGGATGGGATTTTAGGCTATGTGTACGTAACTGGCATCCAATCATCTGTATCCGGCCGTAACGTCCAAAACGTCAGAGGGTATCTGCAAATAAATTGCCAAAGTTCCATCCGAAGACTGTGGTTTACCTGTTTAGATTCCCATACGCACTAGCGACTGTCCTCCCCTAATATTTTCTATACTGTTCAAGTCATGTCCATGGCTCGTCCAGTTTTGTAACTGCTTGAGTCTCTAAACCCTAGTCATAGCAGTTACGATCATCTATCTGTCATACGACTTTAGAAATAGCTAGTCAATAAGTCGTGCCCCTAGCAACATGTCTCAAACCGTGTAATGTGAGTGTCACAGCCAAAGGAGATATAAGGATATCCCCCAACAAGAAGGTGGTCCGCTAACACTAAGTCAACATGCATAAAATAAAGTAACGACTAATGAAGTCGCTTGCACCCAAGTGTGGCTTGGACGCACAGTTTATAACAAAGGAAACTAACAATATGAAACAAAATAAATAATGCAGAAAATAAATAATTTGACAGTTAATTAGCAAGGTATACTTGCATGTTGCGACTCCTGGTGAGCTGTCTGGTGTGGTACAACAAAGGTGGCACAAGATCGACTTCGGTGCAACAACGACGCAAGGTGACCTCGGGTGATGACACGGACAGTTCCATCGGGTCCAGGACGGTCAATTTAGCTAGGTTAGGCATAAGGTAATCCGGTTTTGGTAGAAAGATACAGTTAGCAAGGACGGATGATGGTCGAAAGAAAATTTTAAAATATAATATATATACGACTTTTGAAAATATATTCATAATAGATTTTATTAGTAAAAGTAATTTTGCTAAGCACTTGAAAATATGGAAAATTTACTTAGGCTAATATTCTAAGCTCGTAAAAATATAGTTTAAGTAGAAACTATATTTCGTTTAAAATATTGTTAGGTAAATACAAATTAATTCTAGAAAATTTTAAAGGACACAAAACTCATTTTTGTCAAATGTAATTTGTCGGGTCAAAACTATATATATATATATATATATATATATATATATATATATATATATATATATATATATATATATATATATATATATATATATATATATATATATTAGGCCAAAAGACATAAATGAGATACTACAAAAATATGACTATATAGTTAGAAATATTTCAATATATTGAGAACCAAATAACAATATTGGTATGAATGGAAAGAATAGTGATTATTAATAACAAAATACTATTTAAAAAAAGATATTAATAATAGTAAATAAAAATCTTACTCATATTCAAATCCACCTGGATATATACAAAACATATACCCTTTTATTATAAAATAATAATAATAATGTTAATAACATTACTGTGGTAAAGAAGCAAGCGAAACAAAATAATAATAATAAAACAATTTCATAATAATAATAATATTAATATTAATATTATTAATATCAATAAAACTAAAGAGCAGCCATCAAATGCTATGCTGAAAAAAGGGTTATGCCAATAAAATCATGGAGGAAGAGAGAAGAGTGAGGTGAGAAGAAAGGGGATCGGGAGAGGGCTCGTCGGGGAGAAGAAAGGAGGATGGGCGGCGGGCTTGCTCGGGCGGCGGAGGGAGAGAGTGAGCGGAGCTGCGGAGGAAGGGAAGATCGGAGCAGCCGGGATGGGTGGCGCTCAGGCGGAGCTGCGGGAGAGGCGCACGGAGGAGAGATGGGGCTCGGGCTGGCGGAGGCAAAGGGGGTTTCCGAGCGCGAGCGGCTGGGAGGCTGAGAAGAAGAGGGGCGATCGGAAGGAGGGTTTCTCCGAAGGGGGTTTCGGCGGAGGCGGCGAGCGGAGGCCGGTAGCTGCGGGGGCAACGTACGAGCTTCGCCTCCTGCACTGGAGTTCGTCGGCGCTTATCGGCGGTGGTGAGCTCGTCGCAGCGTACTGGTGGCGGCGAGCTCGACCGCGGCGGGTCCAAGGGCGTGGGACGGTGATGGTGAAGGCGGCGGTCGCGAGCGAAGTCCGGGCAGCGGCTCAGAGGGCGGCGCCAGAGAAGGTGAGTAGGGTTAGGGTTTTAATTTCTTCCTTCTTTGTTGGTGGTGGTGATTTTTACGGTGGTCCGGTGGTGGTTTGGGTCTAGACCGGTGGGTCGATGGTGGTGGAGCGATCGGAGCGGGGGACAGTTTGTCCGTGGCGGTGTTGTCCAAGGATGAGTGTGGTGGTTGCGGTTTCGGAAAGGCCGGAGTTTGGCTGGGGCTTGGTCGGGCTGTCGGGTTGTGTTGGGTTAGGGTTCCGTAGTGAGGACGGGGTGGTGATGGATGGTGGTGGTGGCGCTCTGTGTTAGGCGTGGCCAGAAACAGGGAGAGGAAGCGTGGCCAGGGTGACGCTGGTCTGGGATTGGTCGGAGGGAGGTGGTTGTGGCAGTCGGTGTTGATGGCAGCGGGGTGGCGGTGATGGTGATGATGGTGCCGGGTCGTGGTAAGGCAGGAGCAGTAGAGACTAGGCTAGGGCTAGGATTATTTGTGTCGGGGTTTGTCCGACACGGCGAGATAGGAATATATTTGTAAATATGGAGTAAGACGGGGAGGGGACACGGACACGATGCACGGTGGTTGAAAATTATTTGTGGAGTAATTTTGCTTGTGGAATTAATGGAGGAGTACCTGCCTATTTATAGAATGTGGAAATTTCTATTAGGATAAGGATTAGAAAAAGATTTAAATCCCCAAAATAGATAATTTACAACTTAATTTAAAATCAATCAAATCCAATCAAAATACAAATCCAATTTAAATCTAATTAAATTTTTAGTTGAAAATCAAATAAAATAAATCAAATTTTAAATATTTAACTATTTAAATAAATCCATAAATTCAAATCAAGATTTAAATCGCCACAAAAATTTTGAAATACATTTTCCAAAAATACTAATAATAATAATTTTGAAAATAATAAATATTTAAATATCTTTTTAAATAATAAAATATTAATATTAATATTAATAAATTTCAAAAATTAATTTTAATATTGATTGGAACTACTTTAAAAATACCTTTGAAATAATTTAAGATAATTAATAAATAATTTTGAGAATTAATTTATACATAAATTATATCTTACGCCTTTTTTTAATAATGATAAAAATAAAGTAATTACTATATATTAATTTGAAACTATAAAAATGGAAAAAAAAAATATTTTTCTAAAAATATGTACGCTCGCACATATTCTCACTCGTCGAGCCATTACGAAAAATGAAATTTTGTGCGCGACGTATAATACAACTACGCGACGTAAAATACAAAAATTTAAATCAGTACCAAATTAAAAAAATAGTAAAAATTTAGGGATTTTACATCCTACCCAACTTACAAGAATTTCGTCCTCGAAATTAAGAATAATTCTGGCGGGTGGGGAGGTCATATGGGTATATCGGTAATGAATGTGATCAAGTCACTAGACGAGGCAAAGAAACGACGTTCAATGCAAACATGCATTAGAAAATCGCGATGAACAAATAATGACGAAAAATAAATCATGGATATGGCAAACGCTAGAAGGACAATGTTTAAGGTTAGAGTTTAATCAAGATAACATGCAATAAAGAATAGTACGATATCAAGGAAAATAAATTGAGAACTTAAAGACATGGTTCCTTGAGAGTAGGTTGGGGGCACGATTAATAGAGCGATTAGAAGGTCATGATAGTAAATATAGGGCCGAAAAGAAGGACGAGTAGTTTAAGACGAAGATATAGTATTATTGAGTGGTAATGGTCACAAGAGATAGGATAGCTAGAGGAAATTCAAGTACAGCGCCTTCGTCCTTCTAAAATAGGTGAAGGCGAAAGTAATATAGAGTTCAAAGACGATATTATCGAATACGAATACGTGGTTCAAAGGCGGCCGAATAATTCAAAAAGAATTGTCAAGGCAATAGCGGATGAGATTCTAGGGGCAAGTTTTAACTATATCTCAACCATGTAGGATAATCGTATAAGAGGCGAACCAAAGTGCACTAGGTTGATCAGTGTCACGACCCGCACCCACTGTGAGGGAACGAGAACGTAACAGTGTCCAGCCTACGCCGCAGTGTCGGCGGTAGAACGCTGTTCTAGGTCATGAACTATAACTAGCATAATATGAAAACTCTCCATAAGGAGGCCAACACAGAGGTACAACTCAATCACAATCTAAGGTAGAAGGTAGCACGATGAAATAGATAAAAAATCCTCAACTGAGGTACAACAGAAATGAAATACAAGTCTTATCATCTACTAGTCTTAACATCTAGAATATACAACTCAGAAAATAAAGACAACAGCTAAAACATGGAAAGAAATAGTCTAAGCTATCTACACTAAGCAAGGATATCATCCTCAGCAGCTTCCTGAACCTCCCCAGGGGTTCAGGTCGCGAGTGTCATCTAGGCAAGCTCCAAAGTAAGGGTTGCAGGGTTCCTCGTCATCCTCTGTAAAAATTTTAACAGGTCCAGTCAGGACGGGAGCGAGCACAATACATCTCAACAGTTCATAGCAGGTTAGAAAATATAATCATGCAGTAAAGTAAGATATAGATACTGAAGAAAATGCAGTATGTAAACAGAGAGAGAGCTGTAATAGAAATATCTACTATAAGTAGAGAGCTACCAGTGACCAGTAATTTAGAGTACAAAGTCGACATGTGAACGGCTTGATTTGCACATGGCTATACTAAAGAGGCGTACATGGCTATTCTACTTTAGAATTGTTCACATGGCTATTTATACTCCCCCGTACCCTCAACTAATACACAAGGATCCAACCAGGTTATGTTATGATTCTATGTAACAGCCCCCGAAGGGTGGTAAGCCTCCGAAAGGTGATAAGTCCCCAAAGGATGATATGCCCCCAAAGGGTGATAAGCCTCCGAAAGGTGATAAGCCCCCAAAGGTGATATGCCCCCAAAGGGTGATAAGCCTCCGAAAGGTGATAAGCTCCCAAAGGGTGATATGCCCCCAAAGGGTGATAAGCCCCCAAAGGGTGATACATAGTAGTCCTATAAATGGGATAAGGATTCAGAGAAGACTCTGTGATCATATGGGTATATGTCATAAGTGATCAAAGAACCAAAGAAGCATATGATACGTCGTGTAAGTGAAACGCACAGAACATAGAGTACCCGATGCTCCCTGAAGGGATAACATCTCAAGAAGGGATCTATATAGTACTAATCCGTGTGACCAACGTGACAGTATCAAGTAAAGTAATTTAATACAAGAAATAATCCTAAGTAGGATATGAAATGATCAGAGAATGTACTCGCCTCGTATCTGAATGTCTGAAGTAAATGTACTGTCCGAGATGAGATACTTGACTCCTAGTTAGAGCAACACAAGTCAAGATGTATACAGGAGATGATAATAGTAATCTACAATGCATCTGCATGCTGTCTAGGTCGAACTAGGCCAAAGTCAACTCTTGGTCAACTCTGGTCAACCCTAGAAGTCAAACTAGGTCAACCAAGTCAAACCTAAGTCAAATAAGTCAAACTAGTCTATTCTAGGTCTAACAAACCATTCTAGGTCCTAACAAGGCTAAACAGTCTATTCTAGACTCCACACTGACATACCATGCCATAGGCTAGAAGACTAGGCCATGGGCCAATAGGCTAAGCCAAGTCTAAGCAACCATATCCATATCTAAACCAACACATACATACATATATACAATACACTATATCATATGGTATCACATACACTATACACATATTATATTATATGTATATACACTACATTATATATATATACATTACATTATATGTATATACAATAGGATATATAGAGAGGGTGTGTGTGTGGTAGTGTGTGAGTAGTGAGAGAGTGAAAGTGTGTGAGTGTGAGAGCTATGTAGGTATTGATAGTGAAAAGGGGAAGGGGATTAACTCTCAATGACAGTAATACACACATGAACATGTGAACCTACAATCTCAGATTTTTAGCCAAACTTAGGAATAAATTCATGAACCCATTTTCAGAATTCTAGAGTAGTCATACACCAAAACAATTTGGATTCCTCATAAAATCTCAGATTTTAATTTAAGCACCAACCACATATAGTACTAGCTGTTAAATTCAGTTAAAAGGGAAAAAAAAATCAACTCAGGACTTCCTTTTATAGTACACAAGTTGTATCAAAACAAAAATCAGATTTCTATCTCAGTTTTTCACATGAACAGTCAAACCCCACCCAACTCTACATTTCGAATTCAAAACAAAGCCAAAACACCTAAAAATTAACCTACAAGTAGAATTCACATAGGAGGACAGGTTTAGGGACTAAAACCAAATCCTTAACAATATTAATTTGGATTAAACAGTTGCCAAAGTCCATGTTTCAAATCTGAAAAATGCAGGAAGAACACTACACAGTTTCAGGATTAGGTAATTAGGAATTTACACATAAAACTAAAACAAAACACTAATTTATAGGTTGGTAATGTACTAAAAGCATGTACACGTGTCGTGTGATGAGTTTGTGTCCACCAAAGTGGACACAAACGTGTCCAGTCCAATTAAACCTAAAATCGGGTAAACTGGACACAGGAATTTGGGCAGCCTCGTGCGGGTGTGCACGCGTGTCGTGCACCCGAAACAGGCCAACCCAGGCCTCGTGCTCGTGTCCCCACCTAGGCTAGGTCTAGGTGCTCGTGTCTAAGTGCCTGCATCGTGTCTTCGTGTCGCCGTGTCCGTGAACCAGAGCCGTATCAGTGGCTAATTACACAGTATGCACAGTGCAGTGTATTCCCCATGCGTGGCCGATTTCTCTCAATCCAGACCACGAAATCTCGTGAAACTTAGGGAGTGTGATGACAGAAGGTGCCCCAAGCTCCCTACGAAATTTTGTGTCAAGGCAAGCCGTGTCGTGTCCTGTGGAACCCACGAGTAGCAGGGGATCCGCCAGACCGCGCACGGAGCCGTGTCCGCGAGTCCATTGCGACTCGGACACGACTCAAAATCACCCCAGTAATTCGAAATCATGTAAGCGACATCAAAACATAATTTTCCATTCAAACATAACTCGAAAATAATACAAAAAGTTTCACTGAGGCATTTTCACAAACATATTGAATAGTGCACTGATACGTGTCCTGTTAGGACACGAAACGACACAAAAACTTAGGGTTTCCTATTCCTACTGTTAGGTTAGGTCTAGGGCTCCCTAATGATGCAAAAACTTTAGGATTCTATGGTGAAAATAGGAAGTTACCTCTATGTATCAAAACCCTCCAAAAAGCTCAAATGAGTGATGTTCTTCACAATGGTGAAACTCCTCCAAAGCTCCCCAAATCTGAGAACACTAATAACCAACAGAAAGTAGGAAGAATTTAGAACCCAATGCAATTTTTTTGGGTTAAAAAGGAATTAAAATGGATTTACTAAGATTTTTGGAAGATGGACAATTACCTCTTTCTAAAACTT
Organism: Iris pallida; assembly: GCA_029216955.1. Classification (NCBI taxonomy): domain Eukaryota; kingdom Viridiplantae; phylum Streptophyta; class Magnoliopsida; order Asparagales; family Iridaceae; genus Iris; species Iris pallida. The sequence continues at coordinate 10,769,400 of JANAVB010034616.1, read as the reverse complement.
GGTAAAATTTCCTAATGGAGGCTAGCCCTAACTTTGGGAGAGAATTAAATAGGATGGGAAAGGGTTAATAGTGGCTGCCATGGGCTGATTAGGGTTAGGGTTGGTTCATGGTGTGGGCCTATGGGCTATTAAGCCTAAGTCATTAATCATGACTTATGAAGTCATAAGCCATATTAGTCAAATCAACTCCAAATCCCTCCAAACAAGTTCCAATGACTTAACCCTCACTAAATTAGGTTAAACCAAGTTTACTTAACCTAACCAAGTGGTCTTAACCTAGGTCAGTCACTAGGTTAGTCTCCTAGTCAACACTAGTCAACCCTCATTCAAACAATTCCAAAATAAATTCTAAAAATTCCCATAAATTCAAATAAATTATAATAAATCCAAATAACCCTAAAATGTTAAAATACCCTAATCTCATGGCTAGGCTCTAGGGTAGGCAGTCTCTACTATTCACTAGCACAACACCAAATCACAAGTCATGAATTTAAATAGCTTAAAAATAATTAAATATCATAATATGAAATAAATATCATTAAATAATAACTATAATTACAAAATTTCAAAATTATCCTCTTCTGGAAAAGTGGGTGTTACAATCAGACCATCATGCACCGGTTCTGAGTAGACAATATGTTAGTGGGGGCCCCCAATAAAATATATGTCCTTGAACAAGCTTGAATAAAAAGTAAGCTTGCAAAAATTAGGCTATTTAGCAGCATTAGTCACGATGGTAAAATTATAGGCACGAGAGTCTTGTCATGTGATTGTTCTTATACATTCATCCTACTGTCTTTTGTCTAAGGCTTAGTGGGCTAGATAAGTTAGGATCCTATAAAGGCTATAGTCTAAGTAATCATGTTAATATGGGTTATTAGGTCGTGAGGTATCTACCCAACTTATAAGAGTTAAACTAGTAGGGTGATGGGACAATGGGACAAGTCTACCTAGTATGGATTACCTTTCTAACTAACATCAAGCACGAAAGAAGGATAAAAATTAACGGTAAAGGAAATTAAGCAAGATGCAAATCAAGGAAGTCAAAGTAGAATCGAGGAGGTCAATTATGTGGATGAGATCCTAGACTCTAATCATATTCGCAGGCTTGCTTGGCACGGTAAAGTAACCAAACAATTTATCCTGACCTGCATGGGCCACCACAAAAACATGTAACGTTCCAGTCCCAAAATACGTAGGACCAAGTACGTAAACATGTCAGCTGTATACATACGAAGTATATAGGCCTTGTATGTATACATAAGCTGTAAAATGCAGTAATCCAAGACACTAAATCTCATCCACAATGAAAAGAATAATAATATAAAAATCAACCTGAATATTGATGATACAATCGTTGGACGGAGACAAAGTCCACTAGCAACTATCTCAATGAAAGAAATGTACAAGAATCGATCCATAAAATGGCAAGGCGACCCAAGCGCAATTGTCTTCGAAAAAATGGAGAAGACCATGGCCTTGACTAGGATACCTGCAAAAGACATGACCACATACCTTGGGAAAAACCGGGTCCTCAGACGGACGTAGCAAGATACAGGAAGAACAAGCTAATATGAACTGCCAGAATAATAAAATAATATATAAAAGACTATCCTAGACACACATATGCAAAGGAGATTCTAAGCGCCTAATATGTAATTTAGAGGACAACTTTCATGCGCATGGGTGAGATTTTAGGCTATGTGTACGTAACTGGCATCCAGTCATCCGTATCCGACCGTAACGTCCAAAACGTCAGAGGATATCTGCAAATATATTGCCACAGTTCCATCCGGAGACTGTGGTGTACTTGTTTGGATTCCCATACGCACTAGCGACTGTCCTCCCCTAATATTTTCTATACTGTTCAAGTCAAGTCCATGGCTCGTCCAGTTTTGTAACTGCTTGAGTCTCTAAACCCTAGTCATAGCAGTTACGATCATCTATCCGTCACACGACTTTAGTGATAGCTAGTCAATAAGTCGTGCCCCTAGCAACATGTCTCAAACCGTGTAGTGTGAGTGTCACAGCCAAAGGAGATATAAGGATATCCCCCAACAAGAAGGTGGTCCGCTAACACTAAGTCAACATGCATAAAATAAAGTAACGACTAATAAAGTCGCTTGTACCCAAGTGTGGCTTGGACGCACAGTTTATAACAAAGAAAACTAACAATATGAAATAATACAGAAAATAAATAATTTGACAGTTAATTAGCAAGGTATACTTGCATGTGCGACGCCTGGTGAGCTGCCTGGTGTGGTACAACAAAGGTGGCACAAGATCGACTTCGGTGCAACAACTACGCAAGGTGACCTCGGGTGATGACACGGACAGTTTCATCAGGTCCAGGACGGTCAATTTAGCTATGTTAGGCATAAGGTAATTCGGTTTTGGTAGGAAGATATGATTAGCAAGGACGGATGATGGTCGAAAGAAAATTTTAAAATATAATATATATAGGACTTTTGAAAATATATTCATAATAGAGTTTTATTAGTAAAAATAATTTTGCTAAGCACTTGAAAATATGGAAAATTTACTTAGGCTAAAATTCTAAGCTTGTACAAATATAGTTTAAGTAGAAACTATATTTTGTTTAAAATATTGTTAGGTAAATACAAATAAATTCTAGAAAATTTTATAGGATACAAAACTCATTTTTTTCAAATGTAATTTGTCGGGTCAAAACTATATATATATATATATATATATATATATATATATATATATATATATATATATATATATATATATATATATATATATATATATATATATATATATATATATATATATATTAGGCCAAAAGACATAAATGAGATACTACAAAAATATGACTATATAGTTAGAAATATTTCAATATATTGAGAACCAAATAACAATATTGGTATGAATGGAAAGAATAGTGATTATTAATAAAAAAAATACTATTATAAAAAAATACAATTATAAAAAAATATTAATAATAGTAAATAAAAATCTTACTCATATTCAAATCCACCTGGATATATACAAAACATATACCCTTTTTATTATAAAATAATAATAATAATAATGTTAATAACATTACTGTGGTAAAGAAGCAAGCGAAACAAAATAATAATAATAAAAACAATTTCATAATAATAATAATAATAACAATAATAATAATAAAAAAAACTAAAGAGCAGCCATCAAATGCTATGCTGAAAAAAAAGGGTTATGCCAATAAAATCATGGAGGAAGAGAGAAGAGTGAGGTGAGAAGAAAGGGGATCGGGAGAGGGCTCGTCGGGAAGAAGAAAGGAGGATGGGCGGCGGGCTTGCTCGGGCGGCGGAGGGAGAGAGTGAGCGGAGCTGCGGAGGAAGGAAAGATCGGAGCGGCCGGGATGGGTGGCGCTCAGGCAGAGCTGCGGGAGAGGCGCGCGGAGGAGAGATGGGGCTCGGGCTGACGGAGAGAAAGGGGGTTTCCGAGCGCGGGCGGCTGGGAGGCTGAGAAGAATAGGGGCGATCGGGAGGAGGGTTTCTCCGAAGGGGGTCTCGACGGAGGCGGCGAGCGGAGGCGGGTGGCTGCGGGGGCTGCTCACGAGCTTCGCCTCTGGCACTGGAGTTCGCCGACGCTTATCGACGGTGGTGAGCTCGTCGCAGCGTACTGGTGGCGGCAAGCTCGACCGCGGCGGGTCCAAGGGCGTGGGACGGTGATCATGGTGAAGGCGGCGGTCGCGAGCGGAGTCCGGGCAGCGGCTCGGAGGGCGGCGCCGAAGAAGGTGAGTAGGGTTAGGGTTTTAATTTCTTCCTTCTTTGTTGGTGGTGGTGATTTTTACGGTGGTCCGGTGGTGGTTCGGGTCTGGACCGGTAGGTCGATGGTGGTGGTTTGAGCGTATCAGAACGGGGCACAGTTTGTTCGTGGAGGTGTTGTCCAAGGATGAGTGTGGTGGTTGCAGTTTCGGGAAGGCCGGAGTTTGGCTGGGGCTTGGTCGGGCTGTCGGGTGGTGCTGGGTTTGGGTTCCGTAGTGAGGACGGGGTGGTGATGGATGATGGTGGTGGCGTTCTATGTTAGGCGTGGCCGAAAATAGGGAGAGGAAGCGTGGCCAGGGTGACGCTGGTCTGGGATTGGTCGGAGGGAGGTGGTTATGGCAGTCGGTGTTGATGGCAGCGGGGTGGTGGTGATGGTGATGATGGTACCGGGTCGCGGTGAGGCAGGAGCAGTAGAGACTAGGCTAGGGCTAGGATTATTTGTGTCGGGGTTTGTCCGACACGGCGAGATAGGAATATATTTATAAATATGGAATAAGACGGGAAGGGGACACGGACACGATGCACTGTGGTTGAAAATTATTTGTGGAGTAATTTGGCTTGTGGAATTAATGGAGGAGTACCTGCCTATTTATAGGATGTGGGAATTCCCATTAGGATAACGATTAGAAAAAGATTTAAATCTCCAAAATAGATAATTTACAACTTAATTTAAAATCAATCAAATCCAATCCAAATACAAATCCAATTTAAATCTAATTAAAATTTTAGTTTAAAATCAAATAAAATAAATCAAATTTTAAATATTTAACTATTTAAATAAATCCATAAATTCAAATTAAGATTTAAATCGCCACAAAAATTTTGAAATACATTTTCCAAAAATACTAATAATAATAATTTTGAAAGTAATAAATATTTAAATATATTTTTAAATAATAAAATATTAATATTAATAAATTTTGAAAATTAATTTAAATATTAATTGGAACTACTTCAAAAATACCTTTGAAATAATTTAAGATAATTAATAAATAATTTCGAGAATTAATTTATACATAAATTATATCTTACGCCTTTTTTTAATAATGATAAAAATAAAATAATTACTATATATTAATTTGAAACTATAAAAATGGAAAAAAAATGTTTTTCTAAAAATATGTACGCTCGCACATATTCGCACTCGTCGAGCCATTACGAAAAATAAAATTTTGTGCGCGACGTATAATGCAACTACGCGACGTAAAATAAAAAATTTAAATCAGTACCAAATTAAAAAAATAGTAGAAGTTTAGGGGTTTTACAATATATCATATTGTATTCCATTATGATTGTCTCTTATAGCATTTGTCAATACTATGAAACTGTTGTTGGAGGTGTACTTGCTCATTTTCCTGACAGAATAACCGTTGATGTTTACAGAGGCCATGTTGGCTGATTGCTCTACCTTTTACGGGTATGGCCAGGATAGAGTTTGATGAGACATTATCCCTGGAGCCCGTAGTTGATATAGCCCATGTTTAGACTGTTAGATAGGTTTGTCTGGATTGCGAGCCAGCTAGTATTGAGACTAATATTATATTTGTGTTTGGGACCTTGTGTTATGTTTTCGACTCTCTACTATGTTTGTGACTTTGCTTCTATTTTCGTACTTATATTTTCCATCATATCTTTATGATATTCGTGCCTATCTTCCCTAGATGTCTTGTGATTGAGTTGAGATTATATACCTCCGTGCGGAGATGATAGGTACATATATATATTGTGTCTAGATGATATACTTTCTAGTAGACCTATACAACGCTCTACTGCCGATTCTGTGGCGTAGGCTGGACGTACCCACATGCTCATGCCCCTAATTAGGGCGCGGGTCGTGATACCTCAAAATCTATAAGTATGGTCTCTTGGACGATATTCCTCGTCGGAATCGTTATGGATATCATAGGGAATCCTAGATCTAAGTTCCTCTCTCCTAGGTGGAGCAGGATTAGCGGGGTTTTGCCTTTCGGGGGTATGACATTTCTATGACGCTCTCTAGCATGTTGTGTTGTATATGAATTTGGTCCACGGACGGCTGTTGTCACTCCCGAGTGAGATGGATCTCGCACAATAGTTTGATGGGATTGTTCAAGGGCATATATTGCTTCCATTTGGTTGAATCTAGCATTTAAAGTCTCTATCCTAGCATCAAGTGCATTGAATCTAGGATTAAGTTCAGCTAAAATTTCTTTTTTTTAGAGTCTAAAATCAATGAAGACAATTTATCAAACATCTCACTATTTTCCATGTTCGAACTTAAAATTTTCCCGCTATGCAAATGCATAAACAAACCTAACCAGGCTTTGATACCAATTTGACGCAGGATGGGACTTAAGTTCGACTAATCCAAGTCTAAAATTATGATTCGTAATAGATTTAACTACAAACAATTTTTTTGTAATTGATTAAACAAAAGATGGTGAACGGAGACCTAGTTATTGCTATTAATTTTGAAAGTAAATTGCACAACTTACCCGGAAGGGTGCGATTAGGTCGCAAGCCTTCAAGATAGGCGCAAACTTCGTTCTACGAGGGATAGGTCTTCAGCACTTACTTGGACCTCCTTGAATATGGTGCACAACTTCGTGTCGAGGAAGAAGATCGTACACGTCACTCGCGAACAGCATACTCGACCCGGATTTGACTTGTGTTCGTGAAATTTGAATCGTTGACGTCGTCGTCGTCGTCTTCGGAGGGCCTTTAAATGTTCCTCCAAACAAGAAGCGGATCCTTCGGCGAAGACGTTAGCAGGAATGTATTAGAATGGAAGAAAACTCACTCAACTCTTATAGGCTTATCACCAAAGTTTAAAAGTGAATTTTTATTCTCATCATTCTATGTCTCTTCTACAAGTTTTTGGCTCTATTTATAGCCATGCACTCAACTAAAAGATAACACAAAATAATTGTAAATAAGATAAATTTCTTATCTAACCTAACCTCCCAACTGATAAAAGAATCTAAACTCATCATCTAAATTATCATCCAAACTAACCTCCCAAACAAACAAATAACAATAAAGATAAATAAAATTCCAACTTTTCATCAAAATATATTTTTCAGATATTTTCAAGCTAGCTAGTCTAAGACTCGGGCTCGTCTTTGTCTCGTTCCGCATCTTGGTCGAATCTGGTCCCCATCACCATCTCCAATGGGGATTTCTAAAATTGGATTTATATCCTACATGTCATTGTACTTTATGGATATTTCTATCCTAGTTGATAGAGTTTCTATATAGAAGTTGTACATACAAATAAACACTCTCCAATGGGATCTCCATTTCTATCTTACGTTACAACAAATAGAAGGATAAACTTAATGATGTGGGGTTCAACATTAAATGGTATGAGTGATGGAGGGTTTCTAAGGGGGTTCCACATGCCTATAGAAACTCTTCATCCTACATCACCGTCATGTATGATAGAAATTATTATAAAAATCAACAATGGAAGGTTTTTTTTTTTTCCTAAAATGAGTTCCTATCGTAGAAATATAAAAATATGGGAGATAGAAACCCCCATTGGAGATGGCCTTAGTCATTAACTGCAAACAGCAAATGATTAAGATAGGTAACAATGTTTGGGTAGAGACGAGGGAGTAGCTAGCAAGTGATTTATTATTATTGTAATAATTACTTATGATCCAAGGCCACTTTAATTATTCTAAATTTATTATTATTATTATTATTATTATTATTATTATTATTATTATTATTATTATTATTATTATTATTTTATATATATATATATATATATATATATATATATATATATATATATATATATATATTCTTCTTTTTATTTAGGAATATCAAAAAATAATTTTTACAATTATCTAGTTATTCTTATTAATTTTAATCATGACTAGAGCTGTCAAGTGGGCCGGGCCGGCACGAATTTGAGTGGGCCGGGCCTCTTGAGCCCATGAATTGTAGCGGGCCGGGCCAGGCTATGGATGAAAATTTTAAGCCCGGCCCGGCACATGACCCACGGCACAGTGGGCTTTCGGGTCATTGCCGGGCCGGGCCGGGTCGCACTATAGGCCATCATTTAATTCAATTCAGTTCAGTATATACATATATCATTCATGGGTCTACATAATTTTGTATAAATGGTTGTACATGGTTGGTCATATATAAGTGACCAAGTGAAGTGAGACATGCACGGTAAATCTTATAGCTGATGGCAACCAACTACGACTTTGACTAAGCTGATGTATGGATGCATTCATGAATGTTGTTGCAGCAACTTGCAACTAATATATATTGAAATGAATTGAATTGAATTGAATCTCAATTCAATTCAATTCAATTCAGTTCAAACATCCATTTCAATTTAATTCACTACTACACTATATAATCATAATAATAACAGAGGCCACCACCACTTGCACTTGTTGCTTGAGGCAGTGGTATAAAACATATTTGGAGGGCAGAGTGTTTGTTGTGTACATATTTTTCTTTTCTTTTCCTTGCTGGTAGGATTTGAGACAAATCAAAGAGATTGTGCAGGGGATGTTGTAACCGGGTTGGGCTTCGGGCCGGGCCAGGCTTGGGCTTCGGACCGGGCCTATTTTATGGGCCAGTATACATGGCCCGGCACGACCCAATATACGGGGCCGGGCCGGCCCGGACCCACGATTAATCGGACCGGACCGGCACATGGGCCAATATATTGGGCCGGGATGAACTGGCCCGGCCCTATTGACAGGTCCAATCAGAATCGTTCTAGAGTTTTTGGGTGCTAAGAGCAAAAATTAAAATAGTGCTCATTCTTAAAAGGAATGAAAAGCATCTTAAAAATAAATAAACAAGGCCACTAGCAAGGCAAACTAGACTAGAAAAATACTTATGTTATATTGTATGAGTACTAATGTTTAACATATGACAAAAGATTATATATATTCAAGTGTATTTTAGGTGCCCTCATGATTCGTAAGTCCTGGACGGTCGTCCTAGTTGTTTTTGGCTAGGGTTGGCCCTAATTTTAATTAGTAAATATATGTAAATGTATATTAAAAAAAGTTTTAAAAGTTCTAGGTAAGGATGAACTTATCAACTATATAGTAGTATATTTTAAGAAGTAGAGGGACTAAAAAGTAAGCATGAAGCTAGTAGCCCCAGATGTGTATTAATTTAAACACTAGGGATCAATTGTTTTCTTCCCTTCCAAAGCTTCCAAACATTTGCTTAGGAAGCATGGAAATGCCAATGGAGTCGGGACAAATCAAGCCTTATTAAAAGGGATATGATACTAATATAATAAATGCATAGGTTAAGCAAAAAATTGGAGGCCTGTCCCCAACATGCTCTCATTGATACAATAAAGTCTACCAGTTAGACTTATATTCTCTTACTTTCATAGTTTTAAAAACTTCAACTTCTTGCACACCTCACCGTGCATGCCATCCGAATATAGAAATGAATTTTATATATAGAGACATAAAAACTCAAATGAATGAGCCACCAAAGTGTTGCTTTACCTAATGGAAGGAAAGAAGGAAGATAGAGGAGGCAAAAGAAGTTTTTTTTTTATTTGGTATGGAAGAAAAATTTGAAATGAAGGAAAAGTGGAGGGATTACTTTTTTCTCATAACCTAAGAAATCAAATCCCCAAAAAGTGGGAGGAAAAGTGAAGAATTTATTAATTAACAATTATACCCCCATATGAATGTATTATTTAAAAATTATTTATGAAGTCAAATGGTAAATAAGTGTTTTTAGTTGAGGGTATAATTGATAAATCTTATATTTTTTTTATATTCTTTCCTTCCACTTTTTCTTTCATATCAAACAAAAGAAAATGTATCTCTTATATTTTTCATCCTCACTACCAAACACAAAGGAAGGAAATGATCTTTCCTTTCCTTATGGAAGGAAAATGTATCCTTATCTTTTTCCTTCCTTCCACTTTTCCATCATTCCTACCAAACACAGCCTAAGGCCTCGTTTTGGTTCGTGGAAAGGAAAAAAAAAAATTAATTTTTTGTTCTTTCTTTTTTCTTAAAAAATGTTATATCAATCTATTTTTTCTTTCTAGTGTTAATTACTAAGCGAATAAAAAAATTAGAAAAAAAAATTAAATTTTTTATATTGGAAAAGTGAATCCTTAGTTGGATGGGAGAACCATTTTTCTCTATATTTTTCTTTAATATGAGAATCATTTTCATTTTCTCCTATTTTTTTTTTACATCCAAACATAGAACACATGATTCTGCCAACCAAACAACGCCAAAGATGATGCTACCCAGAAAAATAATCTAATCTCCTTGCTATTAATAAATTGGGCTTCCACCATCAAGAAAAAGACTCTTATATGCATTACTATATCTAAGGTGCTAAAGAATTAGGGTTGTAAATATTTAGTATTCTCAATGATGGAGAAAAGAAAAGAGGATGACAATACAAGAAAACAACAGATCCCCAAGTACACATAATGTTGGGGTATAATATGTTATTAAGTACATGAAATTAAGTTTTAGATATAAGAGAAGAATATGATAAGCAGTTGACCATAATTCTAGTCAGTCGTGACCTGAATTTGTCAAGTTAAAATTTTAAGTCGAACACCAACTTTGTTATGTATCTTGGGCCAATTTTAGACTTATAGTAGAAACTTTAGATTTAATATGTTTAGCTAAAAGTTCAAATCCTTTATTACTAAAAGTAAGATACAATGAGGAGGAATTCCTGCCAAAATGCTTCCAAGTATTATCTACATTATATATATATATATATAAAGAGATTGTGTGGGATATTGTTGCCAATAAGAATGTATCTGTCCATAACCGCCAAAAAAATCTTATAAAGAGATCATGTGGGATATTGCTGCCAAAAAGAATGGATTTGTCTTAACCGCCAAAAAAATCTTCTTCCGTAACCATCCATAACTGAGCGAAAAATAGGAGTGGCTTTCCAGCCTTTCCATAACCGCTTAGTACCGGTTTTCATAAAGTCTTCTCCTTTTTCAAATTGTTACTCCCCACTCCTTAGGCCAAAAACTTAGAGAGAGAGTGAAGAAGGAGTAGCGAGGAGGAGTCGGACTTCATCGCCATCGTCAACGTTTCTTCGATCGGGGTATCGATATTCTTTCTCCTCTTGCTATTTCGACTCTTATGTTTAGAATTTTCTTTCAGAAACATTAATCTGATAATGAAGAGCATTTCTTTGATATATGATTATTTTGTTGATGGATGATTATTTGTTGACGGCTTTATGTTGCACACATTTTTCATAAATTTCTTGAATATGTCTGACTGTTTGATTAACATTGTCGAGTTTTTTGTAGGATTTTGATTTTGTGATGAGTACTGTCATTTTAATATTTTTAATATTTATTTTGATTTTAGTGATCATAGTTTTAGATCCGATGGCTTTGTTTGTTGGATAGACTGTAATTATAGGTGTGTTTTTTTAGAAATTTTAAGAATCCAATGTTTTGGGTGTTGTCACTTTGTTGATTTTTTTTTGTTTGAGTTTTTTTTAAAGTTTTTTGTTCTTTATTTTTAAGTTCTTATTATGTTCCATTGAAACACGCCCAGAAATAAATGAATAAATGTTGCAGAAGACTTTATAATATATTGGTGTTAAGTAGTCTTCCGATAAGTACTCCATTAGCTCTATGATTTTTTTGTGTGTTTTTTTTTTTGTTTCTGTCGAGGCACCAAACCAGAGGGACGTTTTGGTACTGGATAATTTTTTATTCCGGAAAAAAAAATTTAGGATGGAAAATCTATTCTCATATCTTTATTTTCCAAGAAATTTTTTAGTTTTTTATTTTTCATTTTTACCTTTTTAGGGGGGTTTTCAGCTTTTTTTTTTCTTTTCAGTTTTTGAAAGGGTTTTTTTTTTGTATTTTTTTTTCAGTTTTAAGATTTTTTTTATTTATTTTTGTTTTCTTTTGTTTTGTTTCCATTTAAACTTTTTTTGGGTTTTTTCTTTTTTTTAATGATTTTGTTTGTTTTCATTTTTTTGCCAGATTTTTTATTTTCTATTTTTTAAAATTTGTCATTTCTTTGTTCTTTTTCTTTTTTAAGTTTTTCTTTATCTTTTCAAATTTTTTTAGAATGATTTTTTTTTAGTTTAGTTTTAGTTAGTTTTTTTGGGAGAAATTTTAAGGATCCAATGTTTTGTGTGTTGTCACTTTGTTTATTTTTTGTTGTTTGAGTTTTTTTTTTAAGTATTTGTTTGTTTATTTTTAAGTTCTTATTCTGTTACATTGAACCACGTCCAGCAATAAATAAATATATGTTGTGCAAGTCTTTATAGCGTATTAGTGGTAAGTAGTCATCCGATAAATACTCTGTTAGCTCTATAATTTTTTTGTGTTTTCTTTTGGCCGGTAATTTTTTTATTCCGAAAATTTTTTTAGGATGGAAAATCTATTCTCATATCTTTATTTTCTAAGAATTTTTTTAGTTTCTTTTTCTTTTTCATTTAAAAACCATTTTTGGGGGGTTTTCAATTGCTTTTAGATTTTTTTTTTTTTTTCAGTTTTTGAAAGGTTTTTTCGGGTTTTTTTTTTTCAGTTTCAAGAATTTTTTGGTTTTTTGTTTTCTTTTGTTTTGTTTCCATTTAAACATATTTTTGGATTTTTTTTCTGTTTTCTTAATGTTTTTTTTGCATTCATTTTTTTGTTAGATTTTTTATTTTCATATTTTTAGATTCATCATTTCTTTGTTCTTTTTCTTTGTTACGGGTTTTTTTTCCACGTTTTATCTTCTTTTTTTAGAATGATTTTTGGTGTTTTAGTTTAGTTTTTTTCCTGGAGAAATATTAAGGATCCAATGTTTTGTGTGTTGTCACTTTGTTGACTTTTTTATTGTTTGAGTTTTTTTTAAAGTTTTTGTTTGTTTATTTTAAGTTCTTATTATGTTGCATTGAACCACGACCAGCAATAAATGAATAAATGTTGCACAAGTCTTTATAGCATATCGGTGGTAAGTAGTCCTCTGATAAATACTCTGTTAGCTTTATGATTTTATTTTTTTTTTGTGTTTTCTTTTTGTGTTTCTTTACGTGTTTCTTTAAAGGCACCAATCCAGAGGGACGTTTTGGTATTGAATTTTTTTATTCCTAAAAAAAATTTAGGATGGAAAATATATTCTCATGTCTTTATTTTCTAAGAAATTTTTTAGTTTTTCTTTTCATTTTTAACCTTCTTTTGGGGTTTCAGTTTTTTAGTTTTTTTCCTCCAGTTTTTGATGGATTTTTTTGGTTTTTTTTTTTCAGTTTTAAGAATTTATTTTGTTTTTTGTTTTCTTTTGTTTTGTTTCCATTTAAAAGTTTTTTTTGGGGGGGTTTTTTTTCCCTTTTTTTGTTTTCATTTTTTTGTTAGATTTTTTATTTTAGTTTTTAAGATTCATCATTTCTTTGTCCTTTTTTCATTTTCATTTTTCATTTTTTTCAGTTTTTTATATTTTTATTTAGAATGATTTTTTTTTTGTTTTACTTAGTTTTTTTTTTCATTTTTTTAGACTTTATGCATCCTAAAAAAATATTCATACACAAAGGAACAACTAAATGATAGTTTATCTGTCTCAACGCACGGGTACACGCACTAGTATACTTGATATAATCTGCATTCTCCCTCTTCTTCTTTTTTAGCTTCTTTGTCTATCATATGAAATACAAGGTCCGTGGTCTCGGAGTTCAGTATAACTATACTCAACAAGATAATATACTATAGTATATATAAGTCATTTTTTCTTCAAGTCATGCACTACAAATTAATATCATATGGCCATTTGTGCATATTCTCGTAAAAAATCTACATAATACACTACCAAATTACAGTACTTTAGCGACGGCCATTTAGCGACGGAAATTTTCCGTCGCTATCACCGTCGGATCCCCGACGGATTTGTGACGGAATACTGATGGAAAGCAGTGGACAAATTTTTTTATTTTTTTATGTCCATATCCGTCGCTATGCCGTCGATAGGCAGTCGGCCATGTAGCGACGGTTTTATATCCGTCGCTAGAACGTCGCATATTTTGGCGGCAAAAGCCTAAAATATTGGCGCGAGATTTACTGACGACTTAGCGACGGAATAATCCGTCGCTACTCGCGCGAGATTTACTGACGCATTAGCGACGGAATAATCCGTCGCTACTCCGTCGCTAAATTTACGTTCCAGACTTAAATTGAAACGACGGGGGGAACTTTTTCATTCCCCCCAAATTTCACTCTCTCTCCTCTCTCTCTCTCTCTCCCGCGGTGATCGATCGGCGACCCCCTCTCCTCTCTCTCCCGCGGCGGTGATCGGCGACCCCCTCTCCTCTCTCTCTCCCAAAGGTAATCCCCTCTCCCCTCCCTCTCTCTCTCTCTCTCTCTCTCTCTCTCTCTTTCTCGCTCTCTCTCTCTCTCGCGCTGCGCGCGGTGGTCGTGGGTGCAGCGGGCCGGGGGCGTCGGGGGCTGCGGGGCGGCGTCGACTGCGGGGGGCGGCGGTGGCGGCGGTGGCGGGAGGTGTGGAGGGGGCGGTGGGAGGGGCGGGAAGCGTTGGAGGGATGGGGGCGCGCGGGGGCTGGCCGCGGGGGTGCGGGGGGTTGCGGAGGGGGGCTGGCCGTGCGCGGGGGGCGGGGGGTGTGGAGGGGGCGGTGGGATCGAGGGGGCGGGCAGCGTTGGGGGGGTACGATGGGGGCGGGGGCTGGCCGCGGGGTGCGGGGGGGGGGGTATGTGTGGAGGGGGGCTGGCCGGACACACACACACACGGACACACGGACACACAGACACACACACACACACACACACACACACACACACACGGACACACACGGACACAGACACACGGATACACACACACACAGACATATATATATATATATATATATATATATATATATATATATATATATATATATATATATAGGCATAATTTTAAGATGCTTAATTAGTTTACCTTATATATATAAGGTAAACTAATTATGGTAAACTAATTATGCCTATATATATATATCTATATATAGGCATAATTAGTTTACCTTATTTTAGAGTATGACTACGTAGCTAGTGTGTAGAGTAGTATATGGTTACTAGATCCTAGTGTAGAGTAGTATGTAGAGGAGTATGGCTACTAGTGATATATAGATATGTAGGTCCATGTGTATCTGTATCGGACTATCGCTATCGGTATCGAACTATCGCTATCGGTATCGGACTATCGCTATCAGTATCGACCGTATATACTTAGTATCGGGCGTAGCGGATTAGTATCGATCAGTATATAGGTTTGGGTTAAGATCAAGGTTCAAAGTATCGGTATCAGAATAGTAGGCCGAATAGGAGGCCGAGATAGTCGAATGTGAAGAAGGGAAGAAGGGAGGAGCAGATGGGTTCAGAGCCATGATGGAGGAGGAGAAGTAACATGAGAGCAGTTTCCGCCGTAACATCTCCTGGCTCTGCTGCAACTGAAGTCCAGATGCTACAAAGGACGATCCTATATACTGATACTAATCTGATACTCTCTGATATTAAGTACATCCGGCTTACTAGCTAGCGGATCCACCAGTTACATGATTATATACTAATTATGTTAGATTGTGATACTAAGTAGCCTCGTCGTAGGCCTAGCGTGTTATCCACAAGTTTAGTTTTTCTTACGATATGAGTATCGGTATCGGGCTATTAATTCTTATGTTTAGTTTGTCTTACGATACAGATATTCACATCAAATCGAGCATGAATTGTTACTTTGTTGATCGTACATGGATGTACAAACGACAACACGAGAGCAGAATTGGTGTGAGTGACGATTTTCAGGCAGGTGTGGAAGTATTTCTTAAGTATGCCATGAGCAAAACTCAGTACATGGACGATAACAAAATCAAGTGTCCATGTGTTAATTGTCACAATAGACGTTTCGAAGAAGTGATGACTGTGAGAGATCATTTGACCCGTAAGGGCTAATCGACAGGGCGCGGGTCTGCATACGGGGGGATCAAGGCCCCACGCATCGACGCGTGCAGATTTGGTGAGATAGCGCAAATTCAAATTCATTCTATTATTTAATTTCGTACTGTTAATATATGAAGTTAATTAAATTCTACGTATGCAGGTCCGACAGGCGGTGAAGCAGGGGAAAGAGGCGGAGACGGTCACCGCTCACGATGTATTCGTGCATACGCACAAGAGACGGAAGGACGGGAGCTTCGTCGACGCGAGGGCCGAGGAGACTGATGTAAGTACTTACGTTTATGAGATTTATGTTAGAAATATAATTATTGTTAAGTTAATTAGATAAACTTAGGATTCAGACTATAACTTAGGGAAACATAGGATTTATATTATAACTTAGAAAAACTTATAGTACAAACACATTCATTGGATAGGCTGCGTATCGTGAGGCACTTAGTCGGCTTGAGATCGAGCCCCCTTCCGAGAATGTCGGCGAAACGACGCCCACCCAGACGCACTCTTCTATAGCCGCTCGCTACGACGACGTGTTCGTAGAATCCGTCGGCGGCGTTAGGAAAGGGCGCGTCTACGGCTTAGGTTCCATGGCGCCCTCGTTGCAGCCGTCCCCGAGATATCCACCGCCTCCGCCTCCCCCAGCGCCCCCGGTTGACGATGTGAGGGCGCAGCTTGCGACTCTGACCTCGCGGTGTCAGATTTGTGGGCGATAGTGTTGGGGCGCTATCCGTCTGCTCCCGGTCCGTCTGCTCCCGGTCCGTCTACTGCTGCTGCCGGTGCTTCGGATTGACCTGGTCCTTCTTTCCCCGGACGGCTTTCGTTTAACCGCTCTGCGGACGCCCGCATCGTATCGGATAACACCATCTTGACGTTCCTTGACATGTTATCGCCACAGCAGCTACGCGCGCTTCCAGACCATGTCTTGTCCCAAGTGCCGGCACACACGGTGGAGGAGTACATACGCAAAGCGGATGCGGCGGCACGAGCACGAGATGATCCGACGGACGGGGTTTGATTTTGTTTATGTTGTTGGTTTTGTAGATATTTGGATACATTGTATGATCGGATATTTTTTTTATGTTTGGATAATTTAATGTTGGATATTGGATGTATTGTGTTGGTAATATTTTGTTGGATATTGGATACGTTGGATATTGGTGTCGGATATGGATATTTTGCATATGGATATATGGTGTTCGATATTGGCTACGTTGGATATTCGTGTTGGATATGGATATATGGTGTTGTATATGGATATTTGGCATGTTTGATATTGTGTTGGATGTGTTGTATAAACAGGAAAGAGTCTGTTTGCAGTATTTTTTTTTCAAAAATTAGAAGTTAGCGACGGACAGGCGACCCCTCAGCGACGGATAGCCCGTCGCTAACTGGAGAAACTGAGGTTAGCGACGGATTGGCGACGTAAAAACCGTCGCTAACTGGAGAATTTTACATTGAGCGACGGTTTAGCGACGGAATATCCGTCGACCTGGTTCTGTTTAATATCAATAAATTTTGCAGTTAGCGACGGATTGGCGACTAACTTACGGCGGACTGGCGACAAAGTCCCGACGGATTATCCGTCGCTAACTGTAGGAATTCAATTTTTCGACGGATTGGCGACGGAATACCCGTCGTTACCTGGAGAATTTTACCTTGAGCGACGGTTTAGCGACGGAATGTCCGTCGACCTGGTTCTGTTTTGATGTCCATAAATTTTGCAGTTAGCGACGGATTGGGGACTAACTTACGACGGACTGGCGACAAAGTCCCGACGGAATATCCGTCGCTACCTGGAGAATTTTCAGTTAGCGACGGTTTAGCGACGGAATATCCGTCGACATGGTACTGTTTGATGTCCATAAATTTTGCAGTTAGCGACGGATGTTTTGTCGCTAATACGACGCTAATCCGTCGTACACCTCGGCGGATTAGCGACGGCATAACGACGACCTGCCGTATGGAAAAATCTCTGATACGCTTTTACCGACAAATTTACGACGGATTAGCGACGGATATTGCGTATCAGAAAATCACTGATACGGTTTTGCCGACTCTTTAGCGACGGAGGTTTCCGTCGCTAACCCTATATCCTGATACATGTTTCAACGAAAGCTAGTCGGTAATCCGTCGCTATATATATTTAAATACGCCGACGGTATTCCGTCGCTAAGTCGTCGCTGAGCGACGGAGTAGCGACGGATATGTTTTAGCGACGAGGTTATTCCCGACGGCTGTTTTACCAAATTATCCGTCGGTAATCCGTCGGTATTTATTTTTAGCGACGGACTACCGACGGATATGGCCGTCGGTAAATCCATGTATTTTGGTAGTGATATTGTTTCTCCGTCCTTGTTAACAAGTCACCTAAAAGCTTCTTTGTGCCTGCCAGAGGAATTCGTCAAGGATGTCCGTTGTCTCCGTTCATATTTGTACTCTGCTCAGAAGTTTTATCCAAACTATTTGCTAAGTTCGAACATGATAGCCTCTTCCACGGCATTCGAATTACAAGGTACGCACCGACAATCTCACACCTTCTTTTTGCTGATGATATATTGATCTTTGGCCAGGCATCCCTAGCATCAATACATTATATACATGATATTCTCAATATCTACTCATCGTGGTCGGGTCAGAAGGTCAATTTTGGAAAATCAAGTATCCACTTCAGTAAACAAGTTCCAAACCGCGAGCGCGATCGAATAGCATATGCCCTCAACTTCTCATTGATGACTGAGGATGATAGATATCTGGGTCAACCATTATTGCTTTCGAAATCCAGGGCGACAACCTTCTCCCCTTTGATCGACCAGTGCTCAGCGCGGCTCCAAGGATGGCAAACGAAGCTTTTATCACATGCAGGTCGGACAACATTGATCAAAGCTACCCTTGGATCAATCCCTATTTAACACATGTCGACCTACTTGGTCCCAAAGCAAACATTGGCCAAGCTATCGAGACAACAGCGGTCTTTTTGGTGGGGTCATGACTCGGAAGTTCAGAAGATGCATTTTTTAAATTGGAACAAAATTACAAGTCCAAAGAGTGAAGGAGGTCTCGGCATTAGAAGGCTTGAGTGGGTGAACAAATCGCTTATTGGGAAATTGCTTTGGCGATTCCTTGATAACCCAGATCTTCTGTGGGTTCGTTTGCTCAGGGGAATATATTTACAAAATGGATCTATATGGAACGCGAGGAAGACGCGGAAAGCATCAGCAACATGGGCTAGCATTTTGGAATTGAGAAAACATATGAAGGACTGCTTGTATTGGCGTATTAGAGGAGGATGGGTGAAAATCTTCGACGAGCCATGGGTTACTACGTTGCCGAAGTTTCGAATTGTTGAGAGTAGAGCCACTCCGAATGGTCCTAAACTGGTAAGGGAGCTCATGGACCCTTGTTCCGGAACTTGGAACCTCGGTCTAATAAACACTATATTTACTCCGATGGAAGTCACGGCTATTTCCATCATATCTCTTAGTGAAGGCGAGGGAAAAGATGAACTAATCTGGACCAACACTAAAATGGGCAATTCTCGTCAAAGTCACTATACGAAACTTTGTGTAGACTAGAGCCGAGTGGCTCGACTAATTCCTCGGATAAATCTCTATGGCGAAACCTGTGGCGCATGAGGTCGATCTCCCCAAGAGTCCATATATTCATTTGGCGACTTCTTCATCAAGCTCTACCCTTATGTGACATCTTAAACAAAAGACTACCATCCTCGAACAAACATTATCCCTTCTGCATGGACCATGTAGAGGATGCAAATCACCTTTTTCTTCATTGAAATGTGTCGAGAGCAATCTGGTTTGCTAGCAGGTTAGGCCTACGAGTCGACAATCATCTTGACATATACAAGCTTATAAAGGAGTGGCTTCTGAACTCTCAAGACGAAGACATCTTCCTCATAGGAGCGAACATTCTTTGGGCAATATGGAAGGCCCGATGTGCATGTATCTTCAAACATGAACCTCCATCTATTCATAGGATATTGCAACAGGCGAGCTACATGTATCAAGCATTCTCGGAAGGACGAACGGATAGGGCGGAACACATCAACAAACTTCGACAAGGCTTGGTCGCGGTCCGGTGGTCCGCCCCCATCATGGGCAGTATTAAAATCAACGTCGACGGGGCAACGCCCTCTCATTCACTAGCAGCGGCCGCGGTTGCAAGGAACCACGAGGGAAGTTTCTTGGCAGCAACCACATGGCACTCGTCACCAGATTACGGCTTTGAAGAAGAAAGAAGCCTTTCATCGGAACTGCATGCTATTCGACTAGGGGTACGGCTCGCAAACTCTATCGCCGCGAGAAATGTCCTTATAGAAGGAGACTCTCTTATTGCTCACCGTATTATGAAAGGGGAGAAGGATCTTCTCCCGTGGAGACTGTACGGTTTGGTTCAGGACATCAAGGAAGAGATCTCCCGGATGAACACCGATTTAGACTTCTTGTTCATACGCAGAGAAGGAAATGAGGTTGCTCACTTGCTGGCCTCCTATGCGCTAAACAACACTTCTATTACCCATTTTTCTACTCCCCCAGATTGTATTCACCAGCAACTTGAGAAGGATGCTGCGTATCATGTAGCTTCTATTGACTGCTTTTAATAAAATGACTTTGGATTGGATTCAAAAAAAAAAAAAACTCGTTTGATTCGATTACAGCTCGTTTGATTTGCGGAATCACGATCTTGGAAAAAAAATATTTACTTTCTATATTTGGACGTCAAAAAAAAAATGAAAAAAAAATCTATTTCCAAGAAAAAAAATATGAAAAAAATGGTTCTGATTCACTTTCTCATCCATGATTATTCATTTTCCTTTCCAATTTTTTTTGGATCTTTCCAAACATCGAAAAAATTTAATAAAAAAATATACTTTTAAAAATAAAAAAGAAAAAAAATAAAGAATTAATTCTTTTTCTTTTTCTTTCCGCAAACCAAACTAGAGAATTCTAAGTAAGATACAAGACTCACTCTAGTTTCACTCAAAAGATTATATATATATATATATATATATATATATATATATATATATATATATATATATATAGCAAGTGACCTCGAGCCTAGTGGTTAAGAGAGATGCATGCGGCCCGAGTGGTCAGGAGATCGAATATCAGTGGGATCGATTCCAGAAACTAATTACCTTTGCTTCAATATATATATATATATATATATATATATATATATATATATATATATATATATATATATATATATATACTTTTTGAGGGCGATGATGAGTCTGGCCTGTGCGATGCGAGACATCCACGACGTTGGAGGACTGACGAAAAATGGCCACGATCTGATCTGGCGTGGGGCAGAATGGGGCGTCCCGTGCATGAAAACTCATCGGCTAGGGCGTCGCGCGGGCGGTCGAGGACCGGCACCAATTCTACCACGGGTATAAACGACGGCTGACCACGCGGCCCCCGTCTTGCGGCGCCCAATGGGCGTCGGAAAGACGTCGTAAGGACGTCGTGCGCATAGAACGGGTGGCTGGGTGGAACCAGCTATCGTAGGCGTCGTGAAGACGTCGGGAGCACCTTCGGCGTCGTGGGCTAAACGAGGTGTTGAGTTGCTGGCGTCGACAGACGTCGGCCGTCCCGTGAGGCTCTGGAACGCGCGGAGTGCACGAGGCGTACGTGTCGGACAATGATGAAAAAGCCAGTGCGGACATGATCCGCACGAAGAATCCGAAACGATATGACGACCGGCTAAAAATCGGGTACAGGAAGGCACACGATTTAACTGAACTCGCACGTGCTGAAAATATATATATATATATATATATATATATATATATATATACAAAAAAAAAAAAAAAAAAAAAAAAAAATATATATATATATATATATATATATATATATATATATATATATATATATATATATATATATATATATATATATATATACACACTCTTTGAGATTAAGGACAATAAAGCCATTACTTAAATTGAATTAATTATCAAAGTAAACTTCAATTTTACTCCAATTGTAGTTTACCAAACTGAAAAACTGACCCTTGAAGGGACAGTAAGCACCAATATCCAAGTGTGTCAGTAAAATAATATTACTGATGATGCTAAATGAGCCAAGAAGGCTACAGATATATTAGCTGAGATTAAGGACTAATCAGTAGGTCAAACTGACACCTAAAGGTGAAACAAAACTCAATCTTGACTAACCTTTGAGGATTGAGCCATCCTAAAATGACAAGAAAGAGCAGTTGGTCTTCCAAAGCCTCAGTCAACCGATAGTTAGGGAGAAAAACTTTGATAGGTACATTGAACTTCTTACTTAAATGGAGGGATTTTCTTGTCTCTTTGGCTCTTTGCAGTATATATATATATAATATATATATATATATATATATACACACTTGTCATTTTAACTAAGCATATCTTGCTCTTTCCCACAAGAAAAATGTTACTGGACTTCTTGACTCTTGTGGTAATAACCAAAGAAAGAGAAAAAAGTAAGGATGATCCTACTGATAATACTATCTTTATTATCATGTTATATCAGGTTGTAGTGTTTGATAAAGATTTATACCAAAAGCAAAATCATGTTTAGTGTCAATTTTTTTTGATAATAATCAATTTATATGTGCATTAATATTAATAATAACTTTTTTAGATAAATAAATGAATGATGGTTTAGTTAATTTAAAGAACACCGAAAAGTTGTCACTTTTGGAAACAACCTTCTTTAGATTTCATAAACATCCTATAAGGGACTGTTTGGATAGAGATAACTCTTTGAAAGTATAAAAATGACACTTACAGCATGTTCAGTTTCAGTGAACTTGCAGCAAGTGACACTTTCTAAAATGTGTTTGGATATAATTTTTTTGTCTCTTGCAAGTGAAAAAAATTGAGTTAATTGTTTGGATGGTTGTTAAAAGTAAAGAAAAGAGGAGTTCGGTTGTTTGGATGGTTGTTGAAAGTGGATATTGGTAACCAATAATTAAATGAATTACCATAATTAACTGAAATATATATTAATTATCATAATTAAATGAAATTTTTTTGTTAACTATCATAATTAAATTAATTACCATAATTAGCTATTAATTATTGACTATTTTAGTTGAGTATGATGAAGAAGTCGCGTGTCCACATTAAAAAAAGAAGTAACAACTTCAACGTTACTTCTCTCTTTACAACTCACTCTCTCTCTCTCTCTTCTCCGAACGTTGAGGATGATGAAGAAGCCACCACCACCACCACCGACGCCGCCTCCTCCTTTGGCGGTCCAAGGTGGTCATTGTCCCGCGTCGGCCTCATGCAAAGAAGAGAATAAAATAATTCCATTCTCTTCTTCCAAACCTCAAATTTTCTTCAAAAAATTTTATCCCGCTCTCCGCGATCAGCCTCCGGCGTCGTGGTCGCGTGGCCCATCGTGGTCGTCGTGGCTCGTCATGGCCGAGCTTGTCGTGCTCGTCATGGCAGAATGGCTCGGCGTGGTCGATCTTGTCATGGTTGTGTGGCCCATCGTGGCCAAGCGTGGCCTCGTGGCCATCTGGACTGACGTTCTCGGTCGGTAAGTCGTCGGATTTAGCACTTTCACCGCACTTCCTTCATTTTGGTGAAACAAGTGAAAACATAGAAATGGAGGAGGACAACAAGTGTCGGAGGAAAGACACTTGCCAACCACTTGCAGCATCTATCCAAACGCTGCAACTCCATCTTCCTCCGAGGGGTTGCAACAAAAAGTGTGAGGTGCAGCACAACAGCGGCCATCCAAACATGCCCTAAAAAGAAGTGTCACACTCAAAAGCAAATAATATTTATGTGTTGTTACCAGGGGCGGATCCAAGCTTTGCTTCCCCAAAAATAAAAATTTACTTTTTTTTTTCATATAATTTTTTTTATATGAATTAATCTACTTCCAGCCCACCCAAATTTTTGGTAGTCCACCCCAGCTATAGTTTCTGGATCCACCCTTGATTGTTACTTTTTTAAAAAAATGCAAAAAAAAGTTTAGATATACTAAACTGTCATGAGAATTCAAGAATTTGGAAAACAAACAACCCCTTCTAATTTAGATGAGTTTTGCATGTTAAGAACAATTAATAGAATTTTCTTTTTGTTTTAAAAAGTGTCATCTACATTCAATAAATATTTAGTAGAATAGTTTTTTTTTTTGACGCTTTTGAAAGTGTCACCTTGATCCAAGAAAATAATTTCCATAATAATATTTTATTAAGTCTAAATGATACTTTCTAAAAAAAAAAAAAATCACTTTATTAATTTTATTTTATTTTAATATGTCCCCCCCCCCCCCCCCCCCCCCCAACACACACACACACACACACACACACACATTAAGCAAGACCCAATTTGGGTTAGGCAGAAACATTGAATTAATACCCGCACCAACCGACCAGAATGATCAACACAAGAATTTTCGCTGTGAATTGATGACATACATCTACAAAGTATGTTAATTTGGACTGGAAACAAAGTATTACCTACTTTTTTTTACAAAATACACCCTCCACAATTATTCAAGCTACCTTTCAATGATTCAACATGGACTAATAATGCAAAAATATCTTCATCAAGATTTCCAAAATAAGTTGAGTCCGACACGATTTCGTCCAGGACACGAACTCAGCTAACAATGACGATCCAACCCGAAAGTTCTCCCTCAGGCTACAGATCCAACTCAACTTCCTCATGATAGCTAACACAGAGAATAACTAAGGATTGATCAAACTAAGATCCGATTCTCCAAAAATTTGAATTGAAAGGATAGGATTGCTTCCTTACCAGAGATCGAAGATCTGAACGAGAAAAACAACTCCGAATCGAACTTCAACTCGATCGATCGTCTCTACAGAGTCTATCGCTCAAACTCATGAGATCAGAGGGAGAACATGAACATGTGTAGTGAAGACAATGAGTAGATCTGGTGATTCAGAGTTCCAATTCGAAGAGAACGATTCACTCACCAGGATCGAAGTTCTGAACGAGAAATCAGTGGAGGTGACGAATCCGCGTCCTCGCAGCCTACATATTATTTTTAAAAATAGAGGTGGTCAATGTAAAATTATTTATATAAATTATAAAACTTAGGAATGATCCGTGTATTTAACACAAACATAGGAGGTAAATTATAAAACTTAGGAATGGTCCGTGTATTTAAAAATCGAAGATCAAAAGCATTCAAACACTAGAAAATAGGGACAGATCCAAGCTATGTTTTTTTTGGGGGTGGGGGGGGGGGGGGGGGGGGGGGGGGGGGGCTTGAGCCCACCCCCCAAATGAGCCCACCCCCCAAAAAAAAATATTTATTATTTTTTTCATATAATTTTTTTATATGATTTAGTCTACTTCCAGTTCACCTAAATTTATGGTAGCTCACTCTACCTACAATTTCTGGAACCGTCTCTATAGAAAACAAAATACAAATTGAAATTATTTAATCAGCAGATCATATTTTTTTAAAATCGAATCATATTGATTTTAGTTGTGATTTTAACAAGTGGCACAGATATCAATTGGATAGAGGTTTCCATAAAGAAATGTCCAGAGAAATTAGAACAACATGCACCAGTTTATAAATTTATACAAATGCTTATCAAATTCCTTCTATAGCCACTTTTACAAATTGCACCCTCCCAAATAATTGAATTTACAATCTATGACCTACAATCAAAGATGGAGACAAACATGCAAAAATATTTTTGAGAAGTCAATGGCCCCATCACTCTCATGAGTCTCATCAGACAAAACAGCCAAAAAAAATTCAATTAAATTATTCATTTACTTTATTTTGACAGTGTTAGTTATGAGAGTTGGAAGTAGGTGACCTTGGAGTAACAGCAATCAATGCGAGTAATGAGCTCTAGTCAGAGAGTGCACAACACCACCACCAATTTATTCTTCATAATTTAGCTCCTGATTCTTGCTTGATCTCCTTTTTTTGATTTTTTGAGTCATTTCTTCCACTTTGGAATCAAACCAATTTTTCCTTTTCTCATCTCTAGGTGTTTGAAAGTGAAGAAGTCCTCAAATTTGTGCTCCTTTTCCCCAAATTTTCAAATGAAAGATCAGTTTCTTAGGGTCTGAATTTTGATTCCAGATTCGAATATTGGATTTTTAGGGCTTTGGAAGTGAAATAGTCCTCAAATTTGCTCATTTTTAGTAGATTTTCAAATCAAAGATCATTTTTTTAGCGGTTAGGTTTGTGATTCCAAGCTATTCTGCCAATTTCCCTCATATTTTTGAAAGGAAAGATAAAAATATTTTAGGGTTAGGATTTTGATTCCAGATTCAAGATTGAAATTTTAGGGTCTGGAGGTGAGGAAGTCCCCAAATTTCCTGCTTTTCCCTAAATTTCCATATCAAAGATTGGGCTGGGTTTATGATTCCAGACTCTTCTGCCCATTTCCCTCATGTTTCTGAAGGAAAGATCGAATTTTTAGGGTTAGGGTTTTGATTCCAGTGATGCATCTACCACTATGGAAGCCCATCTCCCACTGCGCTGCTGCCATATTCCTAGACAAGAAGAAGGGGAGCCGGAGGGACGGCGGCGGAGAAGGAGACTCCGAGATCGGCAAACGGAAGACCTCGATGCTCCGCCAGCTCCAGGAGTCCAAGCTCCGGGAAGCCCTGGAAGAAGCTTCGGAAGACGGGTCCCTCTTTAAGTCCCAATACATCGGAGACACCACGGAAGCTGCGGCCGATGGCGAAAACTCCAACCCCTCGCTCGGGCGGTCGAGATCCCTCGCGAACCTCCATGCCCAGAAGGAATTCCTCCGTGCCACCGCGCTCGCCGCTGACCGCACCTTCGGCCCCTCCGACCCCATCCCGGGCCTCGAGGACTCGCTCTCCAAGTTCTTGACCATGTACCCGAAGTACACTTCTTCGGAGAGAATCGACAAGTTGAGATCCGAAGAGTATCCTCACCTGTCGGAGTCCGGCGCCAAGGTATGCCTCGACTATTGCGGCTTTGGATTGTTTTCTTACTTGCAAACTTACCAGCATTGGGAAAGCTCGGCCTTTAGCCTCTCGGAGATCACCGCCAACTTGAGCAACCACGCTGTTTACGGCGGCGCCGAGAAAGGCACTGCCGAGTTTGACATCAAGGCTAGGATCATGGACTACTTGAACATACCGGAGAATGAGTATGGCTTGGTGTTCACTGTGAGCCGGGGGTCGGCGTTTAAGCTTCTTGCTGATTCGTACCCTTTCCAGACGAACAAGAAGTTGCTGACGATGTTTGACCACGAGAGCCAGTCGGTGAACCTGATGGCGCAGAGCGCACGGGATAAGGGGGCGAAGACGTACAGCGCGTGGTTCAAGTGGCCGACACTTAAGCTGTGCACTACCGAGCTGAGGAAGCAGATATCAGCCAAGAAGCGGAGGAAGAGGGATTCGGCGACTGGTCTCTTTGTTTTCCCTGTCCAGTCAAGGGTGACGGGAGCGAAGTATTCGTATCAGTGGATGGCACTGGCACAACAAAACAATTGGCATGTGTTGCTTGATGCTGGGTCTCTGGGTCCCAAGGACATGGATTCGCTGGGGCTATCCCTTTTCCGGCCAGACTTCATCATAACGTCGTTTTATCGGGTGTTTGGGTCTGACCCTACAGGGTTTGGCTGCCTCCTTATCAAGAAATCGGTTATGGGTACCTTACGGAACCTGAATGGAGGCACTGGAGCGGGGATGGTGAGGATTGTTCCAGTGTTCCCTCAGTATTTGAGCGACTCGGTGGATGGTTTGGGAGGACTGGACGGTTTTGAGGATGAGATGATAAATGGAGATGATGAACCAGTAATACCTGGTACAAGTAAAGGATCACAGTTGCCAGCTTTCTCGGGTGCATACACTTCGGCTCAGGTTCGGGATGTATTTGAGAGCGAGATGGATCAGGATAACAGCTCCGACAGGGATGGAGCGAGTACAATCTTTGAGGAAACAGAGAGCATTTCAATCGGGGAGGTCATGAAGAGTCCGGTGTTTAGCGAGGATGACTCCTCAGACAATTCTTTGTGGATTGATTTGGGTCAAAGCCCATACGGCTCAGACCACTCAGGGCAGTTGAACAGAGGCAACAAGTTGGGCTCTCCATTGCCACCATCATGGTTCAGCAGGAGGAAGAATAAGAATAGGGTATCGCCAAAAGTTTTGTCGAAGATGTCAAAGAGCCCAATTTATGATGATCACGTTCTGTCTTTTGATGCAGCTGTCCAATCAGTTTCACAAGAACTTGACCGTGTCAAGGAAGACCCCGAGGAAGAACCATCAGAAATTTGCACAAAAATTGACGGCTACAACCATGTTAGTGAGATTGAGGAAGAGCCAGAAATAAGAGCAGCCGCAGGACCACGAGTAGTAAAGTTCTCATCTGCCAATGGGGCAGGAGCAGATTGCTCAGCCTCCATTTTTGGGCATCATGAGAACGGTACATCTGAAATCTGTGCGGAGTCGAAAGAAAGTGCCATCAGAAGGGAGACAGAAGGTGAATTCAGGCTGTTGGGAAGGAGGGAGGGAAACAATGGCAGGTTTGGAGGAGGAAGATTCTTTGGTGTCGAAGAGAATGAACGGGTTGCAAGCATGGGCTGTAGGGTATCTTTCAACACTGAAGATATAAAACCTACAGAAAGATTGAACCATAATTCAGAAGCAGGGGAACCTTCTGGACAAACTGGTGGAGATGATGACGGCGATGATGCTAGTGATGTTGATGATGATTACACTCCAGAATGGGACAGACGAGAGCCCGAGATTGTTTGCAGACACCTTGATCATGTTAATATAATGGGTCTCAACAAGACCACCATCAGGCTTCGGTATCTCATTAATTGGTTAGTCACTTCGTTACTTCAGTTACGGTTACCAGACATGGATGGCGGAAGTGGAGTTTCTCTTGTCCACATATATGGCCCAAAGATCAAGTACGAGAGAGGTGCAGCTGTCGCATTCAATGTGAAAGACAGCAGCGGTTTGTTGATCAAGCCTGAAATTGTCCAGAAGCTAGCTGAGAAGAACGGCATCTCCCTAGGCATTGGTTTCCTTAGTCATATACGGCTATTGGAGAGCCAAAAGCAGCTCCAGGGAGCAGTCGATATGGGTAATGCTGCATTTTGTAAGCCTATATCAAACAGCCGACACGACAGCAAGAATACCTCTATCAGAGTGGAGGTCATCACTGCCTCTCTCGGATTCCTCTCAAACTTTGAAGATGTTTACAGAATGTGGGCTTTCATTTCGAGGTTTCTTGATCCAACATTTACCGAAAGCGAGAGATTATCAACTGTTACAGAGTCAGAAACATAGCAAAATGAAATTGGGTTCTAGATCCAGTAAAAGCTTCAAGGGGGAACTCACAGCATCCTGGGCAGCTCCACGGAAGATGACGATGTGCTTTTCATTGAGAAATGCAGGGTGCTGAAATAGAGGGAAGGTTCGATCTCATGCTAATTTAATTGTTTGATCCCTCAACAGAGTTTCCCTTATAATGTTGAATTGATAGCTTGTGTTTATGCTGTTGGAATTTTTTATTCTTGCCTAGTTTTCTGGGTATGTATTTTTGTTTCATGAAGATTTCGCTTAAGAGAGAGGTACCAACCATTTCAGTTGTGGAGCTCACTTGATAAATTTAACGCACTTTCTAAAGCATGAATTGAAATGAGAAAGAAACATGTTCCTCTTAAATTCTACTGTTCTCGTTGCTTGAAAAGAAGATGAACCAATCATTTTACATTTGCTTTGGTTCCTCTGGGCCTATTCTCACATTCTCAACTGTTGTTTGACTATGTTTCGTACTGACCATAACTCGTTATTTTACCACCATTAGTTTATGCAGAAGTTTCTATTTCTGAACTGAATTGATCTGCAAAGCAAAAGGATGGGACTCGTCAAGACCAGCTACTCCACAGAAATGCGGTGAGCTCTCCCATATATTAAAACATAGATATTCTGACAACAATAAAAATAACTAGGACTTATTTTGTTCCTGTTACTCTTCTCTTAAGTTGCTAGGTTGATCGATTCAAGGAGAGATCTAGTAAGAGCTGTCATTAGTGTTTTTTTGCATGTTTCTTGATCAGCATGGCCACCTGTTATGCATGTGATAAGACCAGTTGTTGGTTCTTGATTTTTTTTAAGAAAGGTCTTAAACCTGACTATTCTGTCAGCATCCATGTGGCTAGGAAGAATTGACCTTGTGGCTAGGAATAGATTTATGTTTATAGCCTTCTCAGCCTATATACTGTTTCTTAGTTGGAACTGGTCTCAAGACAAGGTGTTAGCCATCCCTTTCACAGTGTTACTACATTTATATTTATTAGGTCAAACTGAGCACTCAGTTTAGTTAGATAGCTTGGCTAATTTAGTTTGAATCCGTCATACATTTCGGATGGTAGATCAGTAGATGCTCCTGGTTATTTTTCAGGTAACTTCAATGATAGTCTTATATTAGGTAAAGACTATATGATCGCGCCACTAGCAAGATTCAACAGATACATCCAGGTATTCTCTTATTTTAAACTTATTTGCTAAAGAAAGTATTGATAGTTCTCAAAGTCAAATGTTTTATCCTTTGTTATTGATTTGTATATTTATTGATAGAAGTATCTTTATTGAAAATTTTAGGGTACTTATCATAGCTGGCTACATCTGATTGTGGATTTTTTTTTTGTGCCTGGGTCATTTTTATTGCAGAGTTGTCTTCAAGTTACTTCTTCCTTAAATTGTCATTATAATGATGGGAAGCAGTTTATTGTTATTTGAGCTCTATGAAGGCCTTATCTTTAAGGTTCACAGTATCGGTATCGGAATCGGTATCGGACTATTCCTACGAGTATTGGTATCGGCGATATCGGTAGTATCGGCGGTTTCGGATCGGAGTATCGGATTTTTTGGTATCGGAAAAAAATAATTATTAATAAATTATTTACATTTAAAAACATATATTTTATACATTTAGGCATAATTTAAGTATTTTTAGTGTTATTTCGTAGTACTTTTGAAATTAAATAACATTGTAATCACCCTTAGCGATTGGTTTACATATAATAGATTGATTTTCTTCTTTTACATGTTTTTTCAATCTTATTATGCTTTAAACCCTTGATGATTTGTCTTTTTCGTTTAATTTTCTTTGCCGAATTGACCGGAAAAGAGACCCTCAATGTTGGTATCGGTAAGTATCGGGTATCGGTCGGTATCGGATCGGGACATGCCAAACCGTATCGGTATCGGCCGTATCGGATCGGTATCGGCCGATACTTTAAGCCATGCTTTAGACATCTTTTAATGAACAAAGCATTTGCCTTGCTGTCAAGTCCCTAGTAGTTTATTAAAAAGCTTTTTTTTATCTTAAATTAGTGAACAAGCTGCATAAACTATATTTCCGATGGTAGATGTTACTGGTTATTTTTCAGCTAACTTCAATGATTATCTTATATTAGGTAAGACTATGATTGTGCTACTAATCATCGCCAGATTCAACAGATACATCCAGGTATTCTCTTATTTTAAATTTATTTGCTAAAGAAAGTATCGGCGGTTCTCAAAGTCAAATGTTTATCCTCTGTTATTGATTTGTATATTTATTGATAGAAGTATCTTTATTGAAAATTTTAGGGTACTTATCATAGCTGACTGCATCTGATTGTGCTTTTGTCTTGCCTGTGTCATTTTTATTGCAGAGTCGTCTTCTAGTTACCTATTCCTTAAATTTTCATTATAATGACTGGAAGCAGATTGTTGTTATTTGAGCTCTATGAAGGCCTTATCTTTAGACATCTTCTAAGTAATGAAGAAAGCATTTGCCTTGCTGTCAAATCCCTAGTAGTTTATTAGGAAGCTTTTATTTATTTATTTTAAATTAGTGAACAAAGCTGCAGAAACTATATGTACCATAAGTGAGAGAGAGTGATATATTTGGTTTGATATTTTTTAGGTTTTGTTCTACCAAATCTTCCATTCTGTCTGCTATTGCATAGTGGTGCCCATTCTTGATGCTGCTGATAAATGTTGCTGTCGCCTAGATATCTTAAGTTTAACCTTTTCTGTTCAAGAGGCCATAGTCTTAATCGTCTGTGGACCTCCATGACCTGTGAATCTGTGAGATATGGGCATGTATTTATTTTGGTAGTTGATACACGATGCAAGAATATATTATGCATATACAGATTTAGCTGATTGCATAGTTGCATGTTGGACATTGCTAAGATTGTTTTCTTTCTGTAGTATTGGATTTCTTCTTGAAATTTAGAAAAGAAATGAATATATGATGGAAATTATGGGTTGGATCATATCACATACAAAATATTTGAGTATAATGTGTCAAAATATATGTAGCTACTCGAGAAATGACGATTTTAAACTTGTGAACCAAATAGGTACTTGAATGTTTTTTAGTATATATTTGGGTAGCTTGATGAGTTGATGTAGCAAAAATCTTGATAAGGTTTCATCTTCTGAAATTAGCTTGATGAGTTAATTGTCGCAAAATTTTACCGGAATTATGTGTTTTGAAACAACTTATTTAATGTGCTTCAACTTTGAATAAAGAAATTGTTCGTCATGGGTGCGGTTTTGTTCCTAAGCGGAGAACATCTTAAAGTATGATGAGTGTTATCCATGTGTTGGAGAAGCTCGGAAAATCGAATGCGATGAATTGGTAGTGTGTATCTGAGCAGGAAATATACTGGAATTTGACAAAATTTGCTAATGTAATCATAGTATATTGGCAGTATATTGTTGCAAGAGGGTTGAACGGAAATTAGATCTATTTCTGACAGTTTGATCGTATGGAATGGTCATAATTAATCCAAGACTAGGTAATGGTTTATTATGTTGATTTTCTGACCTAATTTAGGTATCACAATAATTGGAGGTTGAGTTTTTAGAGGAGAGTCCTCAAAGGTGATTAACTTTCAAAGAAATTGGATGAATAGATTTGGAGTTCGTTGTTGATTCAAAGAGAGATTTATTCAAGAAAATCTACATCAAATTTGTTCTAGTAGTATTCTTTTTTGATAACTTGACATCCTCATTGTAATCTATTTCACTCACTTTTAAGTAGTAGCGGTGACAATGTTGCAGAAATCGGCTAGTCGACCGACTAGTCGCTAGTCGGTTGACGGTGACTCGATTTGACGCTGGTCGGAGAACAAAATCGGGGGAGCAGCGAGGCGGCCTTGGTCGGCCGACTAGGCGGCCCTAGTCGGCCAGGCGGGCCTAGTCGGCCGACTGCTGCTGCAGTTTTAAAAAAAAGGATAAACGAGTAGGTCTAAAGTTGACCCGACCCGATCCGACCCAATATAAAAAAAATCCTATTTGGGTCGAAATAAGAAGTAGAAGTCAGAAGGAGGAGAAGAATTTTTTTTCTTTCCAAAAATAACAACTTACTTGCCTCCGCCGATCGCCGCCAATTGCCGCCGACGTCCACAGCTCGCCGACCTACGTCGACCTCTGCCGTCGTCATGGACGTCCACACCTCGTCGGACTCCGCCGACGTCCACATGTAAATTATTTTCTTCATCTTTTGCTTTTCTTCCAATTTGTTTGATGTTGTCGCCTTTTTTTTTTGTATTTTTTGGTGGTGGTTGTTTTCGTTTGCTTGTTGATGTTTTTTTTTTTTTTTTTTTTGCATTTTTGGATGTTGTTACTCTTCCGTTTTTTGCTGTTGCTACTGTCTTCTCCTTTTATTGGTTCTTTTTTTGCTGTTACTGTTGTCTTCTTCCTTTTGTTGTTGTTGCTGCTGCTGCTGTCTTCTTCACAACAGCGAACATATTTATGCCTCCTTCCTCCCTTCGATTATTTGGTTTTTTTTTTGCTTCTACTGTACATAGTGAACATTTCAATAATAAATTAATAATAATAGCAGCAGCACAGTGAACATTGCAATAACATATAAATTTAAAAAAAAAAACATGCACAATGAACATTTCAATAGCAGCAACACAGTATATATACCACAGTGAACATTTCAATATCATATATAAAAAACATGCACAATGAACATTTAGCAACACAATATACACTATTTTTTAAGACATGTTATTGATATTTAATATGTTCCAATTGTTTTATAGATATGACTACTTCATCGGCCGCCTCAAATTCTAATGTTGGTGAAATGACAAGTGATTTGAACATCCAAAATGTTCTCAAACGTGCATCTGGTGAAGTTAGGTGGGAGTTTGGTGAACTTGTAGATGTGAAGGCATTAGACCGAGTTAGATACAAATGTTATGTAGGCGGTCGTTCCGAAAATGTGAAAGCTTACAATAAGGTCCCTAAAGAAGCAATAAAAGCATGTGTATAGGCACTTGATGGTGTTAAGAGGAAGTAGATACAAAAGCAAAGTGAAGAGACGGAACTTAGAAGAGAAGTCATCACATGATGCTATGAAAATAGATGTGGACATGGAAGTCACGAGACTGAAAAGGTCTACTATTGATATATTTGTGGAGATAAATCCAGATAAAAACACCAATTCCATAAAAAACAATCTAATTTGACGGTGTTGATGGACAAGAAGATGATGGATACGCAACAATACATAGCACGGTGGGTCATTGAGAGTGACATTCTTTTCAACGCCATTCAAAAGCATAGTTTCAAGCTAATGACGGAGGCTATTGGACAGTTTGGTCCATGATTACCTATGCCAAGTCGATATCGATTGAGTGGCCCATGTTTGAATGCGGAGGTGTCGAGAGTTAAGAACTCCATGAAAAAGATGAAGATGAGTGGGCCATATCCGGTTGTTTCATTATGATCGATGCTTGGACTGGCCACAAAAGAAGGAGCATTATGAACTCGTATGTTCATTGTAGGGAAGGGATATCTTTCATTTCTTCAAGGAAAGATTCTGATGCATCTCATATGGGGTCTTACATATTTGAGTATGTCAATAAAAGCATTGACGATGTAGGACAAGAGAAGGTGGTGCAAGTTGTGACAAATAATGCTTCAAACAACATAACAGCGACGACTTTGATGGCATCCAAAAGGCCTAATTTATTTTGGATTTCTTGTGCCACATATACGGTGAATCTTATGCTTGAGGCGATTGGTAAACTTCCAAGGTAAGTGGAGTGTCCCGCTCCCGTTGGGACGAAGCACTACGT
Organism: Iris pallida; assembly: GCA_029216955.1. Classification (NCBI taxonomy): domain Eukaryota; kingdom Viridiplantae; phylum Streptophyta; class Magnoliopsida; order Asparagales; family Iridaceae; genus Iris; species Iris pallida. The sequence goes on along the minus strand of JANAVB010034616.1, from coordinate 10,734,600 downwards.
AATAGACTCGTGGCAAGTCAGGCATGGTCGGGAACATAGATGGCTAGTCTGACTCAGTGACGAGTTTGGTATACGAAAACCATGGCATCAATAAAATCGATTTGGACGAATGATATGAGTACCGTTCCAAATAATGGATCGGCTACTACTGGAATAAGTCCTAGATGCAGTGGACTGTGTCTTGGCGAATAAACTCTAAAGAGAGCGACGCAACCGGTCTGCTGTTAGTTTTGTTGGTTTTCTGAATGAATTGTTGCTTGGGTTTGATAAGTGTGCTTTCGCGTCGATTTCTGAACGCGTCTTTGGAAATTTCAAAGGAAGGATTGAAGGAGGGATTCTAATTCGATGCTCGTGCCATTGCAGGAGTTCGTGTAACTGACGCTTGACCGCCGTGAAGTGTTCTCCTACTCTCGGTGCAATATCTCTAGGTGGGTGGTTCTTCGGCCCCTTCTTTTCTACTCCTTACCGCCAACAAAAATTTTAAAGTTCAACGTTCAAATCGATGATGCTAACTAGATGCATGCTTTGCCACTAAGATCAAGAACTTGGGATAATTATATCAACTTAGAGAAAGTAACTCCGAATTTATAAGTTTCACACTAAAAAGAGCAAAGATAAAGTTCTAGGAAAGAGACAGAATTAATTCATGTTCTGCAAAACGTAATGAAAAAATTTTGGTTGCGGTATATTACGTCTCGGAGAATTTGGTGCCTACGTGATGCTAAATCAGAACGTACGGCTTCGGAAAAAAGAACTCTTGCACGAGTAGAAATGATTATGTGGTTTAATAATGTCTGCGCTATGCAATTTACTTCATACATATTAAACTGTTCATACATTCGCATGGTCATGGACGACTTGTGCACAAGGTAAGCTTTTCTCGAAATGGTACCCGGGGAGCTGGGACCGAATCGACCTAGGAGAAAATTATGGAATTGTGCTTCGGCGCAAGACATTGCGAGACCTCTAGTTAGGCTCGCAACCTGGACTGGTAGGGTGCGTCGCAATGCTACGTAATCGTCTTTCATGGTGTCAATATCACCAATGACCGCATATAAGGTAGATTGCATTTTCACCTATTGTCTTGTGCAGGTGGTAAGTATTATGTCTATTTTGTGCAGGAAAGGAGCACGGCCATGGTAAGATAAGTTAAAATTGGTTATGTTGTTTACTGTTTAAAATGTGCCTTCGATATGAACTGCAAATCATATAGTTCTAAATAGAAAGATCACTTCGTATGCTAGAATCCTTAATAAGCAGTGTCGATTTAGACGAGTGGGTTCTTCCCATCCACTAGCAAGTGTGCTAACCCCCAACCCCCCAGGTGACGAGTGCGCTGCGGGAGCTCGAGACTAGACTGAAGTTGAAGACCGGGAGGGCTCGAAGCTCTCATATTTTGAAGTATTTTGAAGCCCAATTCAGATCGAAGGCTTTTTGTTCAAATGTATAAAGGGGCATGAATGTATGGAACGATAAGAATTATTTCATGGCAGCTTGTCGAGAGTTTTCTTTTGTGTTTTCAAAGATGTAGCTGCAACGGCATATGTAATGTAAAAATGATCTTGCACATACTTTGCAAATTTTATGAATGAAAAGCTAATTTTTTTTCCTATTATACGTCTTCAACTCTCTGCACTGTTTAATTTCAACTCATCATCTCAAAAGAATTTTTAAGTGTACATTCTTGCCTTGTAAAAATCCAATAAAGGCTTGTACAACATCACGTCCCGACTCGTTGTAATGCTTGTGGTTCGTATTACGTATTTTGGAATACGTGTACGTATTTTATCTTGTATTGCATGATTCCTTGCTTAGTTTCCATCTTGGCTTGGGTTATTCTTGGTTCGGGTTGGCTTGGTTGGGTTTGGGATTGCTATTGGTTCATCATGAACCAAGGGTGAACCCCCTACCTACCACCACCACTACCATTTATTACCCATTCTTCTTTCTCTCTCTTCATTACTCTCTTCTTTCCTCCATTTACTTCTTCACCTACCAGAGAGAGGGAGAGAGGTCTAGGCAAGTGCAACTTGCTTCATGGAGGAACTCCAACTTTATTGCTTCATCCTCTTCCTTATAACATTTTAACTTACTTTAATACTTGGCATTTTCACTTTCCATGGCTAGATTTTTCTAGATCTAAGTTTACTTTATTTTCGAAATTCTTGGGTTTTGATCTACTTAATCTTGTTATTTCTGAGTTTTGATGGTTCTATGTTGTAGAGCATTTCATTCTGACCTGTTTTGACCTATGGAAGTTCGGATTTTGGCTCCGGATGATGGAGTTATGGAGCTTGAGAACTTGGCTCTCATGGTGTTCTTCTTCTCGGGATTTGGGAGAAGATGAACTGTGCTTGACTTGACCACATGAATAATTCATACGACAAGTATTCTTTTCAGCCGCATGGCTGGAAGTATTGAGCCGCATGAGGGCCGAACTCATCTGGCCGCATAACTCGCCCAAATCCCCAGCCGCATATACTCTGCACTTCTTGAGCCGCATGAGACGTTACCCGTTTAGCCGCATGCGCCCTCCCTGGCCGTATGAGGATCCCGCTTCTTCCAGCCGCATGAATGCTCTGACTTAGTCTCATGCGCCCTCTTCCCCCGCTGGTCGCATAGGACTTTACTTGACCCAGCCGCACAAGAACTTCTTCCCGAGCCGCATGGACTTGCTTCCCGCTTGCCGCATGGGGCTCAACTTCCTGAGCCGCATGCAACCCACTTGCTCTCAGCCGCAGGAACCCCTCCCCCTGCAGCCGCATAATACCCCGCTCTTCCCGCTAGCCGCATATGCCTCCTTCTCCTCAGCCGCATGAGCTGCTGCCGCATGGATTCTCTCATTGACCGCATGCGCCTGACCCTATTGAGCCGCATGGGCTGTTCTCTTCCCAGCCGCATGAGATCATTCCTGGCCGCATGTGCCTGAGCCGCATGGCTCCATATAGCCCTGTGTTTTATTATTTGTCCATGTCTTGTAACCCCTTTATTGTATATTTGTATGTCCAATTTTATATCCTTACGCCTTTTGTCCTGAACTTGATAAATCACGATTTGATTGACATGATTGAAATGACAATTGTACATGACATGGTGTGACAATGAACTAGCACGACCTGATAGTGGCCCGTCGTGGCGCACTCTTGACCAGTGAACTTGACATGATAACCTGACATGATATATCTTGATAAGATGTTGTGACGGCTACCTGACATGCCATGACCTGTATAAATAACCTGGACACCGTGGGCGATTGTGCTTGTACAAATAATCCAGTCTTGTCTTGCATCATGTCTAGGAGGGGACTCCTGAGTACCACGGTCAGGAGTACCTACTGAAATGGACTAAGGCTAATAACTAGAATAATACACTAGTCATAAAGAGATTTTCCAGCTACAGGCAATTCCGTTACCTGGGCGCGCCTTGGCATCTGTAGCCTGCCGTCGAGTAGGGTACATTTCCAGCACACTGTCATGTGTTGCACCTTTCAAGCTACCTAAGGGTACATGCGTTTCCTGGACGATGTACCCACCTGAATTCAACCCTAATCTTTCAACCTGGGTAACCTGGATGGTCTGCAGGGCTTGTGGCTGTGGAATAATCTCACTGCATCTTGCTAGTAACTAGGCCTGTGATAACCCTAGTTAGTTAAAGTATCAAGCCGTAATTCTTGCTTGGCCGTAAAATGATTGGATGGAGTCTAACCAGTCTAGTCTTGTCCTGATTCTGTTCCAGATTACTGCATGACCTGAATGCCTGTATTTATTTTACCGATAAATGGTGAGAATTTCAAGTTCGGTTCAGACGAAGGGTTACAACCCCGGTCCTTGTTTGGTTTACGGGTTGTAACCTGGTTATCTGAATAGTTCCATGGTTATCTCATCATATATCACCCTGTGATGCTTTTCTTAACCATGTCTTATTTACTACTTTATTACTATTGTGCTAATTGCTGGTTTTAGTTCCTAAGTGCAGCTTCCTTTGTGGTACTTGCTCTTTCTGGGATCTGACCCAGCTGGTTTTGTATGGCCAGATTTTGGAGCAGCTCCAGAGGAGCTACCGACTTTCCAGTCCGATGGTGGTGACTAGACGTAACCAGGACAACGAGTGGGTTTATTTTGATCTCCTACTTTATTGTAAAACTATTCTTTTGAGGCGCTTAGCCGACGAGCATCTTTTTAGCTCGATTGCACTTACTTACTGTCTGCCTACGGGCTGTAACATGATTGACAGATCCTAGGGTTGATTATGTACGACTAAAACTCTTGCTAGTCCTAACATTTTGTAACGACTAGCTTCATGATCAACTGAATATGTAATATTTGGGACGCCTTACTATTGTATATTTGGTGATCATACATCTTGTAACATTTACTTACTTGCTTGTGATTGAGACACTAGGCTTGTTCATGACCTTAGGAGACTGTTGGCTTGTAGTAAACCCTCATGTATCCAGACAGCCGTGACCGTATAGCGAGATGGAATCTATTTCATATACGTAGTTGGCTATGTCTGCCCCCGCTCTCCAGTATTCTGGTTCTGGGGCGTGACATGGTTTAAGTGGTGGCCCATGCAGGTCTTGTGAATCAAGATATGTGAGAGTTTACCGAATAGATGTCTCAATCAGTATTTGTCCTTGATCTCTGCCCATATCTTCTGAATCCCTGGATTCTTGTCCTGATCATATGCTTGTATCGTTGATCTGTCATGTTCCTTCCTTATTGTTCCCCATGTCGTCTTCTTCAGCGGCATCGTTCCTGGACTTGCCGGACAGCAAGGCGGAGCACTTTCCGTGGACCAGCCGCAACCCAGGGATCAAGCCCAGCATTCCGGAGTAGCCTCCAGAGTCATGCCTACCGGAGAAGACCCACCAGTTCAGCCCGTCCAACCTGCAGAGCCTGATGATGGCACTTTGGTTGGTCTCATCAGGTCTCTATTAGCCTCCCAGGATCGTCGAGGAGATGCCTTGCACCAGGCGGTGGCAGACGCTTTGACCAGAGGAGGTCATCAGGGTAATAGCGCGGCCAACAGCTTCAAGCGCTTGAACCCTCCCTTCTTCGACGGCAGTGAAGATACGATCGCTGCAGATGCATGGCTTCAGGACACAGAGGTGATTCTAGAAGCAGCCAGGACTCCAGAGAACGAGAAGGTGGCCGTAGTGCGCTTGCAGTTACTAGATCTTGCCCGCAGCTGGTGGGCAGCGCATGCCGATGGATTAGTGGCCCTTATTTCATGGACAGTATTCAGGAAGAGATTTCAGACCAAGTATTTCGATGCTGTAGTTCGGTATGATCTGCAGACAAGGTTCACCAATCTGAAGCAGATGGGCAGGACGGTCGACGGATATGCGGCCGAGTTTTCGAGACTTAGTCGGTTTGCTCCCACCTTGGTGGCAACCGAGTATGATAGAGGCCAGCGATTCCAGCAGGGGTTTCACCTAGAGATTCTATTGGCGGTTGAGCAGTTTGAGCATCAGACTTTTGATGCAGTCTTGAGAGCAGCTAGGAGGCATGAGTATACCTCCCAGAGGATTGTGGATAGGGCCGGAGGTCGGAAGAGATCCTACGGCCAGATGAATCAGTCTTCAGCCCCAGCTCCTGCAGTCAGGGCTTTGACTATTGGAGCTCCGAGGCGGGCGGCCTCAGTAACGTCGGCAGCATTCAGCCCCGACGTACCCTCAGCAGCAGAAGCAGAAGCAGTCTTCCGCAGTGGGATGTTCTCATTGTGGGAAGCCAGGCCATGTAGTGGCAGAGTGTCGCAGGGCACAGGGATTGTGTCTGGCTTGTGGAGCAGCAGACCATAGGGTCGGATCCTGCCCAAATAGGGGCAGTTCATCATCGTCCAACCTTTCTAGCTCTTCGGTGAGAGGACCAGCTCTGGTCCAGCAGCAGCAGTATCCATTGCCGAGGGCCCTTGCCGCCTCAGTCCCAGATGTTCCAGCAGCAGAACCCCCAACAGCATACTCAGGCCCAAGTCCAGAGTCAGAATAGGCAGCGAGGATTTCAGCAGAGGGGACCAGCACCCCGAGGGCATGGTCAGGCTATGGTGATGACCGCAGAGGAAGGATTGGCACCAGGAGAGGTAGTGGCAGGTACTATTCTCGTCAACTCCTTTCCAGCTTCAGCTTTATTTGATTCTGGTGCATCACATTCTTTTATGTCTGCACGATTCGCGACACGGATAGGATTGGAGCCCGAGTCATTATCAGTAAGGCTCAATATACTTACTGGTAACGGACTTGTGGGAGTCGATAGGGTGTTTTCCTCGTGTCGGATCGTAGTTAGCGGTAAGGAATTTTCCGCTAGATTGATAGAGTTCCCGATGGCCGATTATGATGTGGTCTTAGGGATGGATTGGTTGAGGAACCAGTATGCTAGAATAGACTGCCATATTGGTAGGGTTGTTTTTAGCATTCCAGGCGAGCCAGAGTTTTCTTTCTCCCGAGGCGCAGTTGAGCCTTCTCCTCCAGTGTTGCGGATGGCGGTAGCAGTAGTGCAGTTGCCCCGGATAGTCGAAGAGTTTCCAGATGTTTTCCCAGAAGAGCTTCCAGGTATGCCGCCAGAGCGGGAGATCGAGTTCACTATCGACTTGATTCCCGGAACAGCCCCAATGTCAGAGAGAGTCTACATAATGGCGCCATCAGAATTGGAGATCTTGTACAAGATGATTAAAGAACTTCGAACCAAAGGATTCATTCGTGCTAGTGGATCGTCTTGGGGAGCCCCGATGCTTCTTGTGAAAAAGAAGGATGGTACGTCCAGGTTATGTGTTGATTATCGTACCTTGAACTCAGTGACAATCAAGAACAGATACCCTCTCCCGAGGATAGATGACTTGTTTGATCAACTCAAGGGGGCAGCAGTATTCTCGAAGATCGACTTACGGTCAGGATACCACCAGATCAGAGTCAGAGAGCAGGACATCCCGAAGACAGCTTTCAGATCGAGGTATGGGCATTGAGAGTTCCTTGTTATGCCCTTTGGAGCGACCAAGGCGCCGGCTGTATTCATGGATCTCATGAATCGTATTTTCATGCCCTATTTGGATCAGTTTGTGATTGTGTTCTTGGATGACATCCTGGTCTATAGCAGGAGCGAGGCGGAGCATGAGCAGCATCTTCGCGTGGTTCTTCAGATTCTCAGGGAGCACCAGCTGTATGCCAAGTTCAGTAAATGCGAGTTTTGGCTCGATCGCATTCGTACTTGGGTCATATCATTACCAGAGGAGGAGTATAAGTGGATCCCCAGAAGATCGTGGCCATTCAGACATGGCCAGTGCCCAGCACAATCACAGAAGTTCGTAGTTTCCTTGGATTGGTCGGCTACTACCGACGGTTTGTTTCAGATTTTGCTCGAATTTCAGCGCCATTGACCCAATTGACCCGCAAGGAGGTGCAGTTTGCTTGGACAACAGAGTGCCAGGATTCATTTGAGAAGTTGAAGCGAGGCTTGATGACGGCTCCCATTCTTGCGCTTCCAGATGGAACCGGAGGATTCTCAGTGTATTGTGATGCTTCGGACAGAGGTTTAGGATGTGTTCTGATGCAGCATGGGAAGGTAATAGCTTATGCTTCACGGCAACTTCGTGATCATGAGAGGAATTACCCAACCCATGACTTGGAGCTGGCAGCAGTAGTGTTTGCACTTAAGTTGTGGAGGCACTACTTGTACGGAGATAGGGTGGAGATTTTCACCGACCACAAGAGCCTGAAGTATGTTTTCACCCAGAAGGATCTTAACATGCGTCAGAGGAGGTGGCTGGAGCTTCTTGTGGATTATGATGTCAACTTGCAGTATCATCCCGGGAAGGCCAACGTCGTTGCAGATGCATTGAGCAGGAGAGCCGGAGCTTATTTCCTAACAGCACAACCAGAGCTGTTAGCAGATCTTCAGAAGATGGATATTGAAGTTGTTCTCCCTTCCAGTGTAGCATTGATGGCAAGCATGCAAGTTTAGTCCACTATAGTCGAAAGGATCCGGGTGGCGCAGTCAACAGATTCCAAGCTTCAGCGACTCAGAGCAGAGTGTGCGGCAGGACGAAGACCGGAGTTATGCATTCATGAAGACGGTACACTTAGGCATGGTAAGCGTCTTTGTGTACCCAGTGGAGATATCAGACATGAGATCATGGCAGAGGCCCACAGTTCTCAATATTCCATTTATCCTGGTGGTACGAATATGTATCGTGATATCTGTCAGCACTTTTGGTGGAATGGCATGAAGCGGGAGATAGCCCGGGTTGTCTCTCGGTGTTTGGTTTGTCAACAAGTTAAAGCTGAACATCAGAGGCTGGCTGGACTTCTTCAGCCCTTGTCGATCCCAGAATGGAAGTGGAAACATGTAACCATGGATTTTGTGACCGAATTGCCTAGATCTCCAGCTGGTCTAGATGCTATTTGGGTTATAGTTGATCGGCTCACGAAGGTAGCTCACTTCCTCCCGTTCAGAGTTGGTCAGTCGACAGCTCAGTTAGCAGAAATGTACCTTAGGCAGATTGTCAGGTTGCACGGAGTGCCAGTCAGTATCACCTCGGACCGAGATTCAAGATTCACGTCACACTTTTGGCGTAGCCTGCAGGAGAGTTTGGGAACTCATCTCCAGTTCAGTTCAGCCTATCACCCGCAGACAGATGGTCAGTCGAAGCGCATGATCCAGACTCTTGAAGACATGTTGAGATCTTGTACACTTGACTTCGATGGTTCGTGGAAAGATCACTTGCACCTGGTGGAGTTCTCGTACAACAACAGCTTCCAGGCCAGTATCCAGATGGCACCGTTCGAGGCACTGTATGGAAGGAAGTGCAGATCCCCATTAGCCTGGGACGATGTTGGAGAGAGACAGATGCTCGGCCCAGAAATGATTTTCCAGACAGTTGAAATGGTCAGAAGGGTCCGAGATCATTTTCGAGTTGACCAAGATCGCCAGCGCCATTGGACAGATTCTCATCGGCGCCCTCTCGAGTTTTCTGTCGGTGACCATGTATTTCTGAGGATTTCGCCTAACCGTGGCGTCATTCGTTTCGGCGTGCGGGGAAAGCTTAGTCCTAGGTATATAGGGCCGTTCGATATTCTTGAGCGAGTAGGAGATATATCCTATCGTCTCGCTCTTCCGCCGTCGCTAAGCGAGGTGCATGACGTGTTCCATGTATCCCAATTACGACGGTATATCCCGGACCCGAGCTACGTCCTAGATCATTCGGAATTGGTTGTTGGTATCAACCTTTCGTATGAGGAAAGACCCGTGTCTATATTGGACCGGAGAGAGAAGACACTCAAGAACAAGACTATCAAATTAGTTCGAGTCGCTTGGGATCATCACTCTTTGGGTGAGTCAACGTGGGAGCGTGAGGATGACATCCGATCGCGGTATCCCAACTTGTTTGGCTCGTGAGGTATAATGTCTTCCTTATGCCTCATGCCTTCGATTCTTTGCTTGAATGAGTGATTGCCTGTCTAGTTATAGCTTGCTTGTGATTAATATAGCTTGTCCTCGTCTCTCTAGCCTCTTAATTAAATTTCGATGACGAAATTCTTTTAAGGTGGGTAGAGTTGTAATGCCTGTAGTTCGTATTACGTATTTTGGAATACGTGTACGTATTTTATCTTGTATTGCATGATTCCTTGCTTAGTTTCTATCCTGGCTTGGGTTATTCTTGGTTCGGGTTGGCTTGATTCGGTTTGGGATTGCTATTGGTTCATCATGAACCAAGGGTGAACCCCCTACCTACCACCACCACTACCATTTATTACCCATTCTTCTTTCTCTCTCTTCATTACTCTCTTCTTTCCTTCATTTACTTCTTCACCTACCAGAGAGAGGGAGAGATGTCTAGGCAAGTGCAACTTGCTTCATGGAGGAACTCCAACTTTATTGCTTCATCCTCTTCCTTATAGCATTTTAACTTACTTTAATACTTGGCATTTCCACTTTCCATGGCTAGATTCTTCTAGATCTAAGTTTACTTTATTTTCGAAATTTTTGGGTTTTGATCTACTTAATCTTGTTATTTCTGAGTTTTGATGGTTCTATGTTGTAGAGCATTTCATTCTGACCCGTTTTGACCTATGGAAGTTCGGATTTTGGCTCCGGATGATGGAGTTATGGAGCTTGAGAACTTGGCTCTCATGGTGTTCTTCTTCTCGGGATTTGGAAGAAGATGAACTGTGCTTGACTTGACCACATGAATAATTCATACGGCAAGTGTTCTTTTCAGCCGCATGGCTGGAAGTATTGAGCCACATGAGGGCCGAACTCATCTGGCCGCATAACTCGCCCAAATCCCCAGCCGCATATACTCTGCACTTCTTGAGCCGCATGAGACGTTATCCGTTTAGCCGCATGCGCCCTCCTTGGCCGCAAGAGGACCCCGCTTCTTCCACCCGCATGAATGCTCTGACTTAGTCTCATGCGCCCTCTTCCCCCGCTGGTCGCATGGGACTTTACTTGACCCAGCCGCACGAGAACTTCTTCCCGAGCCGCATGGACTTGCTTTCCGCTTGCCGCATGGGGCTCAACTTCCTGAGCCGCATGCAACCCACTTACTCTCAGCCGCAGGAACCCCTCCCCCTGCAGCCGCATAATACCCCGCTCTTCCCGCTAGCCGCATATGCCTCCTTCTCCTCAGCCGCATGAGCTGCTGCCGCATGGATTCTCTCCTTGACCGCATGCGCCTGACCCTATTGAGCCGCATGGGCTGTTCTCTTCCCAGCCGCATGAGATCATTCCTGGCCGCATGTGCCTGAGCCGCATGGCTTCCTATAGCCCTGTGTTTTATTATTTGCCCGTGTCTTGTAATCCCTTTATTGTATATTTTTATGCCCAATTTTATATCAATTTGATTGTCATGATTGAAATGACAATTGTACATGACATGGTGTGACAAGGAACTAGCACGAACTGATAGTGGCCCGTCGTGGCGTACTCTTGACCAGTGAACTTGACATGATAACCTGACATGATATATCTTGATAAGCTGTTGCGACGGCTACCTGACATGCCATGACCTGTATAAATAATCTGGACACCGTGGGCGATTGTGCTTGTACAAATAATCCAGTCCTGTCTTGCATCATGTCTAGGAGGGGACTCCTGAGTACCACGGTCATGAGTACCTACTGAAATGGACTAAGGCTAATAACTAGAATAATACACTAGTCATAAAGAGATTTCTCAGCTACAGGCAATTCTGTTACCTGGGCGCGCCTTGGGATCTGTAGCCTGCCGTCGAGTAGGGCACATTTCCAGCACACTGTCATGTGTTGCACCTTTCAAGCTACCTAAGGGTACATGCGTTTCCTGGACGATGTACCCACCTGAATTCAACCCTAATCTTTCAACCCGGGTAACCTGGATGGTCTGCAGGGCTTGTGGCTGTGGAATAATCTCACTGCATCTTGCTAGTAACTAGGCCTGTGATAACCCTAGTTAGTTAAAGTATCAAGCCGTAATTCTTGCTTGGCCGTGAAATGATTGGATGGAGTCTAATCAGTCTAGTCTTGTCCTGATTCTGTTCCAGATTACTGCATGACCTGAATGCCTGTATTTATTTTACCGATAAATGGTAAGAATTCCAAGTTCGGTTCAGACGAAGGGTTACAACCCCGGTCCTTGTTTGGTTTACGGGTTGTAATCTGGTTATCTGAATAGTTCCATAGTTATCTCATCGTATATCACCCTGTGATGCTTTTCTTAACCCTGTCTTATTTACTACTTTATTATTATTGTGCTAATTGCTGGTTTTAGTTCCTAAGTGAAGCTTCCTTTGTGGCACTTGCTCTTTCTGGGATCTGATCCAGCTGGTTTTGTATGGCCAGATTTCGGAGCAGCTCCAGAGGATCTACCGACTTTCCAGCCCGATGGTGGTGACTAGACGTAACCAGGGCAACGAGTGGGTTTATTTTGTTCTTCCACTTTATTGTAAAAAATATTCTTTTAAGGCGCTTAGCCGACGAGCACCTGTTTAACTCGATTGCACTTACTTACTGTCTGCCTACGGGCTGTAACATGATTGACAGATCCTAGGGTTGATCATGTATGACTAAAACTCTTGCTAGTCCTAACATTTTGTAACGACTAGCTTCATGATCAACTGAATATGTAATGTTTGGGACGCCTTACTATTGTATATTTGACGATCATACATCTTGTAACATTTACTTACTTGCTTGTGATTGAGACACTAGGCTTGTTCATGACCTTAGGAGACTGTTGGCTTGTAGTAAACCCTCATGTATCTAGACAGCCGTGACCGTATAGCGAGATGGAATCCATTTCATATACGTAGCTGGCTATGTCTTCCCCCGCTCTCCAGTATTCTGGTTCTGGGGCGTGACACTCGTGGGATAGATTTATCTCGAGTCAAGGCGATGACGACCGATTTGGCGAGTCAAGGCGTGACAAGTTGGTATCAGAGCACGGTTCACACCTCGGACCCTTCGAAATATTTTTTTTAGATGCTGTTGCAGTTTTTCAAAAAATTTATGCTTTTTGACGTATGCGGCATGAAATAATCGTTCCATACAGATAAGCCCGTAGATATTTTGAGAATACTAACGTGTTTGCTCAATTTTGTAGGGATGCCGAAGAGAGTGGGTGTCCCTACTGTTAAAGCCATGTTGATTAGCACGAATAGTACCGAAGATGCGACACCTAGAGAATCTGCTATGAAGCGATTATTGTGCCTCATGGAAGCCCAACAGCGCCAGGCGGAGATGCAGCAACAACAGCTGCAAGCACAGATCTAGGCCCAAATCAGTGCCCAACAAAAGCAGATGGAGGCACTGACCCGGATCGTAAGCACCATAGCGACGCAACAGAATTCGACGACCGCCGCGTCAGAGGAAGAAGTGCAACCAGTAACGACGAAGCAAATGTCTTCCTTTTCTCTGCTCAAGGCGACCGAATTCAAGAAGATGAACCCGCCTGACTTTAACGACCGAGCAGAGCCTGACGAAGTCATGGGTTGGCTAGTGAAGATTGAGGTCATGTTCAATCTCCTCTGCATCAAGGGGTCCAAGAGAGTTGGGTGTGCAGCCTTGCACCTATACTTGAGGGCCTACGACTGGTGGGAGGCAAAGAAATAGGAGCTCCACGAAGCCAACCCCATTGCCAAGATCTCGTGGGAGACGTTCAAACTGGCCTTCCTCGAGCAGTACATTCCTCGTGCCATTCGTCGATAGAAGGAAGAGGAATTCATGTCCTTGAAGCAAGAAAATATGTCAGTCGAAGATTACGATGCAAAGTTCGCAAAGCTTGCAAAGTTTGCCGGGGCCTTCCTGCCGAACAAGGAAGCGTGGTGCGAGCGCTTCCAACAACGCCTGAATGACGATCTGCGTCGGGACGTCATGAACCAAAGATGTCAGACTTACAGGGAGTCATACAATGCCGCCCTTGATAGCGAACGGATCTTTAGTCGAGCTTCCCAAAGGACCGGGTCAGACGTCCGTAACAACTTCAACAAGCGTCCTCATGATGCGGGAGGATCTGGTGTGCCAAAGCGTCATAACACGTTAGAGTATCGGGGGCCTCATCCCGCAGTACGGTGCCATCGATACGGCAAGATGGGACATCTGGCGGTCGATTGCCAAGAGAGATGCTTCAAGTTGGCCAGCTAGGTCACAAGGCAACAGATTGTCGAATGGGGAGGGCAAACCAATATCCACCAAGGAACGTCCAAAATCAGAATAGGGCGCCTCCCGCCTATGGCGCAAACGCAGTGCCTGTGAACCCACAAAATCACCAAGGGACGCAAGGCCGAGTCTATGCACTGACTCGGGACGAAGCGTTCGCGTCCGACACTATTGTGACAGGTATATTACTCTACAAAAATGTGCCTGCTAGAGTACTGTTCGATTCGGGTGCTACGCATATTTCATATCTGCCGACTTTGTAGAAGAGAATACACTACTAAAATACAGCAAATTGGCGACGGAGGATTAGCGACGGATATTTTTTGTCGGACATAGCGACGACCTCGCGACTACCTTGTGACTGGCTACCGTCAGAAAGCAATGGATATTTTTTAGGTTTTTTGCGTCAAAATCAGTCGCACATCCGTCGCTAATGTGACGAAACATTAGCGACGGATTCATGTCCGTCGCTAATATGTCGCACATTGTGGCGCCAAAATCTGAAATAAATGGCGCGCTAAATTAGCGTCTATTTGGCGACGGATGTTCCGTCGGTAATCTAGTTGGTATTTAGCGGCTACTTACCGACGAATATATTCGTTGGTAATCCGTCGCTAAATACTGTAACCTAACTTAAATTGACCGACCGGGGGGGGGGGGGGGGAGGGGAGGATTTTTTATTCCCCCCAAAAAACTCTCTCTCTCTCTTCCCTCTCTCTCTCTCTCTCTCTCTCTCTCTCTCTCTTTCTCTCTCCGGCGAGCTCTCTCCGACGGGTTACATTCTCCGGCGAAGCTCTTTCTGACGGGATATCTCTCTCTCTCTCTCAGGTATGCTCTCTCTCTCCTCCCCTCTCTTTCTCTCTCTCTGTTTAGGGTTTCGGGTTGGTGGGGGGGTCGGCTGTCGCTGGGGCCGGCGGGGTGGGGGGAGGTTGTTGAGGGCGGGGGGCAGGGTAGGGTTTAGGGTTTCGGGGCAGGGGTAGGGTTTCGGGTGGGGGGGTGGGCCGGCTGTCGAGGGGGCCGGCGGTGATGGGGGGAGGGAGGGGGCGGGGGGTGGATAGTGTTGGGTGCGGGGCGGGGTGAGGAGGAGGGGGGTGAGGGGGAGGGGGTGGGTGTTTGCTGTCGGGGGGGGGAGGGGGTGGGGTGGGGGTTTGCTATCGGGGGGTGAGGGAGAGGGGGGTGGGTGTTTGCTGTCTGGGGGGGGGGGGGGTGGGGGTTTGTTGTCGGAGGGTGAGGGGGAGGGAGGTGGGTGTTTGCTGTCGGGAAGGAGGGGGTGGGGTGGGGGTTTGCTGTCGGGGGGGGGGGTGTGGGAGGGGGAGGGGGTTTTGTTGTCCGGCGGGGTAGGGGAGGGAGTGGGGGGGTATCGGTGGTTTCGGATCGGACCATTCCTATGAGTATCGGTGGTTTCGAATCGGTGTATCGGATCGGGGGAGGGGGTATAGGTGGTTTCAGATCGGACCAATCCTATGAGTATCGGATCAGGGGTGGGGGGTATCGGAATCGGTATCGGAATCGGAATCGGTATCGGACCGATACTGACCGATACCGGTACAGTTTGGCGAAATAGGTCGAAATACAAAGAAGAAAGTCCTCAAATGGAAGAAAAAGAGTCAAAACTCCTCACCATTGGCAACCCTATTGCATGGGGTTCTTATTTGATGCCTCTACACTATTTAATACAATTTAGAGGGTTTACGATGCATATACCTATTGGGAGATGGATTTCTAATAAAAATGGCTCCAAGATCTAAAAATCCCCAAGCTCCAAGTGCTCCATCCTCTAATCTCATACAACTGATCACTAACTCTGATACTTGGATTACTGACCTCTATAACTCATGTATCCTAATTGCTAATAAAATACTAACTCATAATACACCCTCATTTTACTGATCCAAAGACACCAACACAAGACACTCATACAACTGAACACTCAAAACAGTACCCATGTCCTCACTGATTGTAGGACTGACACCAACTAATATCCCTTCTCTTTATGACAGTAGCCCTATTCTCTCTTCATTTCTCGATCTTACTAGATGGCACCCATGACCCGAGGAGCGGCACGTCGTTTGAGGAAAACACTGAATGCTGAGGTGGCTTCTCCTACTGTTAAGGAGGAAGTGGCACCGGTAGCTAGTGAGACCGGAAGTTCTATTCATCCAGCACCGGTAGCTAGTGAGACCGGGAGTTCTATTCATGCAGCACTTGCAAGGGACTACATCTCTCCTAACTTCGTCGATCCCACTTATTCGAGGTGGTTGCGTGATCGTATCACTGAGCGTTTGCGTGGGCTGCGTGGTTCTCATTAGCTATTACTGAACTTATTTGTATTGGACTATTTGTATTGGGTTGTTTTTGTATTAGACTATTTGTATTGGACTACATATATGAATTAGTACTGTGTCAATCTCTGGATTGTATTGGACTACGACATGGTGATCAGGACATAGTCCCTGCAGCCATTCGACTGGCGAGGCAAAAACTATGTAGCCGTAGATGAAGTTAACTTTCCTCCGACCCTCATCCCTCGGCAATGATGATACGATAACCAACCGGAGAGGATACTCTGAGAGATCCATCTGAGTAGGACGTATACTCTGAGAGATCACCTTTACAAGAATGATATCAGTAGTGGGATTGAGTGTTGGAGGAGATACTATCAGAGTATACGTCCTACTCAGATGGGTCTCTCACCGTTACTATTTTTTCTGACAGCATGGTGGATGTGCTCCGTCAACAGATTCTTGCTCCGAGCCAAAACTTTGCCCCGGAGCTCAAGTGGACATCCTTCGTGTAGAGCTCGAGTGAGAGGTTCCTGACAGCATGGTGGTACCTTTGACAAAGGATACCACCATGCTGTCAGGAACCTCTCACTCGAGCTCTACACGAAGGATGTCCACTTGAGCTCCGGGGCAAAGTTTTGGCTCGGAGCAAGAATCTGTTGACGGAGCACATCCACCATGCTGTCAGAAAAAATAGTAACGGTGAGAGACCCATCTGAGTAGGACGTATACTCTGATAGTATCTCCTCCAACACTCAATCCCACTACTGATATCATTCTTGTAAAGGTGATCTCTGAGTATACGTCCTACTCAGATGGATCTCTCAGAGTATCCTCTCCGGTTGGGTTGTGCTCTGAGCCATCCGTTCTCACACTTAAAACATATATGAATTAGAACAGTGTGTCAATCTTTGTTTTTGTATTTTCGGCGAACCCAGGGATTGGATTCTGTATTTTGTATTTTGGATTCTGTATTTTGGCTCCAGCTCCAGCTCCATTTGCATTAATCCACGGTACGACATGGTGATCAGCACATAGTCCCTGCAGCCATTCGACTGGCGAGGCAGAAACTATATAGCCGTAGATAAAGTTGACTGTCCTCCGACCCTCATCCCTCGGCAATGATGATACGACAACCTATCATTATATCTTATATAGTAGTAGATGATGTTTTAGTATTACATTATGTGAGTTCATCTTGGTTCTGTTACATTCTTCAGATACTAGATACTAGATTCGATAAGAACGTATACTACACCATATATACAGAACATAGATGATTCACACTAATGTATGCTAGAATGAACTTTGGGTTGTGTTCTGAGCCATCCGTTCTCACACTTAAAACACATATGAATTAGAACCGTGTGTCAATCTTTGTTTTTGTATTTTCGGCGAATCCAGGAATTGGATTCTGTATTTTGTATTTTGGATTCTGTATTTTGGCTCCAGCTCCAGCTCCATTTGCATTAATCTACGGTACGACATGGTGACCAGGACATAGTCCCTGCAACCATTCGACTGGCGAGGCAGAAACTATGTAGCCGTAGATAAAGTTGACTGTCCTCCGACCCTCATCCCTCGGCAATGATGATACGACAACCTATCACTATATCTTATATAGTAGTAGATGATGTTTTAGTATTACATTATGTGAGTTCATCTTGATTCTGTTACATTCTTCAGATACTAGATACTAGATTCGATAAGAACGTATACTACACCATATGTACAGAACATAGATGATTCACACCAATGTATACTAGAATGAACTTTGGGTTGTGTTCTGAGCCATCCGTTCTCACACTTAAAACACATATGAAATAGAACTGTGTGTCAATCTTTGTTTTTGTATTTTCGGCGAACCCAGGGATTGGATTATGTATTTTATATTTTGGCTCCAGCTCCTGCTCTATTTGCATTAATCTACGGTACGACATGGTGATCAGCACATAGTCCCTGCATCCATTTGACTGGCGAGACAGAAACTATGTAGCCGTAGATAAAGTTGACTGTCCTCCGACCCTCATCCCTCGGCAATGATGATACAACCTATCACTATATTTTATATAGTAGTAGATGATGTTTTAGTATTACATTATGTGAGTTCATCTTGATTCTGTTACATTCTTCAGATACTAGATTCGATAAGAACGTATACTACACCATATGTACAGAACATAGATGATTCACACTAATGTATGCTAGAATGAATTATGAAAGATTTCCAGTTACATCTGGTTATTGGTGAGTACATGATTATATAGTAATTCTGTTAGTCTTGTGATACAGATTTTTACTCACTCATGCTACCAACGTCACAACTTTTCCAGTGCTGCTCCCTCTAATGATGATGAACGCAAAAATCAAAGACCCTCCTCTCCTTTCTCACTCTTCACAGTTCTCACAACAGGAAGGTTCAGTGCTTTCTAGTTCTCTTCCGTCCATGCTCTGGACCCATCTGCTCCTCCCTACTTCCCTTCTTCTTATTTGACTCTCTCAGCCACATATGATATCCAGCTCAAGTGTAGATTCGGGAGAGAAGAAGTGGGCAGGAAGAGGAGGGGAAACCAGAACAGCCGGCGGCATGACCTGGAGGAAGTACGAAGGTTTTGCTGGAGGTGTTGGCAATTTTTCCAGGATGGTGTTGAGGAGCAAGTGTAGAGTCGGCCGAAGAAGCCATAGAATGGTACATGTCTCAACGCAACTAGATTGAGCCTTCGTATTTGTATTGGGCTGAGGAGCATTGAGGAGCGATTTTTCCAGGATGATGTTGAGCAATTTTTTCAGGATGGTGTTGAGGAGCATTGTGTTGGATTGTTTATGTTTGGATATTTTGCAAAGTGGCTGATAGAATGGTACATGTCTCAACGCAACCAGATTGAGCCTTCGTATTTGTATTGGGTTGTTTATGTTTGGATATTTTGCTATGTATGTTGGGATAGTGTGTTGGATATTGTGTTGGATATTTTTTGTGTATGTTGTGATATATTGGATGTTTGGAGATATTGTATTGGCAATATGGATATTTGTTGGATATATTGGATGTCGGATATGTTATATTTGTGTATGATGGATGCTGAATATGTTATATTACAGGAAATAGTATCTTTCCTGCAATTTTTTTTCAAAAATATTTCAGTTAGCGACGGATTATCGACGGCTTGCCGACGGACTTTTGCAGGTAGCGACGGATTACCGACTGACATTTGCAGTTAGCGATGGTTTACTGACGGATTGTCCGTCGGCCTAATTTTGGAAAAATGTCGCGACGGAAGAGAGACGGAGGTTCCGTCGCTAATATTCTGGAATATATGGAAGATTTCCAGAATGTAGGCGACGTATTATCCGTCGCTATTCCGCCGCTAATCCGTCGAGGATGGCGACGCTTTGAGCGACGGATATTGCGTATCAGAAACCCTCGGATACACGGTTAGCGACGATTTAGCGACAACTTTTTCGTCGCTAATTTTATGAATATATTTAAAATTTAAACTGTCGTAGTTGAGGGGAAGCCGTCGTTACGATGTCGCTAAAATTTTTTATTTTGCCAACAGAAATCCGTCGCTAATTAGTCGCAGAGCGGCGGACTAGCGACGACCTAGTTTTAGCGACGAGGTTATTCCCGACGGATTTTTTCAGCCCGTATCCGTCGAAAATTCGTCGGTAACGTGAGTTACCGATGGATTTCCGACGGATAGTGCCGTCGCTAAAACCTTGTATTTTGGTAGTGATAAATTACCCATACAATTATTATATATGAATCTTAGCGTTAGCACTCCATCAGGAGTAGATCTGTCTACCACTAAAATTTGTAGGGATGGTTACATCTGCATCGGAGGAAAAAATCTATCCTTGGAAGATATCATCCTCGACATCAAGGCGTATAAACGATATAATCCTCGGCATGGATTGGTTGGGTGTATGCCACGCAACCATCGAGTGCGCGGAGAAGAGAGTTGTGTTCCGCTTTCCTGGCGAAACCGAGTTCTCCTATTCGTGCGGAGCAGTGTCAAAGACGGCAATGGTGATTTCGGCGATTTCGGCAAGGCGCATGTTGCATTCTGGTTGCAGCGGGTACCTAGCATCAGTTCGAGACACGAGAACGGAGATTGCAGGCACGACACAGACTGAAGTCGTGGCAGAATTTCTTGATGTGTTCCTAGACGAGTTGCCAGGGATGCCACCGGATCAAGATATAAAATTCAGCATTGACACTTTTTCGGACACTCGACCGATATCCAAAGCACCCTATCGAATGGCGCTATCGGAGCTGAAGGAACTGAAAGCACAACTATAAGAGTTGCAAGATCGCGGATATATTCGCCCTAGTATCTTTCCGTGGGGTACTCCAGTGTTGTTTGTAAGGAAGAATGATAAATTGATGCGGCTATGCATCGACTATCGGGAAGTTAACAAAGCCACGGTACGAAACTAGTACCCGTTGCCGAGGATAGACGATTTGTTTGACCAGTTGCAAGGGGCGACGGTATTTTTCAAGATTGATCTTTGCTCAGGCTACCATCAATTGAAGATCAAGTCCGAGGTGGTGCCAAAGTCCGCTTTCCGAACTCGATACGGCTACTACGAATATCTAGTCATGCCCTTCGGCTTGACAAATGCTCCTGCCGCTTTCATGGATCTGATGAACCGGGTGTTCCGACCGTTCATAGATAAATTTATCGTCGTATTCATCGACGACATTCTCATATATTCGGAAAGCAAGGACGAGCACGTGGAGCACTTGAAGATGGTACTACAGACTCTGCGTGAACACCAACTTTATGCCAAATTAAGTAAATGTGAGTTCTGGATGAGCAGTGTGACGTTCCTTAGGCACGTTATTTCAGCTGAAGGCGTCACGATGGACCCAAAAAAATTGAAACGATAGTTGAATGGAAGCGGCCTACCTCGGCAGGCGACATCCGAAGTTTTTTCGGCTTGGCAGGCTACTACCGAAGATTTGTGAAAGACTTTGCCAGGATTGCGTCGCCTCTGACTCGCCTCACCCAGAAGGAAGTCACATTCGAGTGGAACGACGACTGTGAATCTAGCTTTCAGGAGTTAAAGGAATGACTCATCTCAGCTCCAATCCTTGCACTTCCGGAAAGACCAGAAGGGTTTCAAATATTTAGCAATGCATCGCGAACTGGCTTAGGATGCGTGCTTATGCAAAGGGATAATGTGATTTCATTTGCTTCGAGACAATTGAAGCAACACGAGAAGAATTACCCTACGCATGATCTTGAGCTAGCGGTGATTGTGTTCGCATTGAAGCTATAGTGGCACAATCTTTATGGTGTGGCTTGTAGCATCAATACGGATCATAGAAGCCTCAAATATACCTTTACCCAACGGGACTTGAACTTACGGCAGCGGCGTTGGCTCGAACTCATCAAATACTATAATTTGACTATTGAGTACACGCCGGGTAAGGGAAACGTCGTAGCGGATGCTCTGAGCAGAATGTTTGCGGGATGCCTGGCTATCAATCATGACATATAACGAGACTTGGTAGAAATGGATATCGAACTCCGAATTCACTACCGTGGAGCACAATTGGCCCAATTGCACCTTGAGTCGAGCTTACACAATAAGATAAAGATCGCACAGGAGGACGACCCATTCCTGAAGAAGATGCACGAGCTGATTTCGACAGGAAAGGCGGCCGACTTTATGGTGGACGAGGGCGGAATGACGCGGATGAAGGGGAGAATATGCGTGTCGGACCATGCCGAACTTAGAAAAAGAAATTCTAACGGAGGCCCACTATGTGAAGTACTCGTTGCATCCCGGAAGCACCAAAATGTATATGGACTTGCGCACGACCTTTTGGTGGCACGACATGAAGAAAGACGTGGCAACTTTTGTGTCACAGTACATGGCCTGTCAACAGGTGAAAGCCGAGCACCAAAGACCGGGTGGAGAGCTACAGAACCTCAACATTCTAGTATGGAAGTGGAACGATATCTCTATGGATTTTATCGTGGGCCTTCCAAAGGCGTCGCGGGAGAATGACACGATTTGGGTCATTGTTGATCGATTGACCAAATCTGCTCATTTTATCGCTATCAAAGCATCATGGAGCGTCGATCGGTTAGCTCAAATCTATATCGATGAGATTGTCCGACTCCACGGGGTACCTGCCACAATCATTTCGGACAGAGATGGGCAATTCTTGTCACATTTCTGGACGAGTCTGCAAGCGACGATGGGCACTAGGCTGAACCTTAGCTCCGCGTACCACCCGCAAACTGATGGCCTGACAGAAAGGGTGAATCAGATCCTAGAAGATATGTTACGCCTGTTTGCAATTGATTTAAAGACTGGTTGGGACACGCACTTACCGCTTGCGGAGTTTGCGTACAACAACAGTTATCAATCAAGCATCCAGATGGCTCCCTACGAGGCGCTTTACGAGAGGAAGTGTCGATCTTCAATTTGCTTGGACGAAGTCGGGGAGCGACAGATGCTTGGGCCAGAACTAGTCGAACAAGACGTTGAGAAGGTCCGCATGATTCGAGATAGGCTCCGTATTGCTCAAAGTCGACAGAAGAGTTATGCAGATACTCGTCTGCGACCGTTAGAGTTCTTGGCTGGGGACCATGTGTTTCTGAAGGTGATGCCGATGCGGGACGTCATGTGATTCGGAGTAAAGGGCAAACTGAGTCTGAGATTCATTGGCCCCTTCGAGATTCTCGAAAGAGTGGCAGCAGTTGCTTACCGGATTACGCTACCTCCTGCCCTGGCTGAAGTGCACGACGTCTTCTACGTCTCCCTACTCCGGAAGTACGTGCATGACCCAAGTCATGTGGTTAGATTCGATCAGTTGGAGCTGCGCGCCGATCTATCATACTCGGAGGAGCCCATACAAATTTTGGACCGTAAAAAAAAGATCCTGCGGAGCCGATCGATGTCCTTAGTTCGCGTACTCTGGTGCAACCATTCAGTTGAGGAGTCGATGTGGGAACTAGAGGCGGAAATGAAGGAGAAGTACTCTTCACTTTTCGCCGACGAAGGTCAGACCCTTGTTCTTAAGTTTTGGGACGAAACTTTTTTTTAGTGGTATATTATGTAGTGCCCCGCTCCCGTTGGGGCGAAGCACTATGTAATAGGCTTGTGACAAGTCAGACATGGTCGGAAACATAGATGGCTAGTCTGACTCAGTGACGAGTTTGGTTTACGAAAACTATGGCATCACTAAAATCGATTTGGACAAATGATATGAGTACCGTTCCAACTAATGGATCGGCTATTGCTGGAATAAGTCCTAGATGCAGTGGACTGTGTCTTGGCGAATGAATTCTAAAGAGAGCGATGCAACCGATCTTCTATTGGTTTTGTTGGTTTTCTTGGCTTTCTGAATGAATTGTTGCTTGGTTTGATAAGTGTGCTTTCACGTTGATTTCTGAATGCGTCTTTGGGAATTTCGAAGGAAGGATTGAAGGAGGGATTCTAACTCGATGCTCGTGCCATTGCAGGAATTCGTGTAACTGATGCTTGACCGTCGCGAAGCGTTCTCCTACTCTCGGTACAATCTCTCTAGGTGGGTGGTTCTTCGGTCCCTTCTTTTCTACTCCTTTCCGCCAACAAAATTCTTAAAGTTCAACGTTCAAATCGATGATGCTAACTGGATGTATGCTTTGCCACTAAGATCAAGAACTTGGGATAATTATGTCAACTTAGAGAAAGTAACTCTGAATTTATAAGTTTCACACTAAAAAGAGCAAAGATAAAGTTCTAGGAAAGAGAGAATTAATTCATGTTCTGCAAAACATAATGAAGAAACTTTGGTTGCGGTATATTATGTCTCGGAGAGTTTGGTGCCTACGGGATGCTAAACCAGAACGTACGGCTTCGGAAAAAAGAACTCTTGCACGAGTAGAAATGATTATGTGATTTAATAATGTCTGCGCTATGCAATTTACTTCATACATATTAAACAGTTCATACATTCGCATGGTCATAGACGACTTGTGCACAAAGTAAGCTTTTCTCGAAATAGTACCTGGGGCGCTGGGATCAAATCGGCCTAGAAGAAAATTATGGAATCGTGCTTCGGCACGAGGCATTGTGAGACCTACAGCTAGGCTCACAACCTGGACTGGTAGGGCACGTCGCAATGCTACGTAATCGTCCTTCATGGTGTCGATATCACTAATGACTGCATATAAGGTAGATTGCATGCTCATCTATTGTCTTTGTACATGCGGTAAGTATTATGTCTATTTTGTGCAGGAAAGGAGCACGGCCGTGGTAAGATAAGTTAAAATTGGTTATGTTGTTTACTGTTTAAAATGTGCTTTCTATATGAACTGCAAATCATATAGTTCTAAATAGAAAGATCATTTCGTATGCTAGAATCCTTAATAAGCAATGTCGGTTTAGACGAGTGGGTTCGTCCCATCCACTAGCAAGTGTGTTAACCCCCAACTTCCTAGGTGAAGAGCGCGCTATGGGAGCTCGAGACTAGACTGAAGCTGAAGAATCGGAGGTGGCTCGAAGCTCTCCTATTTTGAAGTATTTTGAAGCCCAATTCAGATCGAAGGCTTTTTGTTCAAATGTATAAAAGGGCATGAATGTATGGAACGACAAGGATTATTTCATAGCAGCTTGTCGAGAGTTTTTTTTTTGTGTTTTCAAAGATGTAGCCGCAACGGCATATGTAATGTAAAAATGACCTTGCACATACTTTACAAGTTTTATTAATGAAAAGCTAAATTCTCTGCCTATTCTACATATTCAACTCTCTGCACTGTTTAATTTTAACTCGTCGTCTCAAAATAATTTTCAAGTACATTCTTGCCTTGTACAAGTCCAATAAAGACTTGTACGACATCATGTCCCGACTCGTGTGATCGATTTATCTCGAGTCAAGGCGATGACGACCGATTTGGCGAGTCGGGGCGTGATAATAAGTCTTTACTCATAAACTCTTTGTTCATTATTTATTTACTTGATTGCTTCATTGCTTATTTACTTGGTAAACTTTCAAGGTTCAATAGTGCAATTGATAAGGCAAGGGCCTTCACCATCTTCATATATTCTCATCATTTAACCTTGAGTATAATAAGAAAGTTAACAAAGAAGCATGACATAGTACGACCGGGAGTAACATGATTTGCAAGTAACTACCTTACTTTGCAAAGCTTGGTGGAGAAGAAGGAACTACTAAGGATTATGTTTGCTTCTGAAGAATGGGTCTGGAATTCACATTCCAAAATTTTAATGGAAAAATTGGCATATGCAACCATTGTTAGCATATCTTTTTGGAAGTCGGTGGACTCATGTTAGATTGTATTTCGGCCATTGGTGAGAGTTCTTCGCTATCACGCTCCGGTCCCGTAGGACCGATCGTCCTCGCTAAGGCATGATGTCGCACGAGCCTAGGTTGCGTTCGTGCAAGACGGGTTCCATAACGGCCAATTACAACAGCTTGCGACGAGATTGTCGTACGGAAGTCCCAAGCAGAAATATTGAACAAGTAGTATTTGCCAGCAGAAAGTTAAAACCAAACACGAGTCGTATAAAAGATGCTCTTTATTGATATTGAAACAAAGATTACATAGGTGGGCACGAGGCCAAGATTACAATCACTCAAGCTCACTCTTCTCACAATACAAGTCACTCTGCTCTCTCTTATCTCTCAATACAATTTGATAAGCCAGCGGATGCTTCAGATAGGCGATGTCCATACATTATGTTCCGTATAAGTCCAGACTCCATACGGCCATACGCCTCGAAACGTCAAGGAACTCCATGCCTCGACGCATCTAAGCGAGCTCCACGCCAACGAGCTTCTACCTAAGCCTGCACAAAAAATACTGTATGGATGTCAGTACTCAACTGTACTGGTGGTGTGAGCTCATCGTCCAACAAAACTGACACGTTCATTTACTTTGTGCAACATAATCCCTTTTATGATTGTCATCCTACTCTTGCCTTAGGATCAGTTTTAATACATAGACTTTTGACCTATTTTGTGTCTCTAGACCATCTTCGTGCCTTGCACCAACGACTTACTTACACCTTGCCTCTAGACCCTTTTCGTGCTTGCAACGTTATCTTATCGACTCGTGCTTACCTTTAGGCCCGTACTTGGGGATGCAACAACCTCATTCATGTCACCGACTTAGTCCGTGCTTCAAACATCGAGGTCGTGCCTCCCCACTTAGTGTTTTGCCTATACTCGTGCCATAACAACATAGTTGTGACACAACATATCAAGGTCGTGCCTCACAACTCAATATGACTTAACCAAATTTGCCTTACGGCCCTTCTTGACTTAACTCGAAACGACTCAAGTCTAACTTATGCAACTCTATCCTAACAACTTAATACTCGACGCCATATCTCGTGCCGAAGCACGGTGTCTTCATTGAAGCCAAGTCTTAGACCCAAACATTGTGTTACAATTTGTACACACAATCAACTTAAATCATTAGTACCGTGCACACAATACTCGACTCAATCCAAAGGCATGCACGCAGATCGTCGCTATATGCGACTGATTTATATGAAAGGTCACTAGCACCACAAGCTATCATTGACTTATAGCTTTGCTATTCGGCGTCGCTTTCAGCGCAGGTAGCGAGCCCCGCTGAAAGTTTCCGAATAACCTGAGCGGTACTTCCAGCTCGGCTATACCGTGTTTCCTCCTAGGCCGAAATGGTCCCATGGTCCCGGGTTGCCACTCGAGGAACTTTCTCTTATCGACAAGTTGTCCAATGACCATGCAAGACTCGACTCGAAATAACGTCTTACATAGTCATTCTTTTTCCAGTGTTACCATCTTTTTATGACCAAGTTTAAAACTTCTAGTATTTGAGACCGCCTCGACGACCCATGATCGCGAGTATTCTTCCATGTTGCCCTATCATTTTACTCAACTCAGGAACGGCTATTTGATAGCCCTTTTTCTAAACTCAATTTGAATCAACCGCAACTCGTGCCTTAAAACACTAAGTCCGTGACATCGTGCCTTAAGCCAACTTGTGTTCTGTGCGACACTACCGCCCAAGACATACTTTATATGATGGGCCTTGAGATCATAGGACTATATGGTTATGACAACAGCAGAAAATATGGACAGTGCTTAGAATGACTTCGACAGCCCAACATCACTTTTGCCTAACTCAATCGTGTAACAATTTGACGAGCAAAGGTTGTATCAAGCCTTGTATCGTGGGAAAACATCGTGCACGCATTCGACTTGAACAACCAAGTTCTTTGGGTTCCTAGACTTATGCCACAAACTGTACGATGCTACTTAACCCGTGGGGCGAGCAAAGGCTATGCTAAGCCTTGGACGATGGGACCGTGCATGCTTTATCAAGCATTTATGAGGGCGACGCCTATGACTTATGCTAATTCATAGCTTTGCGGTGAAGGCCAAAATTCCCTTCTCCCAAGCCACAGGACGAATGACCGAGTGTCATTTTGAAAGCTATCGTGCAACATTTCTAAGCCGACCATGGGACCTTTTTCCATATTCTAATTCAATGCGACCCAACTTGGAATTATTCTCTTAGTTATGTGAATTCATCTATTTTATTATCAAGCCTACTTGTGCATTTGAAATTTTTTTGTTTTATTAGTGCGAAGGCCAAGCTGAGGCAAGTTCACCGAAGCCACCCACCTGAGCGAGGAGTCGCCTCGATCGAGCAGTGTAACGACCCGCTCCGACCTAGCGGTACATCGATTCAAACGACATGTGCAATGACTCAAATGAATCGTTGACTCGAAGAGTCGCGTCGACCTGATGAAGTATCGATGCGAATCGATGCAAGTGTTAAGTTGGCGCTTCAGGAGAATCCAGACTTAGACTTTCAAAGGCGCGTTCAGAGTCTCGCTTGGCCGATGCGTTCATCGCTAAGGTGGGTGGTTCTGATGAACCTGTCTTTGCTTAGCCTAGACACATAATAATACGGACAATATTGTTAGATCGCTAGGCGATAACTCCCTGCATGCTAATAAAAAGACTCAACGAACCTAGCTAAGGGAATAATCCCATCTTGTATGCTTGTATAGAATATGAAATGTTACTTGAACCTCACATCGCAAGTCCACGCTCATGCCAAGGCACAACTTGCTCTTAAGTAGAATTGTCTATGCGTCAACTTATGAACGAAATGCTTGTCACTTAGATTGTACTACAACTTGAAGCACAAAACAATGAATGGTTTACTAAAATGAGACATGAAGACTATCAACATAGTCGTTCCGAGCAGAGTATAGAAATATTGAAAGGCTTCGGCATGTTGGGTCGCCAAGGCAGTTTCCGTACAGGGAGCTGCATAATGAATAAATGAACGAATAAGCGAATGAATAAATCAACGAATAAATGAATGAATAAGTGAACGAATGAACAAGTGAAAGAAAGAAAATATAAGAATGAATAAAAGAAAGAAAGATAAGAAGAGAAGAGTGATTAACGACAGGTATGGCGGGGACGTGCAATGGAGCTCTCTACCCGCGATGCGCTGCCGCCAACCTAGTCGGTAATCGACTATGTCTCAAAGACAGCCTATGGCTCAAAGACAACCCGTTAAGTTAAAAACGACAAGACATTACGAAATGGTCGCGGACAACTTGGTGCACGAGGGAAAGAAATGAATAAGGATTCCAAGGCAATGGTCAACGACATCGTGGTCGGCCTAGACGGAATCATGGCTTACGGGCGACTTGGGTGCGGGCTCAGCCACCTAAGAGGCGTAAGTCGGGTATTGCGTGTCATGCCCGATCCGGAAAATCGCTCATCCTCGCTAGATTTTACCTGAATCATCGTCCTCGCTGGGGCGTGATGCCGCACGAGCCTGGAGTTGCGCTCGTACAAGGCAAGATAACAGGTTCACATAATGTTTATCTCAAATTGATAACATAAGCAGCGAAAGGAAACAAAGTATAACATAAGAACATAAGAATCTCTTTTATTGATAACAAATTGAAGATTACAAAGGCTCTGAATATCCCAACATATATGCCATTTGGCTACAACGCTCATGATCTCTCTACCTCACAAAGGATTACATTGTTCCATACATAATGCCTCTTTATAGCCACCTAGTAGTCTCCGGCCGAACATCTCCATGTTGCACGTCCGAACGCCTATGCAGTAGCTCCTCTTGAACGCCAAGGACTCTATGCCTCGGCACGTCCAAGCCAAGCTTCGTCCCGAGCCGAACATACCTGAACCTGCAGGCAAACTAGTGGGGGATTAGTGCTTTCGTCCTCGCTTCGCACTGATCAAGACCCGCTCGCACCCAAACCAAACACTAAGTATCTTTAGTGAAACATGCATCTTAATTTGGTGATCTTTCTATTTAGCCTTAGGATCAGTTTCATGGCAGCATTCAATGTATAGCAACTTATCGTAAATGTGTCCTATACCGTGTTCCTGCAGCAGATACAGTTAGACATAATCTGAAACATAAACATAGTGAATTGTGCATAGCTTCGTCCTTTTTCGTCTAGCCTACAATGATTAGAACTTACATAACCAATCATACGATTCATCAAATCAACCGAACATAAACTTAGACATATGCATAAGGGTGGCAGGCCCTATGCTTGCACCCAACTCTCATCTCAGTCCACCGGCCCTATCTATATGAAGGTCACGGTGTTTCGCACCGTAATGGACTTGGCATCTCTTATGTGTAAGCCTATGATCACTTCGATACGAGTTGCGAGCCCAATATCCTAAGGATCCCAAACTTACTGATATCATAGCTTATCACAACACTGGTCGGTCGCAAACCGCCCGAATGATGTGCACCATAAATACCATACATAATTTCCTCCTAGGCCGAACGGTCCCGGTGCCCCGGTCGTAACCGTCCGAGGGAAGCCGCACCCGTGCACGGGCCATCCGAGTCCATTGACCATGCAATACGCGTCATAGCATACCAATCGTACATTCCAACCAATCTCACGTTCCATAAACATAATCCATAATCTCTTACTTAAGTCCCTTTGGCGTTATGCCCCAACACCTCCGTATTGATGCACGACGCCCAACGGCTTAGACATCTCGTACTCATACTTAACACGTTCCATTCATAGTTTTTCACATAACCGTGGTTCCGTTGTTACTTAGTCATTTCGTAGCTTTCGTGCACGAGGGCACGCTTAACGCCATAATCAATGTTCTAGAACATTGAAGACATCTTCAATAGTAGAGATCATTCTTTCCAAATTGACGTGCCGAAAGTCATGATCAACGACCTATTCAATATTAACGATTAGCCTACACAAAATTTGTCCTAATTTTGCTAGCCAGGGACAAATAGTGCACGATAGATGCTCCGCTCAAATGAAAAAGGAACATCGTTAGCTCATAAAATTGAGTCTTGTTTCAATGACTCTATGCACCATCTTTTGTTTGAATTAATGTGAAGACTTTGATAAGGGAATGATGTAATTTTTTTATATTCTTAGTGGAGGTTTTTTTAGAATTGGACCCAACTTCCGATTTAGATTTTTACCTAAAAATATGTTATAATTTGTGGTTGAATAAAGTGCATTTGTAGATTTGTCCATTCTCCACTCCTAACGGAGTTCTTTCAGTCGATAATGGTTTTCCACATCATTCTTAAAAAAGGCCTAAGTTTAAAGTAGTGCAAACAAAATAGCACAAACTCTTATATCATAAATTCGTAAAATTCACACGGTGTTTCTTGGTATAGCACTAATACCTAACGTCTACATTGAAGACATCTTCAACAATAGATATCATTTTTTTTTCCAAATTTACGTGCTGAAAGTCTTGATCAACAACCTATTCGATATTAAAGATTAGCCTAAACAAAATTTGCCCTAATTTTGCTAGTCATGGGCCAATAGTGCAAGATAGTTGCTCCGCTCAAATGGAAAAGGAATAGCTCATAAAATTGAGTCTCTTTTGCCAAGTCTTTTTCCGTGGACTTAAAGCATTCCGTAATCTTGGAAGCCCTTGTGCTGTTTGAATTCCAATCTCCATGATGTTGATCATAGTTTTCTTCTAATATGGTTATCTTTCCTTGGTCAGAACCAAGAAGTAATGATTGGAGGGCCAAACTATAAACCAACTAAAAAATTAATGGTTGGATGAGAGTGTTTGTAGTTCTTTCGATAAATTATAAACGATCTTTAGGAGATCGTTGAAGAGATCTATATTGTCAATGTTGACAAAGCTGACAAGTCTTCGTGTTCTTGTTCTTCAATAACTTTAAACATATGCTGTATATATGGAACTTATAGAATCTCAGTATTTCAATGTGAAACTATTAATAATCATGTGTGGAAAAGGTACTTCAACCATTGTATGACTATAAATGATTCCAAGTGATTTGGAGATGCCATAACAAAATTAGTGTGATGTTTGCACATGATACTATGCTAGTTGACGAAAGTAGGTTCACAAGGGTCAACTTCTAAAACAGAAAATTTCAAACTTAGTTTTATAATTAGTAGAGGACAAAAGAGTAAACAAAAATGTAACTTTCAACAATAATAATTTTAACTAGGAATGATTATTTTCGGTAGTCACCACGAATCAACTAAAGGAAGGATCAATAATAATGCTGTTTATAGAACAATGGAATGCTTGAAACGTAGAATGATTTCCAGATTGCTTTTCGATCCCAGAAGACATGTTTCTAGAATTAGAATATGTTGAAACTATGGATGCTTCACTAGTGTTTTTTTTTTTATCATATGGATTATAAGAAACAGATGAGAGTAAAATAAAAAAATTTAAAAATCGGATGAGAGTAAAAGGTGCTACCAATTGAGAATAAAATAAGGAAAAACCATCTCAAGTGTGGACATGTACACCTTGGATATAGTTTTTGTCAACATTACATATGGCCCTTAATAAAGCCGAATGGAAGAGTAATTCAAATAGCAAGCTCCAAAAACTCGAAATAAATTACATTTTAGATATAGTATCTGATGCCATATCAGTTATTAAGTGAACATCTGCGGCCCCACACAAATATATGGAGGTAAATGCCATCTACAGTTTCTAGTATGTATCTAATGAACTAATTCTTCTTGAGTTTCAATACAATACAACCAGTACAGCTTAATCAGCCTCTTCTCAAGGGAAACTCAGTATAGTGTTCATATACGAAGACAGCAATGCGAGTTCATCCAAAACTGCAAAATCTGTTAGAAATAAGAAGCCCTCCCAGAACTGAACACCATCCGGAGTAAATAACTGCATTCGAGACACTGGATCAATAAGAAACATCTCTACTAGTAAAGGAATCTCTGTTCCTGCACGTTGCAACCGAGTTGCTAATAGATAGCTGACCGATGTGTGCCTCAGGGTGGGATCCGTGGGAATGTTGTTTCGGAGTTGGTTTCCAATAGATTGCTTGGTGGTGGAAACACTCTTTAATTATCAGCGACGGCTTTGATAAGAAAAGCATTCTCAAGGGCCAGTTCCTTGGTTTGTAGATACTTGTTGTCTTCTACAATATCTGTCATTAGATTAAGAAGCACCGGTCGCTTTGGGTCATATAATGTGAGCTCACGAACCCTTGCGACCCACTTGGCAGCTTCCCACACACCAAACCTACATGTACAAGTCATGGTGTTAATTAAAACACGAAAGATCTGCTTAGATTGCAAGGTTTGCTTAGATTGCAAGGTTGACAATAACATTATCACTTCATAAATTGAATGACCACAAGAAAGCTGATTTGAGTATATAACAATATTAAGTACAGCAATAACAAACAAAAACAACAAAGCTTTTAATCATTGTCTTCCATTCGGCTCTGTTAAGGGCTATGTCCTTGTAATGCTAACAAGATCCACATCCTTCTTTAACACTTCAAACCATGTTAGTCAGGCCTATCTCTAGTCCAAGCAGCTCCATTTAACTACTATATTATTGATTTTCCTTATGGGAGTATCTATTGGTCTACATTGCAAATGTCCAAACCACCTAAGTTGATTTTTCCCTCATCTTGTCCTCCATTTGTGCTACGTCTCCTCATGGAAATACTTATTTCTTATCGTATCATTTAATGTATCACCACTCATCCATCTTAGCATTCTCATTTCAGCTACATTAACATTTTGGACATGTTTCTTAATTGCCCAACACTTTGAACTTTAAAACATGCTTGGTCTAATAGCAATCTTGTAGAATTTTCCTTTCAAGTTCAGAGATATCTTGCGATCACGAAATACTCAAGAAACACTCATCCATTTCAACCTTTTTTTTCCTATGCATGACATCCTTCACACTCTCCATCCTGATGAATGATGGATCAGTATATGTTTTACTTAATACAACAATATTAAGATATAATGATGTACCAACTATTGGAAGAGAAAACCGTCAAATGCTACACCAAAATTGATGGTGGCTTAAGCCTCAACATATGACAAGTTAATCGTGGTCCGATAGCCAAATATGAATAGTTTAAAGAGGTTTTTCCAACTATAAAAATGATGCTATGAAGTAGGGATACCGGTAATTGCTAAAAGCTGCATGACATGGGTACATTGGGGGTAATTAAAATTATACACACATACAAAATACCACATTTTTATGACTAAAATAAAGAGTCAATTTATTCACCACAATCATAAAATGAATTTAGTTGAAAACTATGTAGTTTAAGTTTAAAATTAGAAGGAAAAAAGTTTAATTTCTAAACCAAAATTACCTATGTTGTAATTTAAAAGACAAAAGTCATACCTAATGAGTTGCACTAGAATACCCATGAAATACCAAAGAAGTACCCAAAAATTGAAATAAAATAGAAAAAAATGGTACGTACGCGGTACACATATCCACGAGTCAAATACCAGGTACAAGTGCAGCTTTCTAAATGAAGCACCAATGCTTCATACAATGATGCAATCAAAACTTCACTCTCATTGAGCAACTGCTGATGGATGCTTACCTGTCCACGAATTAAACTTATCGTGACACAGACTGTCGGCCCTTAACCAAATATACATCGGCTTGAATTGCAAGACAACGGCAGAAGAGAAACAAACTTCTTATATTACTTTCATGAAGCAGAATAGTAAAGTTCATGGCCACAAACTGGAAAGAAAACAAAACAAAAGGAGAGGAGAAAGGAATCCAGCTTTAGCTTATTCTTCTGGTAATCCTGCTGCATGTGTCTGCATATATTACAGATCATATCTCATACTCTACTAATGGACCATTTCGGACATATTGCACTAGATTTTCTATATTTACTAAATCTATAGATAAAATCTCATACCCTCTACTCACTAGAGGGCCATGAAGCAATATATATATATATATATATATATATATATATAACACCTGAGCCAAAAATATATATATAAAACACCTGAGCCAATAACCGTCGCAATATCCAATATTGCCAATATATATATATATATATATTGCCTGAGCCAATGATCTTCAGCATAATTGTCCAGGCCATTACCCTTCATCCAAAAATGTATTTGCTCAGACCAATATTTTAATGAGTATCAGTTACACAGTTGACCTTTCACATCAAACACTAGTATAGAAGGGACTTTCCGGACAGTTATTAAATAACCATCGCAATATCCAATATTACCAAAGGTTACACCGTGGGTCCCTCTTGTCTGTACCTATATTTTTGCAGTTCACAGCCATCAGCTTGTGACCCTTGCTGATGTATTACCAAAAGAAGTATTAGTATGGGGTTTTGACGAGGGACCAACTGTCAATATAATCCACTAAAATGGATGGTACCAGCACGATAATAGCATCGCCAAAGGTTAAAACACTTGGCATAACAGGTCTATAGACGTAAGTAGGGGTGAGCATTATTCAGTTTTGGACAGAAAACCTAACCTAAGCGAACCGAATAAGAGTCGGTTCGGTTTGAAAAAAAATTGGTTTGGTTTCGGTTTTGAAAATACTAAAATTTCTTATTCGGTTTCGGTTTTGTGTTTCGGTCCAAAACCGAAAACCGAATAAGACTTAGGCAATTATGTAAATATCCTCAAATTTAGGCATATTCGTGATTAAAAATGTGTATATTTTGAAAACAACAATTCTATGTATATGTTTTGAAGTCCAACTTTGATAATTTAACTAGTCTAATTTTGGACGTAACTTTGAAATACAACAAATATATATATATATATATATATATATATATATATATATATATATATATATATAATTTTATCACGATCCCAACTTTGGACCCGAGCCATTAAACAATAAAAATATTCCAACGAACAAACCGAATTGATTATTCGGTTTTGACTAATTTCGGTTCGGTTTCACTTTTGGATTTTTAGAATTTCGGTTTATTCGGTTTTGACCATTTCGGTTCGATTGAAACTGAATAAACCGAACGCTCACCCTAGACGTAACCTTATGGTCAACTTTCCAACTTTTTTGCTTGGGCACGGGAAATATATTAACAGGTTATAGAGGTAAATGGATTAAGCTAATAGTTATTTCCCAACTACGAATAAAATAGCCTAGAAGGCCTTGTCAACAGTATACTTAAGGGCAAAGAAACACAACAGGAGTAAATGCAGGATCCCAATTGTAAAGTAACAACAAACAGAAATAAAAGATCAGTTTTAATATGCTTCGTTTATTAGAATATTTAAAATTGGATGAAGACACATGCAAGATGGTCCATTTGCTAAGATGGATGAATGACAAACTTGCATTGTAGAAAATAGATTTGCTAAGATAGATAAATGACAAACTAGGAAAGGTGTACAGAGTAACACTGCAGACAATACCACCGAAATTTTGTTTACCTACATCAAAGTCTTGATGGGGCCCCACTATGAGAGTTTCTTGTGCTTTGTTAAGTAGTTACTAGAAAGAATTTACGAGCTGTACCGTGACTCTTGTGATGATTGCAAAGAGCGAAGAAGCATTTGTTAAGTGGACTAGAGTTGTGACTGATAGAAATGGATGGATATAGAATACTAATTAACCTTGTACACTTTTTTTGAATTATTGTGCTTATATATATGCTTCCACTATTGAGGTACAATCCCCGCAACTTGGCAAATACATACATAGTTAAGAAGAATAAACAAACAATTAACAAAATGAAGATCTACCCAAGATGCTTACGGACGACCTAGATATTATAGGTTAAAAGTTTATCAATATCGTTGTAAAATATTGTAACTTAGCAAGAAATTTTCTTTTGTTTCTTGATGGTATTGCCAAATAATCTCAAGAATAAACAATATAAGAGTTTTTAAATAAAATTTGACACCGGAGTCAACAATAAGGTTGATGCATATTCAGCCTACAATACCTACTTAAGGTTGAGACCATCCAGTAAAGAACAAAGTATAACAATTGCAACAAGAAAAGAACAAGGACAAATATGCAAGTAGTTTCCTTTTTTTTTTTCCTGATCAAGTTAGATGAACTAGTAAAGTCTCATTCAACGATATAGATGATGGCATATATTCAATAGTGCTTCATCATCTATTTAAGGTTGAGAAGTTCAGTTAAATAACAGCGTGATCCACCAATTCTGAAAAGAAAAAGAGCAAGGATGACAATGCAAGTCATTTCCCATAGAAGTACTGCAATTTTCAAAGAGCCCGAATGCCCATCTACAATACCATGACGTGCACAACAAAATAGAAAGTTTCAGTGTCGACATAGAAGTTCTCTCCCTCCCACTTAATTTCCAAAACCAGTCGTAATTTGCTTCAATGTGCAACAGGACCTCCCTCTTCTTCCCCAATACTTTTCTCATAACAAAAGTGGTAAGGTGACATATATGCTTAACTTTCAACCATGTTTTAGGTCCTTTGGAGTCTGACATGGACGACCGACATGAGTGTCCAAAAAGTACTGTCAGATCGTGTTAGATATGGATCAAGGTTCACACTACCAATGTCAGAATTGATTTCAGACGCTTCTTATGAGCATCGCTATCGACAGTTTCAGTTGTTTCGCATTGGAGTTCCAAAGTTCTTGGTATGGAAAGCCAAAACATAATAAGAAATTATTCAAAAGCTAGAAAATTCATTTGATACATTTAGGCATCATTTTATGTTATTGTTTGTGGTTTCACGTTCGTTTTGATTCTTTTGGATGGAATAATATCCAACCTTGCCAAATTCTTCACCCACAATAGATATTTTGTTTATTTTACTTGCTTTTAGACAGTATCTCCACGATCTATAGTTTTGAATGAAACATATTAAGATGTATTAGCATTGTGAATTGATAGTATACAACTTTGACAAATGACAATGGTTACAGTGTGTCGATAAGGGATCTAATGACATGAAAATGGTTACAGTGTGGCGATAAGGGATCTAATCAACATGTTGTAACATGTTGATCTCTGTCACGATCAAATCATTGTGTCAACATTTTTCTTATTTCCATAATTCTCTCTTTTTTTTCTTTAAGCTTTCTTTGCTGAATTAATCGGGAAAAAGAGTCCGTATTTCGGTATCAGCTGTGGCATTGGTGGGGGTCAATATTGGATCAGACATCCGAAAAATGATAAGGTACAGACTAGGGGTGAGCATTCGGTTAATTCGATTCCAACCGAACCGAATAACCGAAAACCGAATTCGACCGAAAACCGAATAAGCAAAACCGAACCGATTTTGTCCATAACCGAATTAAACCGAACCGAATTAAATCTGTTCGGTTTCGGTTTATTTGATTTTCGGTTACTTTGCACATTTTTTTGTTAATATATATAGTAACTAAATATACCTAGATATTATATATATATATATATATACCCTCGCCGCCGGGGGGAGGAAGAACGGCAAGAAGGGGGGGGGGGGGGGCGGGCAGCCCCTCCAGACCGGCGGCGGAGCCTCCAGAGGCGGGGAGGCGGGATCTCTGGTGGGGGGGTCGAACGGACCCCCCGGTCCTGGCTCAGGCGGTGGGGAGGGGGGGGGGGGGGCGGGAGTGAAGGTGGGGGAGTCGGGCGGACCCCCCGGGCGTACTGCAAGTGGCGGCGCCCCCTCCGGCGGAGGGGGGGCGGATCTGACATCGGGGGGGTCGGGCGGCCCCCCTCCGGCGGTGGCTGCGGCGGCCCCCCCTGCCGGGGGGGTCGGGGTCGGTTCCAGTGCCTACGGCAGGGGATCGGATCCTTCGAGGTGTATCTTCTGTCCCGAATTTCGAATTCGGAGCAGGTTCTGGATCTCAGGGGAACCAGACGGAGGGACGAGGTTGGACGACGGTTATGCGTCGTCGCGTGGCGAAGACCGGGGGAAAGGCAGGAGGGGGACAGGGTCATGTTCGGGATCGCCATCCGGCTGTCAGTCGACAGAGCGGGTCAGGGGCGCGGCCATCGGCCCGTGGTCCTGTAGTGTCTGCTGGAAGATCGGTGGACTGGCGGCCAAAGGCGACCGCGACGGACAAAGGGAAGGGTAAGGTGGTGGATCCCGGTGTTCAGGGATCTGGGTCACCCCGTCCGGAGGTTGTCCCCAGGCCACATGGGACGACTACTCGGCCTGCTGGACGGTCCTGGACAGAGATCTGCAAACCTGTGGGGCCGAAAAGTCCCACATCGATGGAGTACGTGCCGCCGATCAAGGCAGGGAGGGGTTTCCGGACCTCGTTTCCTGCGGAGAAGATAGAGAAGGTGTCAGCATACTGGGAGAATATCCTTGTTTTGTATGTCCTAGGCAACAAGACTTTCTACGGACAGATCCGGGGTTATGCAGCGCAAGTCTGGCAGCCTAAGGGGAGTATGGAATTCTTTGCCCGCGAGAACGGCTTCTATTATGTAAAGTTCGGACTTGCGGAGGATCCTCCAAGGCGGCCCCTGGACGTTCGACGGCAGGCTTATCATTCTAAAGGAGTGGACCCCGGAACTTCGATGTGAGCGGAAAGTTCTGAATGCCATCCATGTATGGATTCGCTTCCCTGAGTTCCCTGTCCGGTTCTGGAGTATTCCTTTGCTGATGCGGCTGGCGAGCTTGGTGGGCACCCCGATCAAGGCGGACGAAGCTACTGCCTTTCGGTCGAGGTTGATGTACGCCAGGATTTTTGTGGAGATTCGTGCTGGGGAGGAGCTACCGGAGTTGCTGGCGTATGAGATCCCTTCTGGAGAGGTGCTTACCCGGAAGGTGGAATACGAATGGGTTCCAACTACCTGTTCACGTTGTTCCTGTTTCGGGCATCTGGCCAGTGCTTGTTCGGCGGTTGGACCTCCGATGGAGCCTACTATTCTCCTGAGTGAGGCTCCAGACTCACCCTGCGACATGGATTTCAGAGATAACAGTGGAGAGGAGGTCTTGGTGGAGGGAGGTTACTCATCCAGTGAGCAATGGTGGGATGAGCCTCATTGTCTCTACTCAGCTTGCTCCCACGAGTGGGGCGTTGACCACTTGTCCGGGGCAGAGTAGTATAGTTACTAGAGGCATGGTGGCGTCGGGGATTGAGGCGCGAGGGGGTGGCAGATCGGCTGAGGGGCAGATTTACTATAGGAAGAGACGTGATGTCGGTCCGCTGAGGGACGGCCCCTCCAGGGAGGGGGGGCATCCTACTGACAGAGAGGAGGCGGTGTGTGTTGACAATCCTACCTGGGCGTTGGTGCTCTCTCAGGTCGTTCCCCAGCAGGCCATTCCGACTGGGATGGAGGAGGATATTTTAGCGTCGGATGTGGCACATCCCCCAGGTGCAGATCCGGGTGTTTTTCCGGGGGACCTATCCTCTCATTAATTAATGGCTATTATCGCCTGGAATGTGAGGGGGGCGTGTTCGCTAGGGAGGTGGAGAGAGATTTGTGGGGTATTTCACAGAGAGAAATGTGACATTTCTGTTCTATTAGAATCTAAGATCAAAGGTGAAAAGACTCTTGCTCGGCGGACCCCATCTCATTGGGCCCAACTGCACAACCTGGCTCTATGTGACATGGCCAGGATTTGGGTTCGTTGGAACTCGAAGAGCTGAGATGGTGACCTGATCTTGATAATGGAACAGTTGATTGCCATCTCCTTCTTCAACAATGGTGGTTTTCAGTTCTTGCTAGGGGCGGTTTACGGCCACAACGACAGAAGGAGACGGAAGACCCTGTGAAGCGACATCTCCCGTGTTGTCGCTGCTGCTGATTCGTTGTGCCTTTCACTTCTTCTGATCGGGTACTTCAATGTCCTTCTGCACCGAGGGAAGAAGGTGGGTGGTCGCCCAGTTCCAGACTCTATCATGTACGATTTCCAGAGATGCCTCCTCCATGCGGGACTACAGGGTTTGTCTCGCTCAGGCTTCATCTGGACTTGGCACAACAAAGCTACCCGTAACAGGGTTGCATGCCAGCTGGATCGAGCTCTGGGCAATGGGGAATGGTTCCGGCATTTCCCGAACTCTTCGGCTGAGGGTCTGGCCGCTGGGACGAGCGATCATTCTTCCATCAGGGTTGGCTTCACTTCTCGGTCTCCTGGGAAGTCCCGCCCTTTCAGGTACAACAACAGTTGGTACCTATCGGAGGGCTACCTGGAGGCTGTCTCAGAGGGACTTACTAGCTGTCAGGAGGGGACGGCCCAATTCCGCTTGGTTCGTCGTCTCAAGGCCACGAAGAAGGCTCTTCAGAGTTGGGTGAAGTGGTTGCCCAAGTCTTCCTTAAAAGATAAGGAGGTGGAGTTGCGGGCCATCCAGCAGGACATGCAAACTGACATGCTTAATGGGGACCTGACGGCAAGAGAGAAGGAGCTGATCGAAGAAGTCAATATCCTGAGGCTAAAGAAGAAGATTAGCACGGCTCAGCGTGCCAAATGTTCCTGGCTCAAGGATGGCGACCATTGTTCCAAGTTCTTTTATGATGTTATCCGTACAAGACAGCATAGGAATCACATCTCCCAGCTTCTTCATGCGGATGGCATACTGGTGGGGACGCCGGCTGAGATCCAGGGCGAGGCTGTCAGGTACTATTCTGAGTTATATTTCCAGACTGACTACATGTCTGTGTTTCCAGAGGTTGTTACGAAGAGATTGGTGACCCCGTATGGGAATAGCATTCTTCTTGCTCCCGTTACTTTGGAGGAGGTGGAATCTATTGTCAAGGTGGCGGATCCCAACAAGGCTCCTGGACCGGATGGTTTTAGCAGTGGATTCTTCAAACGCCACTAGGACAGTCCGAAGCATCAGGTCTTGGAGGTGGTGCAGGAATTCTTCATCAATGGTAAGCTTTCGAAAGAGCTGAATCACACTTTCCTGACCTTGGTGCCAAAGGAGGGAGCGACAGCACTGGCGGATTTCAGACCTATTGCGTGTTGTAATTATCTTTAAAAGATAATTACGCACCTTATGTGCCGACGGATGGAGGGGATCATGCAGGACTTGGTATCTCCGAATCAGGCTGCGTTCATCAAGGGGAGGTCGATCGCTGAGCACAGCCTCCTGGCTCATGAGATGGTGAGAGACTTTAGCAAACCCGGAGGGGAGAAGGCATGTGTGAAACTGGACCTGAGGAAGGCGTATGACATGGTTAATCGAGACTTCCTCTGTCATCTGATGACCGCCATGGGTTTCGCGGACCACTGGGTTACATTGATCCGAAAGTGCATCACGTCTTCCACTTTCTCTGTCCTCATCCAAGACGTTCCTTATGGGTACTTCCAGAGCAATCGTGGGCTTAGGCAAGGTGACCCCCTGTCCCCTTACCTGTTCACGCTTGTTATGGAATACTTCACATGCCTGATGGACCTGGCAGTGCACCGTGGGAGGCTGGTCCCTTTGTTTCGGAGGGTGGACCCCCTAGTTACCCACCTTATATATACAGATGATCTCTTGGTGTTCATCCAGCCATCGACGGAGGGTTTGCAGGCGCTTGCGACGATTATGGAAGAATTGAATGCTCTCTCGGGCCTCCAGATGAACAGGGATAAGAGTCGGATTTACTTCAGCTCCCTATGTCCCCAGAAGGAGCAGGCCGCTGTGTTGGGTATCGCGAGGAGTGATCTTCCGATGCGATACTTAGGAGTGCCTCTCACAGTCAACTATGCACGGGATCAGGACTGCCATAGTCTGGTGGAGTATGTCCAGAGGAGAGTGGAAGGTTGGCAAGCCGTCGGTTTATCATTTGGTGGACGCATCGAGCTGGTCAGATCGGTGATTTCGGCTGTGGCCCATTTCTGGCTGCAGTCCATTTTCCTCCCTGTTGCCACTATTCGGAAAGTGGAGCGGCTATGTGCAAATTTTATTTGGAGGGGGGGTATGCATGCGATCTCCTGAGAGCAGCTCTGTCGACCCAGGAAGGAGGGAGGAGGGAGGAGTGAGGCTCAGGCCGTTGCTGGAGATTAGGGAGGCCTCCGCGCTTAAGCTGGCTTGGAGATTCATCAACAGGGGGTCTCTATGGGCGGACTGGATGCACAGCAGATACGTGAAGCAGGACAACTTTTGGACGTGTGCTACTGACAACAATCACTCAGTCACGTTCAAGACTGTCCTGCGACACAGGGGGTGCTCAAATCTGCAATCCGGAAGGTCATGAAGGATGGGTCTGGAACGGACCTCTGGCGGGACCCTTGGATAGATCGGCGTTCGCTTTTGGACATCAGGGGAGCCCCGACACATCAGGAGGACAGGCGTGGTCTGACGTGTAGTCGCATCATTCGCGATGGGGAGTGGAGGTCGGAGTCTTATCGGCTTACTGAGGAGCTGGGTAGGATCATTGGTACTATTGTCATTGATCCGGCTTTGCCTGCTGATCGGTGGATTTGGGAGTCGACAGGAGCAACTCCGGGAACTGGGAAGTTCCAATTCCGGAGCTGCTACAACCTCATTCGTCGCACCTTTCCTCAGAGTCCTGACTACGAGTTCATTTGGTGCAAGGGTCTGGCCAGGAAGATGCAGCTTTGTGTCTACAAGCTTCTACTGGGCCGCCTTTTGACTAGGGATCGTCTGAGTTCGTTTGGAGTGCCGGTTCCGGATCCCAAGTGTGTGCTATGCTGTCTGGAGCATGAATCTATTAAGCATATTTTCTTCGAGTGCCAACTGGCATGGCAGATCTGGTCGGAGCAGAGTAGAGTGCTGGAAGTGCGCGTCTCCGGAAAGGGAATTGGAGACATCATCACGGTACTTCGGGATAGCAGGGGTCGAGGGCAGGACTGGTTCCGGACCGCCAGAGTTCGTCTGGCTGCTTCAGTTTGGCATGTATGGCGGGAACGAAATCGTCGGATATTTGAGGGGTTGGTCACCCCTCCGGTAGGCATTCTCCATAACATCGAGTTTGATGTAAATGCTATGGGGAATTGATGAGTGGGAGTCCTACTTTGATTGTATGTTGTAAGATTATTGCTTACTTTTGGAATAAAATTTACCTTTTTCCAAAATATATATATATATATATATATATATATATATATATATATATATATTCTTATTCGGTTTTGGACCGAAACTAAAACCCAAAACCGAAACCGAAACCGTATAAGAAATTTTAATATTTTCAAAACCGAACCGAATTTTTTTTAAACCCAACCGAATCTCTTATTCGGTTCGGTTTTCGGTCCAAAACCGAATAATGCTCACCCCTAGTACAGACAATACCTAATGCGCACCTTGATATGGATACAGACACATATAAGGTCCTCTAGGAACCGTGCAACCTAGCCAACCCTATAATAGCTTTCAGGTTCAAAGTTAACTTACTCAGGTTGGATATTTCAAGGTTTTCCTGATTAAACCATAAGATTACAGCCGTACATATGCTGCTGAATGGATAGCAGACCCACTTCTTAACTTCTACAATACAGTAGTAAGCTGACAGTCTCGTATGTGAAACTCAATCAATCATGGTTCACACTTCAACGAGTCGATCCAACCACGAATTGGCTATGAGACAGAACACTTATCCCAACATGTAATCTAGATACCCTTAAATGAAAATCAGTCAGCTGTAGCATTTCAACTTACAATAAGTTCATGGCTACCAAATACCTGCTTAAAGTTCATACAAGTTCCTCCTTGCAGGGGCCTAACTTAGGTCTAGCCAAAATGATTGCTAGCTCTTAATATTCTGAGTCTGTGACCAAGAATTATATTCAGACAGTACAAT
Source organism: Iris pallida (assembly GCA_029216955.1). Lineage (NCBI taxonomy): Eukaryota > Viridiplantae > Streptophyta > Magnoliopsida > Asparagales > Iridaceae > Iris > Iris pallida. The sequence goes on along the minus strand of JANAVB010034616.1, from coordinate 10,690,690 downwards.
CAACAATCCTATGCAACAGAATACTGAAACTGTTACTTCAACCACGTCAGAAATGGTGAGATGATTATGAAGCCACAATATATTGATATACATGAAACATCAGATCACAAATTGATAATAAGCTACATGATCAGTGTTCAAATATAACAGTCTTCAAAAGCATTTTAACCTTTTTAGAATAAAAATAGAAGATAATATATAATATTATCGGAGAAAAGGTACCTTGTACTTAAGGACGATGTTACCAAGACAGATGGATATAACGTATCCTTCTGAATGTTATCATAGGGGGAATATTTCCTGATGGCAAGAAATTCCTCAATGTCCACGGGATATCCAAACTCTTCATAATCAGCAGGAGAAAGTGGTAATATAGGGGCAAGAAGAGTGTTGCAGGCATCTAAAAAGGGAACCTATACAGACAACGGACAATGAGTTAATGACAAGAAGGTAAGAACTGAAAAGGTATCAGCAAAAACTCTATCACGGTCACTTGTAGAATACAATTACAAGTATGTATTCCCTGTGAATTTATCCATATAAGTGATGTACATGCTTTGTGAGCATTAAACAAAGGTTATGTACTGCTTATTGTGCTTGCATCGGTTATTAACATACGATAGCAGATAATACATATTGAGGAGAGAGAAAAGTACCTTTTTAATGGAAATATTATACAGACACAAAACTTGCCAAAGAAATCCAAACTTCTTATAATTAACTATATTAAACACATCCAACACTATGAACTGCTTTGCCTTTGCGTAACATTGAGGATACATACCACATTACTAACAACTTGAACCAACAAAGGAATGCCAAAACAACAAAAAGAAAGTAAACTTACAAATTGAGGGGTGATGAAGTACATATATGTCAAACGCTATACACTTATAGTTCTGAGATCGGTAATTTTTGTACTGTGATAATGGTTAGTTGTTAGGCAGGAAGTTGATTTCTGGAACTCATGTAGGTGCTAAGTACAAAATAGTTTTTTTTACTATGACTTGAAATAATAGAGGTAGTATTTACTTTCAAGCACAAGGTAATAAGGCAAATCATGATAAGAAAGACCGCATGCTTATACGAGGAAACAAGAAGTTCATCATGTTCCAAGAAGAGACATTATATATATATATATATATATATATATATATATATATATATATATATGGAGGCTAAACTAGGGGAAGCGGACATGTACTTACCACAGAGTGCAAGATGTGGAGGCTAAAGTACGGGACGTGCACGCAGTCCTACAAGGGGATGTCCTCAACCCAGTCTTGGCGGCTGAGGAGAAGATTCTTATTGAGGAGGTTGGACTACTTTGGCTCCGGGAGGAGTTAGACTTGGCCCAACGGGCTAAGTGTGCATGGCTGAAGGAGGGTGATCAGAACACTAAATTTTTCTATGATGTGGTTCGTATGCAGCAGCATCGTAACCATATCAACATATTGATCGCTCCTGAAGGTACAGAGGCTATTTCTTTAGGACATTTGCAGGCCGAAGCGATTAGATATTATTCAGAGCTATTTAATCATAATACTTACTTGACTAATTTTTTCAATGTTGTTTGTAAGCGACTGGTTACGGAGTATGGCAACATGGGCCTTCTGGCCCCTGTCAGGATGGAGAAAATTGAAGCTATAGTGTTCAAGGCTGATCCGACAAAGGCGCCAGGCCCAGACGGATTAGGTAGTAAATTTTATAAAGTGCATTGGGACGTGCTCAAAGGAGATATATTGGAGATCATACAGGACTTCTTTGTGAATGTGCGTCTATTGCGACAACTAAATCATACATTTTTTACGCTTATTCCAAAAAAGGAGGGAGCTACTTCCTTGTCGGATTTCAGGCCGATAGCTTGCTGCAATTATCTGTATAAGTTGATAACACATCTTATGTGTCGACGTATGGAGGACATCATGCCAGAGCTGGTTTCGCGCAATCAAGCAGCCTTCATCAACGGAAGAGCGATATCGAACAATAACTTGTTGACATACGAGATGGTATGTAGCTTCAACAAGGTTGGTAGGGAGAAAGCATGTATTAAGTTGGATTTGCGGAAGACCTATGATACAGTCAATAGGGACTTTGTTTGTCATATTATGACTGCTATGGGATTTGATCATAGGTGGGTGGAGATGGTTCGGGAGTGTATCACGACTGTGATATTCTCTATATTGATCAGAGGCCAACCTCATGGGTTTATCCATAGCAATAGTGGGCTTCGACAGGGGTATCCCTTTTCCCTGTATTTGTTTACTATTGTAATGGAATATTTCACATGTCTTCTGGATGTGACGGTACATTAGCATCGTATCCGGCCAATCCACTTGAAAGTGAGACCATACGTCTCGCATTTGATATATGTGGATGACTTATTAGTTCTTATGAATCCATTGTTCGCTGGGCTGCATGCACTGGAGGAGGTCTTACATACATTTGCAGGTAATACTGGGCTTCACCTCAACAGGGACAAGAGCACGGTATAATTCAACATGCACTGTCCGGACAAAGAAGAAAGGGCAAATGTGTTGGGAGTGGTGATGGGGGAGTTGCCTGTAAAATACTTGGGGATTCTCCTATCAGTCAACTATGCTAAAGATATATAATGTCAAAATTTAGTGGAATACGCCAGACGAAGAGCGGAGGGGTGGCATGCTCAAAGTTTGTCATTTGAATGACATATCGAGTTAGTGCGATCGATGATTATAGCTATTGCGAGGTACTGGATGCAGGCGATTATTATTCCTTATGCTACCATCTGAAAAATAGAGAGGATATGTGCTAATTTTGTTTGGCACGGAGGAATTCATGCTATCAGCTGGAAAGACATGTGCAGACCAAGGTGTGAAGGAGGTATTGGGTTTCAATCCCTGAGGGATATGCGAATCATTGCAGGGATGAAGCTAACCTGGAAATTCATATTGCAAAAGACTCTTTGGTCCGAATGGATGAAGTGCAGGTACTTGAAGGGGGCAAACTTCTGGGTGCACCGTGGTAACAGTAATGATTCGGTGACCTTTAAAACAATATTACTTCACAGGCTGGCGGTACAACGGGAGGTGCTTAGATCCTTCAAAGATCGGGTCGAATACGAATTTGTGGTTTGACCCATGGGTTAAGCACCAAAGTCTGGTTGATCGTTATGGGCGACTGGTATGTGGTCCAATAACTGGACATCAGAGGGTCAGTAGTCTTATTGTGGACGGATCTTGGCATCCTGAGGGACATGCGTAGGCTAGGCAGTTCGGAGACATGATCAAATCATTACATATACATGAAAGCTTGCATGCAGACATTTGGGTATGGAAAGATGCTCCGAGCGGAAAATTCGAGCATGGTAGAGTATACAAGGCTATATGTGGTCAGCATGTACCCTTGACAGATTTGGAGCTCATATGGGTGAAGGGGACAGCCAGGAAGATGCAGTTACTCATGTACAAGGTGCGGTTGGGTCGTCTATTAACTCTATATCGATTGGTGGGGTTCGGTGTGAGGATATACGGCCAATGATGTATCTTATGTCGGAATGTCAATGGATCCCTAATGCACTTATTTTTCAACTGTCCGATCTATGCACAAATATTACTTGAGCAGGGTAGAAAGATAAACCTGGTGTTTGACGGCATATGGGACAGATGGGGTGATCGCTAAGTTGAAACATGAGTGAATTAGAGGTGCTGAGTGGTTTAAGGAAGCAAGGATGTGGTTTTCTGCAGCAGTCTAGCACATAGAACCGAGAATTTTTAGGGTCTTGAGACCTCTATCATTGGGATTATACGCAATGTAGAGTATGATGTGGGTGTGTTGATGGCCAAACCACCATCTAATTAGATGGATTCTAAGATTTTACTGATTTAATACAATTACCTTTTTTAGTTTTTCCATATATATATATATTTGGAATAAGGATAAATTTTATTCCTCGCACACAGCGGAAAAGGTATTACAATACACTAATATCACAACTTCTCATGCCCCAAATTTTAATGTTATGGGGCCATTACTGATACATCGAATTCTATGTTATGTAGAATTCCAATAGGAGGGGTAGTCGGGCCTTCGAAAATACGTCTGTTCCGCTACTTCCAGATGTGTCAAACGGAAGCTGCGAGACGAAATCTGGCTCTTCTGGCCCACCTCGGATTCCTGCCTCTGTGATCTCGGATCCAGCTAAGAATGCTCCTGATGTCTCTATCCATACCAACTCCCCCTCTCAGCTGCACGCACTGCTCCGTCCAAATGTGCCAGGTCGTCGGGCATTCAAAGAAGAGATGTCCCATAGATTCGTCCTCCCCATTACATAGCACACACTTGGCATCTGGGATCTGCATCCCAAACCTGAGGAGTCCGTCTCTCGTCATCAATCTGCCCCGCAGAAGTCTGTAGGCACACAGTTGCATTTTTCGGACAATCCCCTTACCCTAAATGAAGTCCACCTCCTCAGCCCGGTCGTGGTGAGTCCGTACCATGTCATAGCAGCTACGAAAACAGAATAGTCCTGACCCTCCCCCCGAACCTGGGCCAGCCCAGCTCCAGGAGTCCTCATGCTGGCTATCGTCAATAGTAATTAGGGGAATCTCCTCGGCTAGCTGAGCTGTATAAGGATACCCTTCTGGCCTCCATATCCCATCTCTGATGATCCGACTGCATGTGAGCCCCCTGCCCGCCTCTCTGTCCAGCTGTCCTCCCAATATCTCCAGCAAGGATCTGGAACCCAACCAAGGATCAAGCCAGAGATCAGTGGTCGTCCCATCTTTCATGGTCCTGCAGATAGCGGTCTTGAGCACCGACCGACACCTCAGAATGGCCTTAAACGTTACCGAGAAATTATTGCCAATGCTGCAGGCCCAGAAGTTAGTCCGCCTTAGGTATCTGTTCGCCATCCACTCCGCCCAAAACAACCCCCCTTGATGAATCTCCAGGCCATCTTCACACCAGCTGCCTTCCTGACCGCATGTAGAGGCCTCAGCCCCACTCCACCTTCCTCCCGAGGACGACATAGCTGGTCCCAAGCGATCGCATGCATCCCTCCCCTCCAGATGAAGTTAGCACAGATTGACTCCACTTTCCGAATAGTGGCCGTCGGAATCTGGATTGGAGCCAGAACATCGTGATGCAAGCAATAACTGATCTCACCAACTCAATCCGTCCGCCAAATGTAGACCCGCAGCCTGCCAGCCTTCTACTCTCCTCTGAGCAAAATTCACTAAGCTGTGACAATCCTGCTCTCTGGCGTAGTTGACCGTCAGCGGGACCCCCAAGTTTTTCACTGGGAGCTCGCCTTTTTCCATTCCCAGAGCGAAGGCTCTCTCCTCCTTAAGCGTGCATCGGAAACTGAAGTAGACTCTGCTTTTCTCCCTATTTAACTGAAGTCCAGATAGCCTCCCGAACTTCTCCATAATGTCTGATAGCGCTCTCATGCCCCACATGGAAGGCTGGAAGAGCACCAATAAGTCATCAGCATAAATCAGATGTGACACCACCGGTCTCACCAACCAAAAAAGGGGGACGACTCTCTTGATGTGCACCGCCGTGTCAATCATGCATGTGAAATACTCCATCACCAAGGTAAACAAGTACGGTGAGAGGGGGTCACCCTGCCTCAACCCCTTGTTGCTCCTGAAGTAGCCATGTGGCATGCCCTGAATGAGGACTGAAAAAGTAGGAAAGCAAATGCACTCCCTCACCCTCGCAACCCACCTCTCGTCGAACCCTATGGCGAGCATCAGTGACACAGGAAGTCCCGGATGACCGTATCATAGGCTTTCTGTAGGTCTAGCTTCACACAAGCCTTCATCCCCCCAGGTTTGCTGAACTCTCGCACCATCTCGTGTGCAAGTAGGCTGTGCTCCGCTATCGATCGGCCCTTGATGAAAGCTGCCTAATTCTGGGACACCAATCCCTGCATAATCCCCTCCATACGCCTGCACATAAGATGAGTAATAATTTATATAAAAAGTTACAGCAAGCAATGGGTCTAAAGTCTGCGAGTGAGGTCGCGCCCTCCTTCTTAGGAACTAGCGTCAAGAAAGTGTGGTTCATCTCCTTCAGAAGCCTTTCCTCCGCGAAGAACTCCTGAACCGCCTCCAGAACAGGGAACTTAAGCACACCCCAGTGTCGCTTAAAGAACCTTGAAGAGAAGCCATCAGGCCCAGGTGCTTTGTTTGGATTAGCCTTCATCACAATGTCTTCCACCTCCTCCAATCTCACAGGGGCCAATAGCAGTCTATTTCCATAGTGCGTCACCAGCCTCTTCGTGACAAGGGCTGGAAACGTACTAGTGTAATCCGTCTGCTGGTATAAGTCAGAATAAAATCTGACAGCCTCCTCATGAATCTCCATCGGGTCCCCTACCAGACGTCCCTCGCCATTCAGAAGTCTGGGAATGTTGTTCCGGTGCTGACGGGTGCGGATCACATCATAGAAGAATTTGGTGCAGCGGTCTCCATCTTTGAGCCAGGTACATTTTGTCCTATGTGCCGCACTAATCTCCTCCTGCAATCTCATAATGCTGACCACCTCAATCATGATCTTCTCCCTAGCCGCCAACTCTCCGTTCAGTATGTCAGCTTGTAGAGCTACCTGAGTGTCCCGAAACTCGACTTCCTTTTCCGCCAGAGAAGACCGCGGTCTCATCTTCACCCAACCCTTGAGCGCTCTCTTGATCTGCTTGAGTTTATGTACCATGCGGAACTGAGCCGTGCCTTCCTGGAAGTGCTGCATCTCCCTCATAACCACTTCCTCACATCCAACCGACAGGTACCAGCTATTGTTATACCGAAACGGCCTCGACCGCATAGTAGATCTCTCACAGAGGCTAACCCGGATAGGAGAGTGGTTGCTAGTTCCAGCCGCAAGCCCTTCCGCCACCGAATTAGGGAAGCACCGGAACCATTCACTATTGCCCAAGGCCCGATCCAACTGACATGCAATCCGATTATGTGTAGCCTTGTTGTGCCAGGTCCAGATATGGCCAGCCCTCTCCAGCCACCTCATCCCAGACATAAGCAGACATCTCTGGAAGTCATATAAGATCGAATCCGGAACAGGGCGACCTCTCACCTTCTCTTGGCTAAGCAACATAGCATTGAAGTCCCCCATGATAAGCAGAGGAAAATGTATGATATCCGCCATATGACCCAGGTGCACTATGTCCTCCCACAAGGACTCCCGGAGCGATCATTGTGCCCGTATACAGCTCCCAGGATGAAACGGAACCCACCTTTGCTCTAAAAAAAAATGCCAATGAGTTGTTCCGATTTTTGGATCTGTACCCCCTCCCAGCTATCTCGGTTCCACCTAATCCAGATCCTTGCCATATCGCAAAGATCTAAGTTGTGAATGTGGTCCCAGTTTGTCGGAGTCCGATGCGAGAGCATCACGGCCCCTCTGATCTTCGTCTCCAGCAAAATAGCTATGTCACACACCTCTCTCCTCAGAACTCCTCTAATCTCTCCAGCGTCCAACGGAACACCCCCCCTAATGTTCCAGGCTAGGACCGACATTAATTAATAGATGAGGGATCCCCCTGAAACTCGTCCGGATCAACACTCGAGGGAAGTGTCTCATCCGCCTGATCAATGTTTGCATCCACCATGGAGGAAGGAGCAAGATGTGCCTGTATCCTGCTGAGGGTAAGAGCCCAGTCAGGATTGGCCTCAGTCTGGTCGTCCAGATCCTTCGCCTGGGGGATATCCTCCCGCGTGGCCGGAGCATGACTTTTCCTGCTACTGTATACCATGATCGCCGGGGGAGCTTCCATCACCTTCTGACTACTGCCAGCCGCGCTCATACTCTGTGGCCTAAAAGTGACCAATGCGCCCTGCGTACTCTCCTGTCTCTGCGGTGATCTTGTCTCCAGCCTCCTGTCGACCTCCATCACCGTGTACTCCTCCATATGTCTGTCTGGCGACACCTCCCCAGGTAAGTGGCTAGGAGCCATCTCCATCCCGGATGCCTCCGTCTGAGCAGTCGGCGGCCTGACGGCCTCCTTCCCCTTATACTTGCAAGTCTAGTAGCGTGTCCAAAGCACTCACAGTAGGAACACATGGGAGGGACCCAGTCATACTCCACCGACTGTGTCCGAATCTCCCCGGACGGTACCTGATATTCAAGCATACTCGATAGTTCCGAGTCCGCCTTGATTTCCACAAAGACCCTGGCATACATCAGTCTGGTGCGGAAAGCAGTATCCTCGTCCGCCTTGATTGGTTTCCCCACGAGGCTGGCGAGTCTCATGAGGAGCGGGATGTTCCAATACTTCACTGGGAACTCTAGGAATCGGATCCAGATGGGAATAGCATTCAGCACCTCCTTCTCACATCTCAACTTCGGCGTCCACTCCTTCAATATGATGAGCCTCCCATCAAATGACCAGGGCCCTCCCTGCAAAATTCTTGTCACATCATCCGCTAGCCCAAATTTAACATAGTAAAATCCATTCTCCCGGAAGAAGAATTCCATGCTGCCTAACACATACAGCACCAATGTGTTCTTCCAGAAGTCTGTAACCTCCGCTATTTTCTCTGCGGAGAAATACGTCCGGAGCCCTCCTCCAACCGTCATCAGTGTAACAAATTACATCGACAACGGGCTTTTCGTCTCCACTGGCGTCATACCTCCTTCCATGACCGAGGCCTCTGCTCCTCAGTGTGAGTCATGGTTGGAGGGCTCGCAGATCCCGGGCCTTGCCTACCGGCATCAACAGCAATACCCTTAGCCTTCTCTGCCGCTGTCGCCTTTGGCCGCCATCCCGACAGTGCGCACCGTACCTCCTCCTCGGCGACGGGGATCAACTGTGCCTATCGATGGGCGATTTCCATAATTCTCAGGTCCCGTCCAACACAAGACATGGGTCTGGGCCCCACGTCGCCCTCCAGCCCGTCGTCTCACCACCGTCTGCCAGCCTGCATCTCCAGTCCTGTCCACCTCCGGCGCAGATCCCGAACCGAACTCGAATACCTGGGCCGTAGTCCCCGACCCTCCCCCTCCTTGGTCGATCCCACCACCGTCTGCGCCCTCCCCCCCCCTCCTGGGGGAGACCCAACACCGGTGCCCGGCCTCGCGTCCAACCCCAGACCGCCTGTGGGGGGCCCTCCTCCGGCGCCTGCCCCCCCCCCCCCCCGCCTGGGGGGGTCCCATTGCTGCCGCCGCCAGACCCCTCCCCGTTCCCTCCGATCCGTCGTACCCCCCCTCCCCCCCCCCCACCGCGAGAGGATCTGGGGGGCGGGGGGGAGGCGTGGTAGCCGCCATAGGAAAAATCCTAGCAGAGCTCTTCATCTTCCTTATATATATATATATATATATATATATATATATATATATATATATATATATATATATATATATTAGAGGTAGTATTTACTTTCAAGCACAAGGTAACAAGGCAAATCGTGATAAGAAAGACGACATGCTTATACGAGGAAACAAGAAGTTCATCATGTTCCATCACTTGGATTTGAATTGTGTGGGTTAGATTAAAACGTGGAAGGATTTAATCTCACCCTCCAAATCCAAGTGATGTGACATAGGGTGGTTCCATAATATGAAACCACCCGGGTGTATATATATATATATATATATATATATATATATATATAAACGATGGTACTATAACTCGGTAATACATTGTGGAAGGATGTGATAAGCTCACCTAGAAGGCTTCATCTAATCCTAACACCATTATAATGACTCAAATTGAATATTAGGTACTGAGAAGGGTAGCAAATTGGAAAAAAAAAAAAAAAAAACAAAGAACGCAAAAAATAGTAATGAAACATAACATTAACATAATTATAAAGCTAAAAGCTGTCACAAATTGGCTTTGATTTTTGAAGTCCTGATAGATTCTATCAACAGGTTTCCGTAAAAACCCAAACTACATGATGTTTTCTTATCTGAAACATACAAACTAAAACTGAATAGGACTCTAATGATTCAGTTAAACTTGACCCAGTTACCAAACTCTCAGTCTATAGACTCAACTAGGCCAACTCAAGAAACATGGTTTGCTTCCTTCTTGAATATGCCTTATAAGGTGCTTCATCGCCGTTAAGAGTCCACGGGAATTTTCTGAAGAAAAAAAAAAACTAGGGACCTTGACCAAAAGTTCCTATATTTGTCCAGCATGTTCCCACAAAATAAATTGAGTGTTACTCAATATGAGATGAACTGCCGCCAAATCTTATGTAGAGTAGTATAGTAACACTTGAAGTTTGTTGCAAGCCTTGAAATTGAAGAAGCAACAAAAGGCCTCCAACACTATATCCCCAACTAGGAAGCATGGACACTCCAATATCAGTATTCTGTCCATGTTGGACACGTGTCAGACATGGCATGAAACTCTCAAAACACATTAGAACAAGCCAAATTGATGGTGTGTCAATGTAGTCATGTCTGTATTATGTCGTGTCATATTCATGTCCATGCAACATAGATTGATGTGCACGTGCTAAAGGGCAGGGGGCAGTAATTTAGAAGAGCAATTATTTTGACAAAGCAATACACCATAAGTCCACATAAAAACAATTACCTGGACACTTGAACAAAATGTAGAAGATTAAAATGTACAAGGGAACATGAATTGCAACTCACAGTAAATCTGAATAGTTGATGCAATACCTTTAGAACTGCAGCTCTAAATAAATCTGGGCGAGTATTAATTGAAGAAGCAACCAAAAGGCCTCCAGCACTATATCCCCAACCAGCAAGCTTATTCTCTTGAACAATACCTTCCTTGATTAGAAACTCAGCACATGAAATATAATCATCAATTGAATTTTGCTTTTTTGTGCGTTTTCCATCACGGTGCCACTTCTTACCGCAGCCACCACCACCTCTATAAGAAAACAAGTTTACAAGTAGTCATGATTGCATGAGTATCTCTAACAACTAGATACGAAAAAGTAAAATCACCAGTAGAAAGAAGTCATAACCTAAGTTTAATCATCTCTGGTGATAAGATCATATGTTCTCACCGTCTTGTTAAAGTAGTAATGGGCTGTATCCTCATTGAATTTCTAGACAACCACTGCTGTGGCACCTTACAACTAGCTTGGTGATGGCTGTACCATAGGCAATTGGGTGAGAACTGGGAAGGGACGGCTTGTCCCTCTACTAGGACTTATATAGAAGTTCTATAAAAAAAAGATGAGAAAATAGAATACCCCTCCCTTTACTGGAATAATATGAATATTTAACCCTCGACCCTTAAACAACTATCTCTAGAATCACTACAAAAAGTAATAAGGTCAAACTTTTAGAATTCCTTAGAGAACCTAAGGGGTGAACAATAAAAGGTCGAAGATGGTTCACCTTTCAGAAAGGAATATAAAGATATAAATTGCACTTTACTCCAACCTATCTTTAACATATATTCATTCTGACAGTGCAGTATATAAACCTAAAGGATTCTGAGTATGAAGTCAACTTCTTCGCTATTGGGGCCTGGTATTCAGTCTCTTCCAAAGATACCATGGAAGCAAGTAAATCACACCTTTCTATCCTTTCACCCAATCTGACCTTGTAATAGGCCTTGTAGATTAATTACTTCAAGAACTGCTGCCCCTAATCCAGGAAGCAGGAATGGGTTATCAGCTACCGCGCCCTCTACTGCACTTATACTGTACATGATAATACAAAGAGATCATGCATGAATCTAAGTTATCCAATCAAAGAACTTAGCCACTTTCCAAAGCACAAAATAAACAACCTTACCAGTTACCATCTATCTTAAATTTAATTGTTCGGTTAACTTAATTGCATGCACCTCAACATCCTATTTTTTCCATTTCTTATTTCATGAAAGTAATAATAGTGTTGATTAAAGCGACTTAAGGATTTATTACTAAATAAGACCAAGAAGTTGGACAAAAAACAAGATTAAAACTATCGTATGGTAATTATTGGCCTTACTTGGTACCATCCAAATGATACAGATATTAAGATGTTAGAGACAGATGTACATTAGTCTTGTATAGGCCAGTCAGTGTGTGTTATGGTTGTATATACCCAGCCTCAGGCCCAATTCATTCATTCCATTCCCTCTAAATTATGATTCTATCATAAAACTACCTTTTCAGTTATTTGTATCCATGTTCAATATGGGTAGTACAAAATTCCATACTTGTTGAAACAAAGATATAAGTCAGAGGATAAATTACCCCAGTGGCACCCCAACTATAGTGCTTGGACCTGTTTGACACCTTAACTTTCCACTGCTCAATTTTGGCACCCCAACTTCATAAATTGACCTTTTGAAGAACCTTCCATCCAAATTTAGTTGCAAATAAGAGTCCATCATGAACAAACAGTATTGTTATTCATTTATTACAAAAATCAACATATCACCCAACAACAAACAAAACTATTAAGGATCCAAAAATTGACGAAAGGTGCTTCAAAAGAGCAATTTATGAAGTTGGGGTGCAAAAATCGAGCATTGAAAAGTTAAGGTGCCAAAAACGCCCAAGCACTATAGCTAGGGTGCCAATAGGATAATTTAGCCTCAGATTATCACTGTATTATTTGTATATGTGTAAACCATGTATTGCAATACTAAACATCTCGGTTAGTGCCTTCTTTGTGATCGTCTTCTCAGGTGAAATAACACTTTTGGATAATGTCATGTACAATTGTATAGATGTATCTGATATAACAATTTAGAAAGAAACAATCTTGAATCTTATGCCTTATGTTTTGAATCTTACACTTAAGGACTGAATAGAACACTGTACGCCTATGCTTCTTGAAAAACATTGGCGTATAACTCCTGCTAGACGCTATGCTAGATATCTTCAGTTGACCAAATAATGCAGTTCATAAGCAAAAGGTGTTTAGTCAACAGTTCATTAGGAGAGAAATCTCTTAGAATGTAAAAACCTTGACAGTGATCCTTGTTTACTACAACAAAAACATACTAATGCCTTTCCTTCTATTTGGGAAAATATCACAGTTTTCTCATATTTCAATAAACATTCTAGCAACATATGATTTTGCTACAATATTTAATAGCACATGACATCAAACCAATTGGGTGTAGAAAACTGATATATACAGTTAAAATATCAAGTGTACTTTCTTGTGAAATAGGTACATCATGTTTTCCCAGATTGACAAAACTAGTTAAGATTCTTACAAACCTACTGTCGTTTATTGTTAAGGAAGAGTAGAACAAATAAATTTGTTCACCGTGCAGAACAAACCTGACATCAGCATATGCGATCACCCAACCCCGGTCAAGAAGGCTTTTTAGCTCGCTTCGCCAACGCTTGTCCAGTAGCTCTCCGTAAGCCCCATGACCATGAAGTAACCCTGGATTGCCTTCTTGCTTGTGTTTCTGTGAGTAAACAACTGTCAAAGGAACATAAACTCCATCTTTTGAAGAAACATCATAGTAATCACATGCATAATACTCAGATAGCTCATTCCACATGTTATCTAAATTCTCGGCCTCATGTGGGAGATCAAAGTTTCTTGTGAATGGAGATTTTTCTTTCGCATCAGCAGCAGTAGTCCTCCCATATAAAGTTCTTCTTCTTTCATGCAACACATTTTGCTGCTGAATTATGATCCATTTTCCACTCAACAAATTGTAATCGACAGCAGCATCAGGCATCTGCTAAATTCCGAGAACTCTGATTAACTGTGAAGTAGAAATGTACAATAAATTTTTACTTTCAGAAACCGACTAGCATACGACAAAGCCTTTATCCCAAAATTTTGGAGTCGGCTTTTACATAAATAAAAAAAAATTGTAACATAAAAGCAAATGATGCAGGAAAGCGCAATATAATCTAAAGAACATTTAAAAGAGGAGGTAGAAAACAAGAAATATTATTATGTTTTAAAGATTCCACTCATCTCACACTAATACACCGTGCCCTCGTGAAGGTCACGCTACCTCACGCTCAGATGCTTCCTTTAATCCTGTTTTTTATGTGAGCCCAATTCTCGCAAGATTTATTGACCCACTACAAAGTGCTAGTGACAATTCCTCACATCATCGTCCAGAACCCACGTCATGGTGGCATAATCAATCCTAAGGCAATCCTCCTCTTAGGACTCTTACATCCCATCCTGGGGTCTTGGATCATGCCAGGCGCTTAACATTCCACATATACTCATAGTAGGAAGTATTCACGTGTCAGACCCTTACCCGCAGTTCACGTTTTCTCTTATTCTTCTCCAGCATGTCCCTTGTGTCTCCAATAAAATTTGTTAATTCTTGGGGATTTTTTTTTGCTGGCATGGATCTTGATATACAATTACCTCCACTTGTATCTTTTCAATTCCATAATCGTTCTTCACATTATATTGAAGGACTGACATCTGCAGATGGGCTACAATTGCAATATACCGCATAAAGGAGTCCAATAATGTGTTTTTTTTTTCTGATTCTCATGCATAACATAGGGTTTCCCGCTAGTATCTTGAGCTACAAAGCAAAGATGCTACCAAAGACAGTGCCATGTCTGTGTTGTGTCAGACACGTATCGGACACTCCAAAATCAACGGCATGTTTGTGTTGCTGTGTCCATATCTTGTGTCATATCCGTGCCAAAGAAACATAGATCTTGAATAGTGAGGATTGTTGTAGTTAGGTGGTAACCATAAACCAAAGATTGGTCTAAGCACTGAACCCACATAGATTTGGAATCAAAAAATTTAATAAATAAAATTGTCACCGAGGGATCTATGGTAAGGAAATGAACATGGTGAGTAAATAGAGAAACCTTCATGGTGATTTCATATTAGGACGGAGGAGCACTCCAAAAGATTGGTCTAAGCACTAAACCCACATAGATTTGGAATCAAATTTAATAAATAAAACGGTCATTGAGAGCTCTATGGTAAGGAAATGAACATGGTGAGTAAATAGAGAAACCTTCATGGTGATTTCATAGTAGACGGGTGGGTACTCCAAAAGAGGGGTCTTCTTCTCCACGTTGGACACATTTTGTACATGATGCTAACACCAAATACATGACTAAGAGATGTTAAAATAGGTGCCATTGTCTTATCTGTGTTATCACCATGTACTAATTGTGTTCTGTCATACGTATTCGTGCAACAAAGCTTCCTAGAGTATCAATAAGGAATATAATGCCAATCACAAGTTTTAGAAGCTATGTTTCCCTTTCTACATCTCAAGTTTGATACCATGTGGTGAAAGACTAAGAACATTATGCCTGAGAGATGTTGGCTATTAATTGTGGTAAACGTACATATTTAAAGCCTCAAATGCAAGGAATAGAGAGTAGTCCTATAAGAGATGCCATGGAACTACGTTCAAATATCTGACTGAAACATATATCAAATATTTGTATCAAAAAAAAAAAAAGTACAAAACAACAGCAAAAATTATTGGCATACCACAGGTGAGGATATAATGAATCGCATGGTCGGGGAGTAGTAGTCATAATTGGGCCCAGAAGAGATCTGGCATACATGGTTTGGAAGCGGTAAGAAGCAGGGATTAAGAGCTTTTAAATGGACAGGTCCCTGTGAATAAAAAGTAAGTGTAAAAGATAAATATAAAACAAAGACATAAAAGCAAGCATGTAATAATCCCCAAATTTAACTAAGAAAGAAGCAAACTAAGAGTTAGCAAGTTTCCAGCCAATATCAATAGAATTATCATCCTATACCTGCTCAATGGCAGTATCACAATGAAACTAATATAAAGAAGCATCAAGATAGAAGTAGGTTTCAACAAAAGCAAAGATCAAGACAGGTAATACCTTCCACAAAAGAAAATGGTGCACATAGGTGGGACTCTTTTCTATTGTTTTGTGTGTGCTTTGGGGGGGGGGCAGTGGACTTATATAGGTTTATGAGACAGAAATTTGTCAGTGAAATTATCCATTGTTATATCACATTGTCTCCCAATTAGCAGACAAAAAGCTGAAAGCAAAAAAAAGCAGGAGTTTTCTTATGTGCTAAAACCAGATATCCAAACGATGGATATTGGTAGACTAAAGTGGACGAAACCAATGCCCAGAAACATGCACTCGCAGCCAGTAGTTAAATGATTTTGATGTTTGGTCCTGGAAATTAAAGCAGAAGCCCTCCCTAACTTCAAAGCTTTAAAATAATTTCATCAGCCATCAAAATATTTGCAACATGTTCTCCATAGTATACCAATAATATTAGTTCATAGTCCTCTAAGTACATGTGTGCAACTTAAAATTACAAAAATTCGACAAGGACAACAGTGAAGTACTCATAATCATATCAATCAACATAAATACCCAAAAAAACTCATAAATTATTGACACATACCAAAACCAGGTATATGTTTCAGATCAGACTTATATTATTATTCAATGCACCAAATTGTATAGCTTTGTTATACCAGGCATTACTGAAGCCTGGGAACAACGAAGAAGGGGAGAGAACATAACCAACTGATTATGGAACTCAGTTTCTTTTAACACATAATGTGTTTCATTAGAATATAACTCTTGAATTTCAAAATGATTGAACAATTCATGTCCTTAGGTCAAAGTTCAATGATTCAAAACAAGAGTCAAATCATGGAGGGTCCAACTCAACAAACGCAAGAAATTTTGGTCCGAGTTAAAATCATGATGCAAGAGACATATTCTGATAACATATAGAAAGTAAGTTCTCGAAAATGAGAACTCAAATTTAAACAAAAAACATTAAGCTTATGCATTAATCTTCTCTTTCCATGAGAACCATTTTTATATTTCTGGCATACTTCAGCTTTTTCACCATCTTCTACCATCACATTGCCATTACATAAAAAAAGTTCTTAATGGATCATTTTATCAAATGTGGCTTAAGGACACATGTTGAATCACTTACTCGGATGAACTCAAGAGATAAGGCAAAGCATCAAGTTGGCATAATGATGTTTAATTCGGAATTACAATACTTGCTCATTCAAGTATCCATATCTAGACTTTGTTTTTGTGACAAACATTTGTGTCCATTATCATGTTCATGTCAAGTTGTCATAGGTGACAGAACCTCTCATGCAACAAATGAATCTAATCTAGGAAAGAACAACATGTTTGAGACATCTCAAGGGTCAGGTATAACAAACAAATTATCCTATGCATATTCATCCCATCTCATGCATAAAAAGACCAATATTTCATTGTACAGGTACATATATTGTCAAATCATGCACGCACTTGGTCGGACCAATAAATAAACCAACAGAGCCTAGAACATATACTTGTTAACAACGATAGAGTCAAGAGTGAATGAAAACAACAAAGTCTACAAAAATGGGGACTGTAAGCTTGTTGGCATCAGTAGAGTAAAAAAAAATGTTATGTGAATAAGGGAAACAATGCCAGATATTATATTAAATTTTCTGCTTTTGCTGTTTGCAACACTTCCACTCTCCTTTACCCATAGGACAAAGCTTATAACTTTTGCATTAGAAGGAATCAATGTAGATGTTATGCCTAATTATATATAAGCTATACAAATCTTATGCCACAATAAGAGAGCACAATGAAACACTTGGATTGGACACCATTGACAAGAAAACTTCGTAAAAAGATATTGATGACATAATGATGAGGTGGCTTAGTACAATCACAAAAGGAACAAACTTATGGACAGAGAGGACAAGCAACCACCTCCACTATATCGTACGCAAAAAATTCCAAATATCCAGGTGTGACAGATCTTTATGTTACAGATACCAATTAACTACCAATGTTTGAGGTGGCTTAGTACAATCAAAAAAAGCACAAACTTATGGGCAGAGAGGACATTTAACTAGCAATGTTTCCATTGAGGAAAGTCAGAATTGACAATTTGTTTGAAAATGTCCCTACAAGCAACCTGTAAATATTTATTGAACTATTAAGACTTACCCTTCCATTGATAGGCAAAGGTAGAGCAACTGAGCAAATCTGTAATCGTCTGCCTTCTTTCAGAATAAGCACCATGTGAGTGTTGCAAAAATCAACATCTTCTATTGTAATACCAGGCTCATCAACAATAACACTCTGAATGGTTACAACATACAAAAAGGTAAATAGGAAACTCGTAAATGGCCTTGTGTAAGACAAAATGAAATATGACAGCCTAAAAGCAAAATAAATAAACATATAGGAGACAATTTTCAAAAGGAAATATCAAATATAACACCAAAAGAATTAAAATAAGTATAAGCAGTCTTTCCCACAGATTGTGAGGACAGTTTGGAGGCTGACAACCAGAAACTATTTTTAGGGTCAGACTAAAGCTTGCAATTGATGTGAAAATCATTTTTGGTGTTGTAAGAGGAAGAAAGCATGACAAGCTAAGGATTAAGAAAATAATATACATGAAACCATCATAGACACGGATATGTAACACATGTACAAATGAGTGCTCCTTTGGGAAGACAGTTTGGAGTCAACTTTCAAAAGGAAATGTCAAATATAACACCAAAAGGATTAAAATAAGTATCGGCAGTCTTTCGCACAGATTGTGAGGACAGATTGGAGTGTGAAAACCAGAAACTACTTTTAGGATCAGAGTAAAGCTTGCAATTTATGTGAAAATCCTGTTTGGTGCTGTAAGAGGAAGAAAGTATGGCAAGCTGAGGATTAAGAAACAAATGCACATGAAACCATCAGAGCCCAGCAGGTAACACATGCACAGACGAATGCTCCTTTGAGAAGACAGTTTGGAGTCAATTTTCAAAAGAAAATGTCAAATATAACACCGAACGAATTAAAATATGTAGTCTCTCCAACAGGATTGCGATTGTGAGGACCGTTTGGAGTCTGGAAACCAGAAAGTACTTTTAGGATCAGAGTAAAGCTTGACATTGATGTGAAAATCCTTTTTGGTGCTGTAAGAGGAAGAAAGCATGGCAAGCTGACGATTAAGAAACCAAAATGCACATGAAACCATCAGAGCCCGGATATATGTAATACATGCACAGAAAAGTGCTCCTTCGGGAAGATAGAGCAAGTGCATAAATGATATAGATATGCACTTGTACATTAAACCTCGCTTCTCACAAACTCGCAATAACTCATATATATGGGGTCTGTTAAGGGACAAATTTTCAGCAGTGCATGACACCATAGAAACATCCACAATTTGGTGTGCAGAATTGGAATGGCAAGGAGAATGACCGGAACCGATATGATATCATATTATGCAAAGAACCAAGGTAGCTTGATGTGCTTGGCACATATATGGGATGGGAAAGTAAATAGACCCATATATGTTGGTCGTTAGAAATATGGGATCCACATATCATAATCGAATGAAGTCCCCATAAATTTGTGATAAAGGCTTTGTTGTTGTTGTTGTTGTTGTTGTTGTTGTTGTTGTAATCGAATGAAGTAACCCGACCCAAAATTCTGGGATAAAGGGTTTGTTTGTTGCAGTTGTTCTTGTAGGCAAGATCTTAATGTGGCCACTATTTGATTATTCTTGTGTTTTCAATGAAAATACAACATCAGCAATCGCACCTTAATCATAAAGTGCAAAATCGTATCCTTTCCTGCTTGTTGGCCATCCAAAACGTAGCGGACTTTCACCACCACACCAGCCCAATTTGCTCGGGGACAAGTCAGAGAAGCCAAAGGAATCAATAAAGCACATGTGACCTTTCCTCCATGATAGCCTAGGAATAATGAGTCTCCTCAGATAATGACCCTACTAAAGGAAGCAACAATGATTGACATCATACAGTTCAGTAGACAACATTTAAACACGAGGAAGAAAAGGCTATCCGAAGGCAGTCAATCAACGTAGAATCATTCTACCAAACAATCAGAGGTTTTTGCGGTTTAGAAGAGGGTCTAAAACCAACTGGCTGAATTCTTGAAAGTTCTAGAAGGTGATGTGGCAAAGGGTGAATATAAAGATGGATTAGCACCAATCGAGGAAAAGGTGGTCAAAAGTACCAGTCGAGGAAAAGGTGGTCTAACCGACGAAGAAGATCTGGGCATACACAACAAAGAGCTATTGGTCTCAAAAGGAAAAGTAACAAGTATATGCTGACAAGTCAATAGAGGAAGGAAAAACTTATGTCAACTTGAATTCAAGTAGTAAGAAGTCGTTCCAAAAAGCTTGCTGTGGCAAGGGGTGGTGCTTTCTAAAGAATTACTGGTGAAGAATCCAAGAAAACTTATAATGCAGATGCCAGATATTAAGGGTAACTCTTGAGGTTTATGGTTATAGCACCCTGGCTCACACCTTGAATATAAAACCAACAGCCAACATACTAAAAATTTGGCTACAAACATGCATCATTGTTAACTTCCAAACCTAAGAAATAACTGCTGAGATCCCAACTTTTGAGCACAGTACAAAGAAAGACGATAAAGCTACACTTCCGAAATACGACTGTGGAGGTTTGACAATCATACAGAGAATACAGATAAATTGTAAACAAAAAGTTAAAGAGTATAACATAAGAAAATGTGGAGCAACATAAATAAATCTACATGATCTATGTGCATTGCTAATATGCCTGGGAGGTAGATGAAAGGTTCTATTTTCAAACCTCCCACTTTCTCAAACAAGAGCCTTCAACAGAACATCGAAGTAGATAATGTGAATCAGAAGGTACACCTCCTTTTGCAGCATCTGTAAATAGATATAAATATCCTTGATGATGCTCAATAACACAATGAGAATGAGGCTCTCCTTCCCACACTAATGTCATTGCAGACAAGGGATCGGCAGCATTTATCAAGTAGACCTGCGAAATAAATCTTTGGTTGGAATGATGCAGGAAGCAAGTCCATATACTAAATGTTGAATTTGCTCATACCTTTGAAAAGGTACTTGAAAAGGTATTTACAGTTACAAACTGAAAATCCTTGGTATTTCTAATGTTAACATATACATTTTCATCCGATTCTTCCAGAATCAATACATCATCCTTACTGGATCCAAGCATGCTACAAAAGATCCTAAAGAAAGAATATACTTAATTACAGAGCAAAGAAAAGAGATACAATACTCAATTAAGAAGTTATGCTCACCGAAAAGGTCTCTTATCACTATTTGTGACAGTGTAAAGCAATGCTTTCCCGTTCATTGCCCATGACAAATTGGCAACTCGATCAGCTCGGGGTTTGTCACATAGTGAACCAGTAGCTAAATCCCTCACAGATAAAGTGAAGGAATCCTTATCTTTGTCATACATCGTGTAAGCAAGAAAGCGATGGTCTGGAGATATCTCAGATAGCTCTTCATACGAGTACCCTGTGAATTGGACAGAACAAAATTTGAAGGAGTATGGTTTGAGATTGCAGAAAAACAAATCCAAATATCATGCAGGGTTAAAATGGCAAAGTATTATTTTCCAGTAGTCAAATTCGCGTAAGACGAGAATAAGTGTTAAAATGCATACATAGAAACTATATCTGAAAATAACACCACGAGAGAACCAGCTCAAAGCCTTAGGCTTCTCAATGGCTATTGTGAAAGACTATTTTCTAAATTCTTTGAGAAACTTTATAGGAACTGTAGCATAGCAGGAAGAAGTCTGTGGGCATTCACAAACATCTGTTTTTTTTATTTCATTTTCAACTGCTTGTCTCATTTTCGATAAACCTTTTGATAGCAACTATATTGCACGGACACAGATATGCGCAATACAGTAAGGACACTGCGACATGGACATGGAACCTATTTTGGTGTGTCCTAGTGTTTTTTGGAGTGTCCAGGTTGTGTCCAAAATGTGTCCGACACGACAGGACCACATTTTTGGAGCGCTCGTGCTTCCCAGGACCTAAGTAAATAATCCTAAAGCTTAGCCAAGGAGGTTTTGATGCACATATCATGGTTGAATTGGTTATCCACAAACAGTGTTAAACACTATTGCGCTTCTGTAAGTTCATTGCTGATGGGTATCCATATATACATAAAAAAAATAAATCTGCAATGAGAATGGAGATGATCAGACTTTTTCTTTATAACGAAGCTTCATTTTGTGCAATATTAGAGAAGAAACTTATGTGATATCATAGAAATAGTTTCGAAAATAATAATGTGGCACTCGTGGTTTTAGTTATTAATAAGAAACAATATATGAAATGAGAATGGAGATGATCAGACTTTATATACAGTGAAGCTTCATTTCCTGCAATATAGGAGAAAAAACTTGTGTGATAACATAGAAATAGTTTCGTAAATAATAATGTGGCACTCGCTGGTTTTAGTTATTAATAAGAAACAATATATGCAGTGAGAATGGGGATGATCAGACTTACTATACAGTGAAGCTTCATTCTGTGCAATATAGGAGAAGAAACCTTACCTGATATCATAGCGATAGTTCCGTAAATAATAATGTGGCACTAGTTGATGTTATGCCTTTATGGATGAAGTTTGGACAGAAGCAAAGATTATACACAGATACAAGAGAGAAACTGGAAATGGATGTGAACAAAGACCAAGCGACCATAGTATATGAAAAGAAAATCTCTCTAGTAACCATAAGATATGAAAAGAAAATCTCACACACACATACACGCACAAAACAAGGAACCAAACACACACACACAAAACAAAGAACCACGGACACTCCAAAAATCAGTGTGTGATCCATGACACATCGTGACTAACACGTACGAGAGGCATCATGGGAGTATTGTGACATGTCACTAACTGAACCATATAATTCTAGCTTCCTCCCCTGAGTCCCCTCACATTCTTAAAATCAAAGAAGAAGCATGACACCGAAACTGAGTGTGGGATGATATGTTGGTAGTGTTTCAAAACAGGCAAGAGATGTAAGTACTTAATTAAACATGTGAGTTAGTTTATATCTCTTCGTATAATATGTAATTGTATGACTTTGATGTTGGAGGTTAAGGGGTGTTTGTTTTTTCATTTATACACCACTTACAAGTGGTTAAAAATATTGTTTGTTTTTGTCCCTTGTAAGTGATTCAGATGTTTGATGTAATTTAAAAGTTTTATCTTTATAACATTGTGTTCAAAACATTTATATAATTCATATAGATCCTTATCTAAACAAAGTTATTTTTATTTGCATATGCCATCAAATTTATTCACATGGATTATTGATACCAAGGTTGTTGAAATTTGTCTTGAATCCTAATCTACCTGTATGTCCCTAGTCAATGATCCAATTAGCCAACAACTTAGGCGCTTTGGCACCATCGACCCCCATGATATCCACGGATCGGGGATCAAAGGGGACAACGCCCCTTGCGGGGTCCTGAAACCTAATCAGTTTTTCGGGTCTAGTGTATATGGATTTTATGTATATGTATTTTGTTCAATGGTATTTTAGAAATTTTGTATACAAAGTATGTATATAAACTATATATATTCTAGGGTTAGGTTGTGAGAAAAAAATATACATTTGTCTCCTCTTGTAGAACTATGTTGTATTCATCTGGTGAAGATCGATATGTTGTTGCCCGTGAATGTAGCCCAAATCAGGGGTGAACCACGTAAACTCCGTGTGTCTCTATTTTATGTTTTTGCTACAAAGATAATATTGAAATTTAAGTGGTTAGACATACACAATGCCATTTCTAAAATAGACGAGGACAAGAACAAATTTGCTAAATATACACAATCACCATAAAATAAGTACTAAATTGATTCACATAGTTTATTTTCTTCTTATAAGCATGAGGGTATTTGTCATTTTACAAAATAGACGAGGACAAAACAGACTTTTTACACTTTATAAGTACTTATTCGTTTTTTGAAGTGACAAAATGCCACTTCTAAAATTTGAGCCACTTATAAGTGGTCGTCACTTATAAGTAGCAAAAAACAAAAACACGATTATTTGCTCTTACGTCTAAAATCTGTCACTTACAAGCGGTGGCCACTAATAAGTGGAAAAAACAAACACCCCCTAAATTTTAATTGTCTTTCCAAGAATTGATCTATGTATTATTTAGATATAACAACAAATAATTCACATTTTAGTTGTAAGATTGGATCTTTTAGAGGAGAAAAGGATCAAAGACCAATATAATAGACATAATTTATAGAAGTTGGTAGTTGTTATGTGAATTATCACTCTACGGATGTCACTAGTACCTAGATTCTATCATACGTGATCCCACGATCTATACTTGTCAATTTTGATTAGTTATCATAAGTGTTACTTTGTCCATTCTTCTTATTGTGTACTTAATCCTTTTAGGCTTTTATTTGTACATCTTAAAATTGGGTTATGCACTTCCTTTCGCTAACCTTGAAATTACTAAGGGACTTGAGTGGTGAAAGTCATGAGGATTACTAACCTAATTATTGGTATTGCTCAGTGAGGGGACCTATTAGAGACCTTTAATTGGGTTAGGAACTCTATGGGAGACGTCCATAGATGGCTCATGCTGATTAACCTAATGACCTCATGTGGTTCCATCCATTGAGGGACCTTAGTGTGTTATCTGCTAAGGGGTCTGCTAGCTTGATGGATCTACTGACCCATGTGGTTCTATCCACATCGATCATTGACATGGGAAATAAATTAAAACTGTATTGACTGCTTATTATTCTATCTTTAGATAAATCATGCCATGATATTGGACTTACTACATCTATTTGTATATGCTTCTACTCATGAACTACTAATTGACACCAATGCCACCATTATTCTTATTAGTGTTACAATCCAGTTGTATAATTACCTGACTTATTATTTAATTGTGCTTGTGCAGCATTGATTGGTTACTTGTTGAGCTGTGGTTTGTAGCATCTGCTCACCTTCATGGAATTTCTCTTTCAGGTTAGGCGAATGTGGAAAGAAACATTAAGCTCCAACCTTTTGTGGTGTAACTCGGATCGGTAGTAGTCAACGTCATACTTTTTGTAAAAGCATAGTAAGGTTGTAAAAGCATCGATACGGACATCAGGGTCTCTTTTTCAGTCAATTTGGCACAAAAAAAAATTTTGAACGAAAAAGACCAGTCAACAAAGGTGTAAAAGCATAGTAAGGTTGTAAAAGCATGTAAAAGAAAAAAACTTACCTATCGCAGGTAAACCAAACGACAATGGTGACTTTTATTTCATTTAATTCCAAAATTACTAAGAAACAACACATGAAATACTTAAAATTGGCTAAATATATAAATATTTTAAAAAAAATTAATAATGAGTTAATAATTATTTGTTTTTCAATACCAAAAAATCCGATAATCTGATTCAAAACCGTCGATACGGTCGATACCACCGATCCCGATACTCATAGGATGCGTTCGATACTGATTCCGATACTGATACTACGAAGCTTGATATAAACTCTCCTTTAAACCCTCCTACCAACTTCTTCTGACCTGGACAAGTGAGTAGACTTTGCTGCCAGCAGACGTCTAAAACTGACTTTGCTGCCTGCAGATGTCTCCAACTCCCTTCTGCTTCTCTTGAAGGTCGTCCCTTCTCGAGTAAAGTCACCAAGCATTGACATGTTGTCCAACTTCCGATCAGCCTATTAGTCAATCTTCTTATGCAAGTCTTTTGCTATGCCTGGTGAGGTTGTGGATTTAGAGGATTTGCGGCTTTGCGTGGAGGTAGTGGACTAGGGATGAACATTATTCGGTTTTGGACTGAAAATTGAACATAACCGAACCGAACCGAATAAGAGTTTCGGTTTTGAAAATACAAATTCTTTATTCGGTTTCGGTCCAAAACCGAAAACCGAATAAGACTTATGCAATCATGTAAATACCCTTAGGGTCTGCTTGGATTGAGGGGAAAAATAAGCAGAGTTAAGTGGGGTTAAATGAGGGGGAGTAGAGTCGATACATATAACCTTGCTTGGATTGGAATGAGAGTTAAGTGGGGTGTGTTAGATAACTCTTGCTTGAATTGGAGGTTTTGAGCGAGAGAATGATTAACAAAAATATAATAGTTACCAAAATATCCTTATTACATATGCCATGAAATTAAATTTGATTGAAATTTTAATTAGAACTTGTCAAAATATCTTCACAAATGAGAAAGTTACGGAGAAACATATTGAAAGCAAGAAAAAATGAAAGAAAAAATCTATGATATTTTCTAAGACAAATAAGAGGTATTTATGACTTTTTAAACAAAACCTCTCAAATCTCTCTCGTTAACTCTCCAATTTTAGGGGTTAAAAAATAGGCAAAAGAGGGTTAAACAAACTCCCACTTAACCCTCCATAATCCTTCCTCCTAAATTCTCACCCTCAAACCAAGCATGGTTTTATTTTTCCTCACTTAACTCTCTTAACCCTCAATCCAAGTAGACCCTTAATTTTATACATATTTTGTGATTAAAAATGTGTATATTTTGAAAACAATAATTTTATGTGTATGTTTTGAAGTCCAACTTGATAATTTAACAACTAGTGCAACTTTGTACACAACTTTGAAATATAACAAATATGTGTATAAAAATTACAAATTTTACTATAATTTAACCACGATCCAAACTTTAGACCCGACCCATTAAGCAATAGAAATATTACAACCGAACAAACCGAATTGATTATTTGGTTGGTTTTGGCTAATTTCGGTTCGATTCGGTTCGGTTTCAGTTTTGGATTTTCAGAATTTTAGTTTATTCGGTTTTGACTATTTCGGTTCGGTTGAAACCGAACAAACCGAACGCTCACCCCTATAGTAGAGGCGGTTAGTTGTGTTGGTAGTGGTAGTGGGAACAATTGAGAAATAGAACATTTTGTTGGTGTTTTGCCTTAGAGACTTGAAAGATAGTCCCACATTGCCTAGGCCAAATGGATTGTATCTCTATATAAAGCTTTGCTTGTGTTGAGAGAATCACATGAGGTGTGGAGAGGCACATGAGTGCCATGTGGGTGCCATGTGGAGGTGTTTTTCTAAGTGGAAAGAAGGCTAACTCCACAAAAAAGCATTCATGCTTTTGTCATGCTTATGGAATTATTTTCCTGTGGAGCTAAGCCCCGAAGGGACTTAACGACTCGGACTCGGGCTCAAGGACGCAAAGTGGCGCTTTGTTGGCGCATTTTGCACTTAGCACGTCAGCATTGGCGCATAGCATCTTGTGTGCTTATGATGCGCTCGTGCGCTCGTCTTATGCACGAGTCGCATGTACAGGCGCATGAGCAGGGGCATACGTAGGGGCTGCGCGGCCTAAGCGCAGCTATGCGCGTATGCGTTGCTGTGCTGCTGCGCGCTTGCAGTGTTGTGCGTCTGTGCAGCTGCGCGCAGGCGCACGGGATGACGTGCTGAGTGGGCGTTAGGGCACAGGTGGCGCATGATGTGGCTGATTGGAAGATTTGAGCGGTTATGGAAAGATTGAGTCAATTATTCAGATCCAGATTTTGTAGGATTTGAATTTAATTCATTCAAATATTTCCATTATTCGTTCCTATCTTTTTGCAATCAGTTACGCCCAGAATTAGAGATTCGGTTTCGACCCAACTCTATAAATACTCTCTTCGTGCCTTCGTTGACGACTAACTCAAAAATTAAGATACGAAGAGAGTTGCGCCGCCTCTACCATTGGAGTCCATTGGAGTTCAGCGAGTTCGTGAAAGGAGGTGACAGCAAGCGTTCCAGAAGTTCTTTCTAACTTGCTGGTTCCTGGGAGCAAATCGCAGTATGGCGAATCTTGCTTTGCGCAACGGTGATTTTCATCACCCCAGCAAAGTTGTCTTCATAAACTCCGGTTCTCACAAAGAGCGAGTCATCAATCTCGTATCTCACAAAGAGAGCGAGTAGTCGTCTTCGTGTCTCACTAAGAGATTGGAATTTCCATCTAAGATCTGTTTCAGGAATAACAATCTCAAAACAAGATTCAGCTCCGATGGAAAACAACCGTGCACAACTTCTCGACACAAGTTTTAACAAACTTGAGAAGTTTGACGGGAAGCATTACAATGTCTGGAAGAGAAAGGTCAGCCTTAATCTTCAACTCGTGAGCGTCGACTACGTGTTGACATATCTTAAGCCTTTGATCCCAGAGGGTAAAAATGCTCGAAGGGTTGCTGAAGCCACGGCTTTGCAATCGAAGTGGAGGAGAGACAACAGCCTCTGCAAGTTGTTAATCATGAACTCGATGGAGGACTAGCGGAGTCGTACAACAAGGCGGTCAATGCAAAGGACGTCTGGAAGTCTGTAGAGAATCTCTACAAGGCAGATGAGAACATAAAAAAGATCCACGTGACCGAAAAGGTCTGAAGGATGCGGTTTGAGGACGACAAAACCATGTTGCCTCAAGTCGAGGAGTTCCTCAAGTTACGTCAGAAACTGGCGGATGACGGCATGCCCTTGGTCGATGCTTTTATCGTCGGGAATATCGTCGCCAAGCTCCCACCTAGCTGGAGCAATTTCATCGCGGACATGCACCGATAGAAGATGGAAGTGAATCTGGAACGCCTCTTACACTGGATACATGTTGAAAACGAGTTGAGGGCTCAACTCAAAGTGGATACATTGTCAAAGCAGATAGCCAAGGCCAACATGGTAAAAGGAGAAAATTCTAAAGGAAAGCAGAAGGCTCCCTACCAAAAGAAGAAAGACGTTCACCATCTGAAGGTGAAGTCGACTCAGTTCAAGCCCAAGTCCAAAGAACCTAGGACTTGTTTCAACTGTGGCAAGAAATGCCACTAGAGGAGGGAATGCAAGGAAAAACCAAAACAAAAAGAGCAAGGTGAGGCTAACTTTGCTATGATTGCGCAGGTTGACTCAGCTGGAGTTGACACGGACTGGTGGATAGACACTGGGACATCGTGTCATGTTTGCTGAAAGGAGTGGTTCACCACATACCAACCTGTTTCTGAGAAGGTTATGGTGGCGAACTAGACACAAGCTGAAGTACTTGGGATCGAGACGGTGGTACTGCAGCTGACTTCAGGAAAGTCGCTGACGCTGCAGAATGTGAAGCATGTACCGGCTATAACCAAGAACCTGGTCTCGGAAAGTCTGCTCTGCAACGCAGGCTTGAGGATGGACATCAACGATGGACAAGTCATTACGTCTTATAAAGAAACATACTTCAGAAAGGCCTTTTGTACCGAAGGGATGTTCAAACTTCAACTTGTAACTCCAATGGAGATAATCAATGCAGTCTCTTCTTCTAGTTATCCTCTTGAGTTGTGGCATAATAGATTAGGACATGTTTATAGTAAAAAAATAAACAAGATGTCTAGTCTAGGACTTATCTCCAAATGTTGGGGTAAGAAGTTGGAGAAGTGTGAGGTCTGTGCGCAAACAAAGATCACTAGAAAACCGTTCAAGCGGGCAAACCGAAGTACAGATCTTCTGGAGTTGGTGCACTCAGATATCTGTGACTTCAAACAGTTCTTCACAAAGGCCAGGATGAAGTATTTCATTACTTTCATCGACGACTTCTCAAAGTACGCATTCGTTTATCTGCTCAAGTCTAAAGATGAAGCGTTTGAGAAGTTTAAGGACTTCAAGGCTGAAGCCGAGCGTCAAACCAGACAACAACTCAAGAGATTTAGAAGTGATTGAGGTGGAGAGTATAGGTCTCATGAATTCACATCGTTCTACAGAGAACATGGAATTGTCAATGAGACGACTGTTCTGTACTTCCCTCAATCAAATGGTGTTGCAGAAAGGAAGAACAGAACGTTAACAGAAATGATGAACTCAATGTTGTTGACTGCGGGTCTTCTAAATTGCTTCTGGGGTGAAGCAGTGCTTACGGCTACGTTCATATTGAACAGTGCCGCATGCAACTTCGGAAGTCACTCCTCATGAACTCTGGTTCAAGGTCAGACCCAACTTAAATGTCATTCGAGTGTGGGGGTGTCTGGCGTATGTAAAGCTTCCGGATTTGAAGATTCAGAAGCTGGAAACAAGGACTACGAAGACTATTTTTTTGGGTTATGCTGATAAGAGTGATGCTCGGAGATTCCTTGATATTAAGGTCAAATCATATTATCGAATCTCGCGATGCAGAATTCTTTGAAGATAAATTCGCAAGGCACAAGAACATTATTCTCGCGGACATTCCGGAGAACAGTGTGAGTGTACAGGAGGCTCAAGTTCCTTACGAAAATTTAGTCCAAGGAGAAGTTGCAGAAACAACTATTGAAACAAAACTCGCAGAACCGGTGTCTAAGCAAGTGAGGAGACAGAAAGACTTCGGAGAGGATTTCGTCACCTATCATGTGGAAGCAGATCCACTTACCTATAATGAGACAATGAAGACCAAAAACGTTGTCTTCTAGAAGAAGACTATTAATGATGAGTATGACTCGATAACCTCCAACAACACGTGGGTGTTGGTCGATTTGCTTGAAGGAGCAAAACCAATCAGATGTAAATGGATCTTCAAGAAGAAGATGAAGGCCGATGGAACTGTTGACAAGTTCAAGACAAGATTATTTGCCAAGGAATTTTCTCAGAAGCAGGGGATCGATTATTTCGACACATATGCTCCACTAGCGCGGATGACGACCATCAGGATGTTGATTGCTCTGAGCGCAATTCACAAGCTGGTAATTCATCAGATGGATGTCAAAACCGCTTTCCTAAATGGTGAATTGACCGAAGAGATTTACATGCAACAGCCAGAAGGATTCATCGTCAAGGGCCTCGAAGACAAAGTCTGCAAGCTTGTGAAATCTCTGTATGGTCTGAAGCAAGCTCCCAAGATGTGGCATGAGAAGTTTGATAAAGTCATAAGATCAAACGGCTACAGGGTCCGCGAGACGGACAAGTGTGTGTACACAAAGTTCGCTGACGGGAGAGGAATTGTCGTTTGTCTGTACGTGGACGACATGCTGATCTTGGGTACAGATCTAGCAAGTGTCACTGAGACAAAGTAATTCCTCGCGTCTAAGTTCAGCATGAAAGACTTAGGAAAATCTGATGTTATACTAGGGATAAAGATCATCCGGACGAAAACTGGAGTGGCATTGTCACAGTCTCATTACATTGAAAAGATGCTCACATACTATGGGTATCAGGATCTTCCAGGAATCGATACGCCGTATAGGTGTGACAAGAAGCTGAAGCCAAATCCAAGAGAAAGCGTCAGACAGTTGGAGTATTCAAGCGTCATCGGAAGTTTAATGTATGCGACTACTGCCACAAGACCTGACATAACTTTTGTTGTGGGGATGCTGAGTCAGTCACGAACAATCCAGGTGTGGAGCACTGGAAAGTTGTAAAGAGGGTTATGAGATACCTCAAGAGGACTCAAGAAGTATGCACTGCACTACTGTGAAGATCCAAAAGCAGTGGAAGGCTTCAGTGATGCAGGGTGCTCAGGAGAATCTGGCAGATCCGTTCACCAAAGATCTCAAGCGCCAGCTGGTCGAGGACACAGCATGTAAAATGGGCTTAAAGACACTCTGATATTATGTATTTGTAATTCTACTATAAAGTTTTATGTTATTAGTTTAAAGAGAAATCTACTATGATTTTAGTTCAAAGAAGGACCATTGACTGGAAAAATATCAGGTGCAGTGGACAATCCTATAGTATATTGTGGGGTCACGGACCCAGAACCACAGTTAGTGGGCAGTTCTTTGGATTTTGCGGGGTCACATACCCAGAACCATTGTTAGTGGACAATCCATTTGGAACATTGCGGGGTTTCAGACCCAGAACCAGAACTACTGTAAGTAAGAAATCCTTTGGAACATTGCGGGGTTATGAACCCAGAACCACTATTGTCTACTGGTTGTTCTTTGTATAGAACAAAGTCCTGTGGAAGGATAGCTTGAAAGCCTTAATGAGTTCTCGGGCATTTGGATGTCCAGTGTACTTTACAGGAAGCACGGATAGCACAGTACTACAAAAGAGCGTAGTACTCCATGCTACAGTGGGATGACACCACATGAGGTACCTAGTGAGAAAAAGCCTCGGCTTCGGGTCAAATCACAGCGGCGTAGCACCGCACATAGGCAAGAGGACCTAATGTTGTTTAATAAAGAGTGGTAGACAGCACTACAAAGAGGCTGGGCCTTATGTTACAGTGGGTGGCACCACATGAGATAGTGCCTCGGCTTTGCAAGCTATGTCACGGCGACGTAACACCGCAAGGAAGCAAAAGGCTTCATGCTGGGTAGTTTGACACTACAAAGAGGTCGAACCTCATGCTACAGGACAGTGCCTCGGCTTCGGGCTACGTCATAGCGGTGTAGCACCGCAAGGAAGCAAAAGACTTCATACCAAAGACTCTTTAAAAGAACTCACATAGAGTGTATGGATAGAGATGTATGCCGTCTCTTGAAAAAAATCTTGTAGACACCGAAGATACATATACCGAAACTAGGCTGGCACAAGGCCTTTAATGTGCAGCCAGAAATACAGTTGATGTCATTGTGTGGGTGGAAAGAATTACAGTTATGGTGCTGAATTCAAGGCTTAGTCCATTCTTGTATCATGTTGTTATTTAACCAATGCGGTAAGATTCAAGTTGTAGCGACATCTATCCTAATGCATGATGGACAGTCACTGTGGGGAACGTTCAACCCATATATAGAGATATGTGGAGGATTGTTGGTGTTTTGCCTAAGAGATTTGAAAGATAGTCCCACATTGCCTAAGCCAAATGGATTGTATCTCTATATAAAGCTTTTCTTGTGTTGAGAGAATCACATGAGGTGTGGAGAGGCACATGGGTACCATGTGGGTGCCATGTGGGGGTGATTTTCTAAGTGGAAAGAAGGCTAACTCCAAAAAAAAAAGCATTCATGCTTTTTGTCATGCTCATGGAATTATTTTCCTACGGAGCTAAGTCCCGCGACTCAGACTCGGGCTCAGACTCGGGCTCGGGCTCGGGCTCGGGTTCAAGGACGCAAAGTGGCACTTTTTTGCACACTTTGCACTTAGCACGTCAGCATCGGCGCATGGCGCCTTGTGCGCTTATGATGCGCTCGTGCGCGAGTCATATGCGCAAGCACATGAGCAGGGGTTGCGCGGGCTAAGCGCAGCTATGCGCGCATGCGCTGCTGCAGGGTTGCGCTGTTGTGCTGCTGCGCGCTTGCAATGTTGTGCGTCTGTGCAGCTGCGTGCAGGCGCACGGGCTGACGCGCTGAGTAGGCGTTGGAGCGCAGGTGGCGCATGATGTAGCTGATTGGAATATTTAAGCGGTTATGAAAAAATTGAGTCAGATCCATATTTTGTAGAATTTGAATTTAATTCATTCAAATCTTTCCATTATTCGCTCCTATCTTTTTGCAATCAGTTACGGCCAGAATTAGAGATTAGGATTTCGGCCCAACTCTATAAATATTCTCTTCGTACCTTCGTTGACGACTAACTCAGAAATTAAGATAAGAAGAGAGTTGTGTCGTCTCTGCCATTGGAGTCCATTGGAGTTTAGCGAGTTCGTGAACGGAGGTAACGGCAAGCATTCCAGAAGTTCTTTCGAACTTGCTGGTTCCTGGGAGCAGATCGTAGTAAGGCGAATCTTGCTTTGAGCAACGGTGATCTTCATCACCCCAACAAAGTTGTCTTCATCAACTCCGGTTCTCATAAAGAGACCGAGTCATCAACCTCGTATCTCACAAAGAGAGCGAGTACTCATCTCCGTGTCTCACTAAGAGATCGGAATTTCCATCTAAGATCTGTTTCGGGAATAACACATTTTAGGGTTGTTAGTACTTGGGGTTGAAAGGTTTAGGGTATAAACTAAGAAATATCATATTACTTTGGGATTATATATCTAACTTACTCCATGGATACATATTTGACTTCACGTGTTAAATCTATCTGACTTCCTAGTTCAGCACAACTATATTTATCATTTTTTTAACAACTTCCAGCGTGTCGTTACCAAAAATTGACAATTTTAAGTATGTTGTTTGTTGCAAATGAACAAAGCAGTTAGCCATCTCCGGCTCGACTCAACTTGGCTTCATTGGCAACCCACCTTAAACAAAAAAAAAAAAAGCTCGAGAACATAGGAAGGTCCGCTAGGTCAGCTTGTGAACAAGCTCAACGTAACAGGTTTTTCCTCTATATTGCATGTAGGAAACACTCAGCTTGAATCGGCAAACAATCTTAACTAGCGAAGTAGTTATTGCTAGTTTTAATAGAAAACAAGTCCAACCCATAGCCAAATGGGCCTTTTTCTTGAGTCAACTCCAACTGCTTCATGAGCCTAGTCAAGCTCCAGCTCGGACACCAGTATTCAAGTTCAAAAGTACGAGATAAGATCGGCTCGGCTTGGCTCGATCATAGCACTTGTAATTACCACACAGCTTTAGTCAACACCTTATAGCAGCAGCTTATGGCCACAATTTTGCTAGACTCCAGCAATACCAGACTATTCTAAAAGTTTTTGTTATAAGCTATTATCCTAAGTTGTCATCAAGATTATTTGGTAACTAGATACTGAAAGTTTGAAAGTAGCTGTCAAAGCAACAAGGAACTATTTGGTGTTGAAAATTATTGAAAATGATCAAACTACACATGCACTAATTAAAATTATTTTATCCATGAAAAATTAAATGGTAGGTTTGTAAAACAAACACGAATAAGCTACACCGCTTTGAATGCAATCTACGAGTGTTTTAAAGACCAACCTGACTATTCTAGATCTTTATGATAGCTCTGATACCACTATTGGGTTTTTCACTGAACCCTTCGTTATGAAGATGAATAAGAAAAAAGAGAAAAACTTTTGGTGGAAGAACAATTTTATTCTAAATATGGCTCCCCGTGAAGACCGGCCAAAACAAAGCTCAAATCTATATAGTATTCAATGCTACCGTAATTGCTGCAGGAGCTACACATATCGGACAACGACGCTTGTATAGTCACCCCAAAATACACTAGGAGACGCCAGAATCAATCTTGTGTCCGTATCGTCTCGTATTTGTGTGGTATTTGGGTCCGCTCAACATAGATATTAACAGTCTCCTTATATTCTCATGGTTTGCTAATGGTTTCTATACTCAGCAGCACTCGTGTTTGGCACTGTCTCGTGTAAGACACATATCGGGCATGCACCACACAGACACTCCAAAATACACCAGGGCACACCAAAGTCAATGCCGTGCCCGTGTCCCCGTGTCCGTAGCATGTATTTGTGTCCGTGCAATGTAAGAATCGTAACGCTTGTGAGAATTGGGATCCTCACCTCCGAACCGCTCAGCCTCGACGTTGTAGTCCACCAGCCTCTGCTCGATCCTCTTCCCGGACAAGTAATCGAACCCGGCGGAGGCCTCGCTGTAGGAGAAGAACTCCTCGTTGAGGCAGGCGGAGCGGCGGCAGAGCAGCGGGTACTGCTTCCCCTCCTCGGCCCGGCGGTAGTACAGCCAGGGGCCCCAGCGCACGGGAGGGGTGCAGAGCTCGTTGGCCATGCGGGGCGCCATCTCGACCTGGAGCTTGCGGACGAGCCGGTCGGCGCCGAGCGAGGCCATGGTGGCCTCGGTGTACTTCTCCTCCTGCTCCATGTAGACGTCCATGTGGCGCATGGCGACGGGGTCGGAGAGGCTGGCCATCCAGCTGTAGGGGTCCTCCCAGGAGACGCCGTGGACGGTGAAGGGGATGGGTTTTTTCGGGGGGTTCGGTGGGGAGGGGGTTGGGGGTGGGGGCGGGGGTGGGGGCGGCGGGGTGGGGTGCTTGGTGGGTCTGCGGTGGAGGTGACGGTGGAGGCGGCTGGTGGTGGTGGGGAGGGTCCGGAAACGGTACATTTTTGGGGTCGGGATGGGAGAGTTGGGTTGGGGGTTTAAGGTACTGTTTGGGAAGGGTGGAAGGTGGGAGGAAAGAAAAAGTTGAGGAGAAAGTGAGAGGAAAATTTTAAATGATGGTGTTTGGAAAGGGGAAGAGAACATGGGAGAGCAAAATTTGATAGGAAAAAGTAGGTGGGTCCTACCAAAAAAATTTCCTCCCAAATATGGGAGGAAAATGGAGAGAGATAGAGAAATTTGAGTGAATTTACCCCACCACCCCTCAAAAAGTTAATATTAAAGCATCATTTGAGAATACCAAGGAGAAAATAGTAATTATACCTATATCCATAAATAAATAAAAATTTGTTTTTAAACTTTTCCTTCCCCTACTTTTTGTCCATCCAAACAAATGAAGGGAAAATTAACTTTCCTTTCATTTTACTCTCCTCCGTTTTCCTTCCCCTCAAATTTTCCTCTCCCTCCCCACAAATGTTCCCAAACACAGTGTAAGGGTCTGCTTGGATTAGGAGGAAAAAAAAACAGAGTTAAGTGGGGGTTAAATGAGGGGGGAGTAGAGTCAATACATAAAATTTTGTTTGGATTGGAGGAAGAATTAAGGGTCTGCTTGGATTAAGGGAAAAAAAAAGGGTAAAGTGCATTTAAACCCTCCTTATATTTGCCTCGTTTGTAAAATATTAAAAAATTTAAACAGTTTGTACCTCCCGCAAAACATGTTTTGCTCGGAATGCCCCTTTCCGTCAAAATGACGTTAGGACTAGCCGTTAGGACCCATTTTTTGGAGAAAGAAAATTTTCCACTCCCCAAAATACCCCTCTATGTTAATGTTGGCTTCCTGGCTCCCTTCCATTCTCTATATATAGGATTGTTTGAAACATAAAATCCAAGCTTTCTATTTTCTACATTTTTGACTGGTTGGTTGGTAGGAAAAATAACATTTAATTTTTTTCATATTTCTTTTTTTTTTACTTATTTGCTATCATTTAATGTATTGAAGCTTTTTCTTACCTACATATCTCAAATTCAACTGCAAATTATGGCCAGTAGCTCGCAATCTTCATTCTCAAGACGTCCAAATATAAATTATGGAAAAACAATTTATTGTTATTGTGGATGAATTAGCCCATTGAAGACTTCATGGACACCAACAAATCATGTAAGAAGATTCTACGGTTGTGCAAATTTTCCAACAAATTCTTGTGGTTTTCTACTATGGGAGAATGAGAAACTTTCAGAACACTATCAAATTCTAATGTAGAATTTAATGAAAGAAGTGAAGGAGCACCGAGGCCAAGGTTTAAAGCCTATTCCTAGAGAAACGACAGCGGCGTTGGTGGCAACTAAACCCAGACCATGCTTCAACATACATGTTTTGCAATTTATTTTAGGATTTTTGACATGTTTAGTAATATTTAAGTTATTTGTTTAAGGAATACATGTGATGAAAATAAATTTGTACCAAGAATTTCCAATGAATGTTGCAGTTGCATTCCAAAATGAATGTTTACAATTCCAGTTTCCAATGGATGTTTCCTGTATGAACTGCACATATGAACTGCATAGGAACACATATGAAACAGCAACATGAAATTCCAACACATGAAATTCGAACACATGAACACATATGAACTGCACATATCCACACAATTTGAACTGCACATATGAAGAATTTGAGATGTTAAGAAAAATGCAAAATGGATACTGCATATGAACTGCAAAGACTGCAAAATGGTTGAGACAATTCGAACACATGAACACATATGAACTACAAAGTGTAAATTGCAAAATGGATACTGCACATTGTTTAGACATTAAGAGTAAACTGCGAAATGGATACCGCAAAGTGTTCATCAACATTTCATTTGTTCAACTACTTAAACACATATCCATTCGTTCAACATATTTCATTTGTTCAACAATATTTCACCCAACAGACAAAAAAGAGAGGATAACATAGCACCCCACAACAACATATCCATTTGCTTTGCTCCCACATTTTAGACATTTCATATCCATTTGTTTTTCTCCCGCACTGTAGAAAAAAAAAGGAAGAGTTAGAGTTAATGAGATGAATTTACAAAATGTAAAGAAAAATATGATGAAATGAAGAAGAATCATGAACCTGTAGCATGACAAAACGAGGTAGGGACAGCAGCATGACAAAATGAGGTAGGAACAGTGGCTCAGAAGAGTTAGTGAGTAAAGGATAATAGAGCACCCCACAGCAACATGAAAAGATGACAAATAAGGTAGGGACAACATCATGCAGCATAACAGAGCACCCCACAGTCAGAGCACCCACAAAATGAAGTAGCATCACAATTCATCATTGTCACACATATCCTTATACCCACATAACTCGAATTCATCATTGCCAACTTTCAAAATGGGCCACCAAAATAATAAAGACCCTTTACTTGTCTACAACCTATGAAAAGATGAGTAACAAACAATTAACATGCAAAATTTTAAAATGAGTAACAAATAATGAGCAAAATTCATGTATCAGAACTAACCTTTTGGAGCTAACACTCTCCCCCCTTACCATGACACGCATGCAGAGTTGACCTTGGTAGCTTAGGCCTACCTGGTTTGCCTTTTGGCACTGCCACCTTCTCCTTGAAAGGATTTGGGCATGCTCTTGAGTTATGTCCTAACTGCTTGCACTTCCCACAGGTGATAGTAGCTCTAGACATGACTTTTTCAGCTTCCTTCTTAGACATTCTTTCATCATCTTGTTTCTTTCTCTTCTTTTTCCTTCTCCCAGTTTGGACATAGACCACAGGGGGTTTCATAGGTACAACATTTTGAAGCTGTCTTAGATTCCTCATTGAAAGAGGATTGATTATCTCTGCATAAGCCTTCAAGTAAGTAGACTTGTGTAGACTTGTGGTAGCACTTGTCTACATAGTCTTCAATAGAGTGCCTCTTCTTCTTAATACATGCAACTGCATGGTCACAAGGTGTAACTCCACCTTCCTGAAAATTTGAAATTTAAATCCTTATATTTTTTTTTTATAAATAATTTATAGTTGTTTAAATGTTTTAATATGGAAAAAGGAATTTCTTTCATGATATTTTTATTTTTTTAAGGCCCAGCCCAATAGAGCCTGACCCATTCCTAGGTTAAATTTTAACCTTCATCTTCTTTTTCATCAACATTCAAATTTCTGTTCAAAACCTCAGAGAAGAGAAGGTTGTTACGACCATGTGCAACCCACGACCTCAAACTTTCTTCCCGCCAATTCTTCTCCTTCTTCCCAAGTTTTGGTCCCCTCCATCTCTATTTAATCAGGGTTTCCCCATAGTTTAATTCATCACAGAAAACCCATTTCTGGAGGAATCGAGTTCTTATGTTCTTCCTTCTTCCTGGCGGAGCTGCAAGTGCCATGGCGATCTTCCTCCTAGCTCGGCGAGCGGTTCAGGCAACCACCAATTGATAGGGATAGCTGGAAGAATTTCCTCCTGGTTGATTCATCAATCAGAACCATCGATTTAAGGTTAGTTTTGCTATAAATTCCTGGATTCGTTTGATTTCCTAAATTGATGATTGATCCCCATTCGAATCAATTGTTTGATCCAAAACCTTCTCTTCTAAATGATCAGATCTGAAAGTTTAGGTCAGAGTGATCCGATCTATTTTGCCACCATCGAGCCTCAGTCTAGGTAAACAGAGGATTTAATCTCGAAGGATCTATGGATCAATTTGGTTTTACATTTCATAAGCATTATATTGATCCAGACTGTCTCCTCACAGATAGATCTAATGGAATGTCTGGATCCCTGCTAATTTCGTTTAAACTTTTCCTGTGCACCAACCAGTGGTGAAGGAAGGTGAGTCGAGTTCATCCAATCCTCCTTGATACTCTGTTCTTCTGGTTTAAATCTTATTCTTGTTTTGATCTGAGATTCAATCGATGCTTAAGAAATTGATTCAGTTTTCTCAGGAAGTTTGTAGAATTGTTGAAATTGTTTGCTGGCTTCGACTTGTAGAGTTCGATCTAATAATTGTTGATTTGGTAAGTGGATCTTAAAATCTAGATCTAATCGAAAGTTTTTATTACATCTTGAGTAATGATTGGTCCATTGGACTTTGAATTTTCTTAACAACAGTTGGGAATATTGAGAGCTTGTGTCAAATTCCTGGTTCGATCAACTAAGTGATTCAAATCTCAGGTAACCATTATTACTGCTATATATTTTATTTGGAATATTGGGTTCATGGATGTATCAGAACATTGATACTGAGATTTAGTTCTATTGTGATGTGGCTATGTGGATTTAAATCCTTATGAGAAGTTGAGTTATATATTACAATTCTTATTTTGGACATTGAACCTTGCCTCCTAATTCCTGTTATTATTGTATATCAACTACTGGTTGATTCCTGAATATCAGGACTGGGTTGTACTGCTGAGAAATCAGAGTAGGGGAATGTCGATTTATTAGGTCTATGTTTACATCTGTTCAGTTCAGCTAATGATAA
Organism: Iris pallida; assembly: GCA_029216955.1. Classification (NCBI taxonomy): domain Eukaryota; kingdom Viridiplantae; phylum Streptophyta; class Magnoliopsida; order Asparagales; family Iridaceae; genus Iris; species Iris pallida. The sequence continues at coordinate 10,650,635 of JANAVB010034616.1, read as the reverse complement.
CTGTAAGAGAGGTGGTCATCTATCAGGTTTACTCTTATCATGCAGTTAACTGAATTTAGGGGTTAACTGGGGAACCTTGTGTAATCTGCAATGGTTTGGGTGGTGATTTTCTGTTGAGACAATCATCCAGTCGAGTCATGGATCCTTAAACTATTGGACTAAGAGGGGTATCACTGCTCTTATGTCTTCCCTCTTTTCTGGAATCCCATTCAGGATGGTTTGAACACAGAAGTGTACATGAGTAGGATATGGGTTCTGTGATGTCTGAAGAGGAAAACCTGAGAACATACTCAGGGGAGACTTGAAAATCTCAGGAATCTGAGACTTGTGCAGTTCAGTGTAATCACAGAATTGAGAACCTGGGTCTGAATACCTGTACCATTTTGGATTATTTCTATCTTAGAGTATAGGTACTGTTATCTGGGAATAGATAGACTTGGTTGTATGTTGAAATCCAGCTGGGACTTAACTGATGGATATCAGTCCTAATCATGGACTGATACCTGATTGTATGCAGATAAGGACTGAAGTTAGAATGGTAAGGAATGGGAAAAACCTGGGAGTTGAGAGTGCAGGAATCTGAGACTTGTACAGTCCAGTGTAAACAACAGGAGTACTGTCCAATGAAACACAGGAACCTGGGACATTCTCAAGGGTTCAGAGACATTTCAGGGTTCAGCTAATTTGGAACCTGAGATGATGTTTCTCATGTTTCAGTTCAAATTGAACTTCAGGAATCTGGAATGGCATCATTGGTTAGTTCAGAGTTCTTCTAACTGCTGACAGGAAATTGTGATCACTTGTAAGACCTTTGGGTTCATTGAAGGTCCTTTATGGGTTATAGGATCCTGGAACCAATGCAAGTTTAGTTTAGTGAAACCTTAGATTTCTAGGAACCAATTCATGTATTGTTATTTGGGAACCAAGCCATATGTCAAAGTTCATGTTTTGTAACAGGATCCTAATATGATATTGGGTTCCAAACAAATTCAATTTTATAAGATTTCATTCATTGAGATAAGGTTTAATTACTCTACTTTTACTTAAGGTTTAGTCTAAACTAAATTAAGCAAATAATCATTTATAGGGTAACTTGTTTTATCAAGATTAGAACCTAGGATAAATATTAAGTGACTTGCTAGATTAAGAATTAGCTATATTAGATTATTGACTTATCATTGTAAATCATTATTAATACAGGAGGACATCCAGTTCATTCACTACTTGTACTTTCCTGGAGCGAGGCAAGTACACTCTACGATTTTGTGCTTTTCATTATATATCCTGTGCTTCCTTGATTGACACATTGCAACACGTCATGTACTTTCTGGTGCTCATGTTCTCTTGTTCCTATTACTTGTATACGGGGTGGGGAAATATACTATCTATGTGACCAATCCCAAGAAACAACTCAGGTGTGTTTAGCTTAGATCCCGCATCGTGCACGCGGGTCCTAAGCCGTCCATTCATGTGCTTTCATGTGCTTTCATGTGCTTACCCTAGCCGGTCACATATTTAGTTATATTTCAAATATAGTACACACATGTTCAGGAGATATACCTTGTACTTATTTCTGTGATTCCATGATATCATGTTCTTTCAGGTGCTTACATATCATGTTCTTTCATGCTCTAACATACCATGTTCTTTCATGTACTTTACACTGTTTCTTTCATGTACTTATTCACATGTTCTTTCCTGTACTTTCCATATTTCCTCGTACTTTCATATCATGATGTCTTGTTCATTACCTAGAATTGTACTTGCTCCGCTCCTGAATAGGATATGTTGCAGGTGAGATGGAGGCCTTGTGTGACACTTACTATGGTCAGGATATTGCTCTCCTTGTTGAGCCAGCTGGAGCTGCTTGTGACCTAGAGGCTGCAGAAGCCTAGAGCTTCTCTTAGTTTTTCCCTATTATTTTCCATGTATTGAGACTAGCAGACTCTTTCATTTGTTGAATGTAATAATTCAGATATTGTACTTTACTCTGGGATACATTTTATAGATGCTGTAATTTCATTCATGTTCATATTATCTGGTTAGTTTCCCTAGATTGGTACAGCTTACTTTGTTGTGTCTAACTACAAAGGCTGGGCGTGTCCAACTCGTATCCGGTTATTCGGGAGCGGATCGTGTCACAAGGAATACCTGTGAGTTGCCATTCTCTACAGCTGCAGGTCTTTGCTTCCAAGTCCACTGCCTCAGTAAGTCCTCTCTGGCTCACTTCAAATTTATTGAACCCAGAAGTAATAACCATACATTTTCTTGCACCATCTTTGGCTTCTTCCTGTTTTTTCATTACTATAGGAACAATGACCCCATCATGAGCTCTCATTCTTCTCTCTTCTCATGGAACCTTACCATGAGCAATCTTCTTATAGTTTCCAGCAGACATATAATGGGCTTGTCCCTTGCTTTCAATATGTGCTTATTCCATGACTCACACATATTATTGCTTGAGAGTTCACACTTAAAATTGGCTGAGAACCCATGCTTTGACCACTGACTTGGAGGAAGTTTATCTAACCATTCATAGGCCTCCTTGCTTACTTTCATGATCTTATTCATTGCTTTCTCAAAATCAACTAAGGTGCATGCCTCTGAAGCTTCCCACAAAAGATACTTCAACTTGGACCCTGGATGTTTATTCTTGAAATTGTCATATATATATGTGCCTAACACAAAATCTATGCTCTGCATTAGGAAGAAGATTGTGAAACACATCCAGCAGGCCTTTTTGTCTATCAGAAATCCAGGTGATTGAATTTTCATCCATGCCAAGTGCATCAAATAGTTGATCCATGAACCAGTTCCAAGTTTTCTTATTTTCTATCTCCACAACAGCCCAAGCAATAGGGAAAAAAATGTTGTTACCATCTCTTTCTACTGCACTAAGAAGTTGCGCTTTGTACTCAGTCTTCAGAAAACACCATCCACACCAATGAATGGTCTACAACCTTCTTTAAAACCCTTTATCACAGCCTTCAAAGTGTAGAACACCCTCACAAATCTGGTGGACTTTCCATCTTCCTCTAATTCTCCTTTGACCCTAACAACACTCCCAAGATTGGTAGACATCACCAGCATTGCATACTCCATGATGTAAGCATATTGTTCTTGGGTATGTCCTTCAATCAACTCCAATGCCTTCTTATTTGCCCTTACAATTTTGTGTCTTGGACAGTCAATCTCAAAATCTTCTACAATATGGGTTCTAAACCCAGCATACTTCCAGTATGGATCATTCCTAAATCTGTGTACATATCTGTTTGCAAGGAATGTGGCAGTAGCTTGTCTATTGCTGTCCACCTCAACACAGTCCCTTGAATGGTCAGACACATACTTCTTCAATACAAAATTTCCATGAGCACCAAAAACACTCCCATGAATTCTCCACTCACAAGCATCATTTGCACATCTAACTGTCACCCTCTTTTGTGTATCTACTTGAGATTGTACTTGTTCATTATGGCATGGAGCCTCAATGCACTCCTAAATTCTGCATGTGAAGCAAACCTCTGCCCTACATGAAGAGACATTTTCCTCCCTCACTAACCTTTTTCGAGTCACCAGAGGCTCTGTATGAGCAGTCCCTTCATCCTCATCATCAAAACTTTCTTCTGAGGAGTGTACACTAGCCAACTCATCACTGGGAGCATATTCAGAGTCTTGGTCAATGTCTTCATAGGGGACAAAACTACTAAAGTCAACACCAGCTGCTTCTTCCTCCATATTGCCTTCAGTCCTTTCTTCCTCCATATTGTCTTCATTCTCTACATTGCCTTCATTCTCCACATGTCCTTCATCTTGTACATGTTGAGGAGGCCCAGATCCTATGTAAACCTCCTAAATTTCTACCACAATTTTTTAAAATAATTTTGTATTTATTTTGTACTTCGTATCTGCACGTCGCATACGAGTTCTCATTGTTGTATTTGCGTAGCGTGCGGAATTTGCGTTTCGTAATTGCTCGACGAGTGCGAATATGTGTCGAGGTACATATTTAGAAAAATATTTTTTATAAATTTTATTTTATATAGGAAAGTACATGTTCAAATAAATGTGATAAATATTTTTATTTTTAAAAAAGTTATTTTGTTCGTCGTTTAAAAATAAGTAGTGATTTGGAAATTGTGGTTTATATGAAATGTATTCCAAATATTTTACAAAATTTGAAAGTTGTTATTTAAAATATTTTTGTTATTTATAAAAGCTATTTTATGATTTAATATTTAAGTATTTATCGTGATTTTTGAAATTAATTATTTCTATATTTATTTAATTATGAAAATGATATTTAAGATTTTGTTAATTTTTAATATTTGATTAAATATGATAATTTAAATTAGAAAAGATTTCATTTGAAATTGAATTAAATGAAGGTTTTATCTATGTCTGATTCAGATTTGAACGATTAAAGTTTAAATCGAATTAAATTTATTATGATATTATCTATGGGGGAATTTAAATCCTCCCAATCCCTATCCAACTGGGAATTTCCACCTCCTATATAAGGAGAGGTACTCATCCATAAATTCTACCAAGCCAATCTCTACAACATGTGCATCGTGTCTGTGCCTCGTCCCCTCCACTATATTTTTCCATTATATATACAATTCTCCCAACTCCGTGTCCGACACACCCGGACATCTGAATTCGTGTCGCGTGGACACAAAACCCTTGACACGAAAACGACCCTAACTCTAAACTAACTCCGGCCGTCTTGGGCGCCAACTGCCAATATTCCATCAGCCACCATCACCACCTTGTCCCGTCCACCCGACGACTACAACCACCATCTTTATCATCATCACCATCAGCAGCCCGACATCACGACTCCCGCCACCCGACTTCGAAACACCACCACCGCAGTCTCCCCAAATTCCGTCCATCGCCATCACCATCCCCGCGCTCGGTCGTAACTCCGACTATCACCACCACCCGAACCAGCCGCCGCGACAGCCCTCATCCACCGTCACGAAAATCACAAATCAACAAATACAAAGAAAAACCTTACTCACCTCGACTTCCTCCAGCGACTCCATCCTCCCGCAACTGCGCCTCCGGAGGTGCTGCTGCCGAGCGTCGCACTGGAGCCGCCTGCAGTTTCCTCCAGCGACCGTCCGCCGTGCCCCCTCTCCGTCGACAGGGATCCGCAGGGTCGTCGCCGTGCCCGCACGCACGAGACCTTGCTTCCGACCGACCGCCGAAGCTTTTCCCCTAAATCCCCTTCAGATCTGCTGCCGGAGCGGTTCCCACCGACCTCCGGACGACCGCCGTGCCACACCCAGCCGAGCCATTCCCCCTGTCGTCGAGTTCACCGACCCACCGCTGGCCCTCCGTCGCCGCGGACGCGCTCGAGCCGCCGACGCTTGCTTCGCCGGGAAGATCCATGCGCGCCGCAGCCTTCACGAGCCACCGCCGCCGCCTTCACGAGCCACCAACTCGCCGCCGGTAATGACCATCTCCTCCCCGCTCTTTCCCTCTCTCTGTTAATTTTTTTCTCTCTCTCTTGCTCACAACCCTCTATCCCTTTTTACCCACTGTTCTCACTAATCTCCTCGAATGAGGAAGAAACCATCAAAATATTGTTGGTAGTTTTTAAGTATAGTATATTATTACTATTTTAGTTATTGATTTTATTGATATAGGTATAATAGGAGATAAGTATTAGTATATCTATATTGCTAGGATAAGTATGTATTAAGTATTATGAGTGATATAAATTTATATTATTAATAATTGTTTTTATGACACATAATAACCTTTCCAAAAGTATCTTGTAAAAAATATGTGTACTCAGATATACATAAGTATTATATTTGATTTAGCCTAAATTTCAAAATATGGTTTAAAAACCCTAAACAAATTCTCTAGATTACTAATTTTCTAGAAATATTTTTGTTTCAAAAATATTTATCTTCACTAACAAAATATAGTTTCTCTATCTATAAATTGTATTATGGTAAACTTAGAATTTAGCCAAAACGATTTCTAGGTTTTTAAAAGTATTTTTCAAAAAAAAAAATAGATTTTTTCTAATAAAATTTAGTTTTAATATTTTAAGTAATTTCCATATAGTTTCTAGATAAAAATATAATTTTTATATTAAGAAATTTCTTTTCAAAATCTCTTAGATTAGAAAGTCTCGGTTATGACTAATCATCCTTCCTTATTTTCTTCGTGAATTTCGGACCCTTGTACATCAATCATGGCTATTGGACAATCAGGACTTGCCGGATCATCGCACCACATCAGGTGACACACTAGGCAAGATACCTTGCAACCTTTACTGCTTACATTTAGTTGTATTTATTTTTCAGTTATTGTATATTTACTGCATCTATATTTTTTGTTTGTTACATTTCTTCTTGCATGTGGACTTAGAGTTAATGGACTACCGTCAACTTAGTGTGTCTCATTAAACTTGTCACGATTGTATCACGAGTTGTGTGTGAGTTGTGAGTATCATGTAATGGTCACTTGCATGTTGGCTGATCACCCGTGCACATGCATAGGAATAACTGTCAATAGATGCATGTTAGAAGACTTGGCAGTTATTGAATATAAACCGTGTTGTGGAAACGACACGTGTTGGTGTGTCGTGGTTACGATGCATGTATAGTATCATTGGGGGGAGGGGATAGCTACTAGCGTAGGGGCTACATTTACTTTGGGCTACATTTACTTTTTTTTTTTTACACATTTGTGGGTGATAGTGTCTCGGATGAGCGCTACTTGCTGCCCGGCCGATAGTAGTCTCGGATAAGCGCTACTTGACGGCCACTCTTTATTACTTGCTTGCGTAGCCCCTACGTAGAATGTTGTCCTCAAAGTGCATATCACATAGACGGTTAGGAACCCAGTTGTGTCGTAGTTTATAGTATTTACATTTTGCAGTTATAATGGCATATTCTTCCTGTATCTTGTTACGTCCCTCTGAGGACCTGGTGATTTTTCCAGGTGTGTTTTGTGACTTCCTGCAGGTGCTCTAGCTAAGGCAATGTCTACCTTCCTTCCCCCGTGATGATTGCTCTTGGACTCGTCATTTGCTTTGCTCGATCAAATCATTTAGTTGTATGTTTCTTTCTTATTTAAACTTGTTGGTAGTGGATATGTCTCCGCCCAACGTTTGTACAAATGACTATTTGATTATATCATTAAACCTTCATATTTGTGGATGAGATTTAGTTTGAGCATGGCTTTCTTCATCAGGTTGAGCAGGCCCAGTCAAGTCTATATTGGCCCAAAAATCATCACCCAACTGCACATCAATCTCATCAGCATCTTCAGAAGGACCACGGAGAATTCTGGTGGTTGTAAACTCAGTAATGTCAACATATTCACCATAGTCAATATGTGACTCAACAAGCTTCCCCAATACATAAAACTTGATAACACAAGGGGTTGGAAACTTTTCAAAAAAAGCTCAATATATCTTTGTCATCCAATATCTGAGTCTTACTTCCATCTACATGGTCAAAATAATAAATTTCACATGGAGCCTGGACCCTGTATGAGTGCTACTTGCTGTCCGGCCGATAGTGTCTCGGATGAGCGCTACTTGACGGCCACACTTTATTACTTGCTTGCGTAGCCCCTGCGTAGAATGTTGTCCTCAAAGTGCATATCACATAGACGGTTAGGAACCCAGTTGTGTCGTAGTTTATAGTATTTACATTTTGCAGTTATAATGGCATGTTCTTCCTGTATCTTGTTACTTCCCTCTGAGGACCTGGTGATTTCTCCAGGTGTGTTTTGTGACTTCCTGCAGGTGCTCTAGCTAAAGCCATGTCTTCCTTCCTTCCCCCGTGATGATTGCTCTTGGACTCGTCATTTGCTTCGCTCGATCAAATCATTTAGTTGTATATTTCTTTCTTATTTAAACTTGTTGGTAGTGGATATGTCTCCGCCCAACGTTTGTACAAATGACTATTTGATTATATCATTAAACCTTCATATTTGTGGATGAGATTTAGTTTGAGCATGGCTTTCTTCATCAGGTTGAGCAGGCCCAATCAAGTCTATATTGGCCCAAAAATTATCACCCAACTGCACATCAATGTCATCAGCATCTTCAGAAGGACCACGGAGAATTCTGGTGGTTGTAAACTCAGTAATGTCAACATATTCACCATAGTCAATGTGTGACTCAACAAGCTTCCCCAATACATAAAACTTGATAACACAAGGGGTTGGAAACTTTTCAAAAAAAGCTAAATATATCATTGTCATCCAATATCTGAGTCTTACTTCCATCTACAGGGTCAAACTAATAAATTTCACATGGAGCCTGGACCCCAGCAGTTGCACATAACCCATCAAGATCAAACCAGCACATCTCATCTCTGTCCACACATCCTTTAACTTCTAATTCTATACCCCCCACATATTTGTTATCACCACTAAAATTTCCTCCAACAAATACGTGAACAACATACTTGGTATCCATTAATCCCTCTGCACATACACACACAAGCAACAACATATATGAAAAAACTAACAAAAGACAGTTCCCTATGTACAAGCATATCCCCTATATAGACATACATAACAGACATACAACTAATTTAATATAGAAACAACAATGTATAGACAAACAGACAAACAACTAATTAATATAGAAACAACAATGTATAGACAAACAGACAGTCAACTAATTTAATATAAATTCAACTAATTTAATATAAATTCAACAATGTATAGACAAAGAGAGGGACAACAGACAACTAATTTAATATAAATTCAACTAATTTAATCCTATGTACATACAAGGATTATAACTACTAACAACAAACAACCAATATACTACAAACAGCCCCTATAATAGAAAATAGACTACAAACAGCCCCAACAACAATAATATACAAACATCATTCATGCATTTTTCTAAAAAAAAATACGAAATTTAACAAACATCATGCATGAATCAGACATTTTCCACTCATACAGACATCATTCATGCATTTTTCTCAAAATATTAAGAAATTTTCGCTCGTACTGACATCATTCATGCACTACGCTCCAAAGTATAGGAAATTTCAGAGAAGTAGGGTTTTCGAATGTACCAGTTCGAGAATTCCCTAATAAGTCGTTGCAGCACAGAATCTCCACTCCGATCGACCAACAGCAGCCTGGATATATGGAAAATCTAGGTTTTCAGGCGAACAGAGTCATGGTTCGGGGACAGGGGGGAGAGTTTAGGCATTCTTTCAAAATAATTTAGGGTTTTCAGAAGAGATATGGGAGGATTTAGGGTTTGCAAAGAGATTTGGGAACGGGGAGAGAGAGAGTTGAGAACGAGAGAGAGAGAGAGAGAGAGAGAGAGAGAGAGTTGAGAATAGAAATGAAACGTCGGTTGTTTGCTTCGATTATATCTCATGGATAATTTGGTCATTACATCCCAGAGTCAACACCGGTTAACAGAGAAGTTAGATTAGGGGGTGATTTAAGCATAATTGAAACGTTTTGGGTTTTTCGAATCAGCGAGTCTTTAATTGCATTTTCGTCACATCTAAGGAGGGTTTAAATGCACTTTACCCTGAAAAAAATAAGTAGGGTTAAGTGGGGTTAAATGAGGAAGAGTTAAGCGAGGGAGAGTAGAGTCAATACATAGAACCTTGCTTGGATTGGAGGGAGAGTTAAGTGGGGAGTGTTTAATAACTCTTGCTTGGATTGGAGGTTTTAATTGAGAGGGTGATTAATAAAAATATGATAATTACCAAAATAACCTTATTACATGTGTCGTAAAATTAAATTTGATTGAAATTTTAATTAGAACTTGTCAAAATATCTTCATAAATTAGGAAGCTACGGATTAACATGTTGGGAACAAGAAAAGAATGAGAAAAAAATTATGATATTTTATAAAACAAATAAGGGACATTTATGACTTTTTAAACAAAATCCCTCAATCACCCTCATTAACCCTCCGATTTGGGGGGTTATAAAATGGACAAAAGAGGGTGAAATAAACCCTCACTTAACCCTCTATAACCCTTCCTCCTAAACCCCTATCCTCAAACCAAGCATGATTTTATTTCCCCCTCACTTAACCCTCTTAACCCTCAATCCAAGCAGACCCTAAGTGGAGGGTTTTTAATAACTCTTGTTTGGATTAGAAGTTTTGATTGAGAGGAGAATTAATAAAAATATAATAGTTACCAAAATAATCTTATTACATATGTCACAAAAATAATATTTGATTAAAATTTTAATTAGAATTTATCAAAAAATATCTTCATAAATTAGAAAGGTATGGAGCAACACGTTGAAAACAAAAAAAATATGGGGCAAAAAATTATGACATTTTATTGAACAAATAAGGAGTATTTATGACTTTTTAAATAAAACCCCTCAATCTCTCTCGTTAACCCTCCTGTTTGGAGGGTTAAAAAAATGAACGAAAGATGATGAAATAAACCCCACTTAATCCTTTATAACCCTCCCTCCTAAATCCCTACTCTCAAACCAAGCATGATTTTATTTTTTTCTTACTTAACTTTCTCTCAATTAACTCTCTTAACCATCAATACAAGCATACCCTGAGGGTGGGGTTTAGAAATATGTTTTATTTTGTGTTTCGTCTAGCATAGAAAAATTTATTTTTAGTAATTATGAATATTCAAGTAAGTAATTTATTTACAAAATATATAAAAAAAATCCTGGATAAATTTTTTTATATATATACTTTTTAAAATAAAAATTCTTTTTTTTTTGTTTTTTTTTTGATCTTTTTATATTTGTTTTAAAACTTTAAATTAATAGAAGATAATTAACTTTTTTTAATATAAAAATATATCTATGAATCTATATAATTTAAAGGTTTATTTGCAACGTGATATCCTCAATTATATATGTTTTTTAACTCTATCCTAAACTTTTTTACAACTTGATATCTTGGGAAAAAATCTAAAAAATATTCTTCCCTCTTCCCTCCCCCCCTTCACTGCCCCCTCCACCCGCCTCACCGGCAGCCTCCCCCTCCCCACGTCCCCCTCCTGCTATTGGTTGTTGCCGCTGCCCACCCTCACGGGCTCCGCCGCCATCGTTGTTGCCAAAGAGAGGAGTGGGCACGGGAGGTGGCAGCCGCGAGCGGACGTCGGGAGGAGAGGGAGGTGGTGGGACAACAATGGCGTCGGGTGGAGGGGGCATGGGAAGATGGGGTACATGGATTTTTTTTTTAAGGGTATGAAGTTAAAAATAGGCAAATTATAAGGGCATTTATTTTTTTACTCAGGACTAGCCCATTTTTTTTTTATATTTACAAGTTTGTCAATAGAAAGATTACTAAGGGCTAGCCCAAATGTTAGTATGTATATAAGTTTTTTTTTTTCCATTCTTCTTCCCTTCTCCCTCCCAAAATTCTAGACATTTTATCTTCCAAATACCTCTCAATCCATGTTCATGCCTAAGTTTCATCTCCTAGTATACATTCTAGACGAAATTTCGAAGTTTTGAAAGTCCATAGTCGCAACGGGGATGATGATGGACTGTCAAAAATGTTGACAATCCTACAAGTTGGAAGGACTGTCAAAAATGTTGACAGTCCTAACAATTGGAAAGACTGTCAAAAAATTTGGGAGTCCTATAAAAAAGATTGAACATCGTATTTTCTTTAGGACTGTCAAATTTTGGGTCATTCCAATTGGTAGGACTGTCAAAAAAATTGACAGTCCTACGTAAAACATCGAACAACATATTCTTTCAGGACTGTCAAATTTTTTGACAGTGCTTCCAATTGGTAGGACTGTCAAAAACTTTGACAACCCTACGTAAAGCACTGAACAACATATTCTTCCAGGACTGTCAATTTTTTTTGATAGTGCCAATTTGTAGGACTGGCAAAAAATTTGACAGCCCTACGTAAATCATTGAACAACATATTCTTCCAGGACTTTCAAAGTTCCAATTGGTAAGACTATCAAAAAAATTGACAGTCCTAAAAGAAACTTCCAATTGGTAGGCCATCTAGTGAAGCATTCTCCTATTTAGGGCTGTCAAAAAATTTGACAATCGTAAATGAAACTTATTGTAACAACAAGTTTTATTTAGGATTGTCAATAATTTTGAGTCCTAAATGTTGTCAGGACTGTTAAATTTTTGACAGTCCTAAATGAAACTTGTTTTATTTAGGACTATTAATAATATTGACAGTCCTAAAGTATGAAGAACATAGTTTGTTTCCTTCAGTAAAAAGGAATGACTTCATTCATGTTACTATATGTTTTGAGTTCAGGTAGATAGGGGAAGCATTATAGTTTGTATTTTGTCTCTGAGAAGCGTTTGGGTGCCATCTCTGAATTTAGGAACAAGATTGGAAAGAAATCCAGGGTTTGGATGGAGATGGAGGTGGTAGGGAAGAAGAAGTGAGGGCTTGAGAAGAAAGAGTGAAAGCTTCAATGAATTTGAAAATTTGGGTTTTTTTTTTTTTGGGGGGGGGGGGGGGGGGGGGGGGGGGGTTTGGGTTTTTTTTTTGGGGGGGGGGGGGGTGGGGTTTCCTAAGTAATTTTTTTTTTCAAACATGGGTAGAAATGATGAGCCCTTATAATTTGTCTAAAAATATTTAATAGTTGACGATACTAAGTTATTGAGTAAAAAAGTTTAGAGTACCAAAGTTGGAAAAATAAGAATAGTTCAGAGTATAAAGTTACAAATAAGCCTAATCCAAATAATCTATTTATGAAATTATGTAATCCAAATGGGTGTGGCTATACGCACCCCATGACTTATTTAGCATACCCAAGTGCTAAGTACACCACATTTTAATTGATTAAAATTAGCATAAATGCTAAGTACACCCCATCAAATGACCAAAATATCCTTTTCAATTCTAACATAAAACCTATCTATCATTCCTAAGCACACCCCAAATCATTCTAACTTCTCTACTCTTATCTCTCCTCTCTCCAACCGACCGGCCCCCTCTCCTCTCCGATCCCCTCTGCTCCCAAGACCAATTCCAAGATCACTGCTAGGATTTTTCGCTTAGGATCGCTGCTAGGGTTTTTTCGAATTTTTCGCTTAGGATCACTGCTAGGGTTTTTCGAATCCCTTCAATCGTGTGAAAACGAAATAAATTTTGATTTTTTTTTGGGGTTTTCACGGTTCTGTTCGAGCCTGCTTTGTCGAGCGCTCGGACTGGAGTTCGACCCACGACAGTCGAACTTCTTTGCTAACGTTTGACCAAAGTTGGTCGAACGAAAAATTAAATAAAAAACACAATGTTCGACAACAAATAGTCGGACAAAGCTCTACTCTTCGACCATTACAGGTCGAACTGCCCTATATATGTTCGACTTTCCTCGATCGAACATGTTTTGTTCAGTTCGACCAGTCGAACAAAACATGTAATGTTCGGCCGACACATGTCGAGCAGACAGTGTTCCGTTCGACCTGTGTCGATCGTGTTTGTCGCGATTTTTTTTTTGTTCAACGATTCACGTACAATGCTTCAAACCGAGAAAGAAAGATTGTGTTTTTGAAGTGGATTTCCTTCCTCCATGATGCCTTCTTCACAATTTCAAAGTAGGATTTTTATATTGTTTTGGGGTTGGGTTGGAGAACGATGTGAAAATGAAAGAAGGAAGAAGAAGGAGGATGGTGGGATGTGATAGGAAGATCATATGGGTATATGAGTCTTTTAACATTAATCTAATTTTCAATTGAGAAATTTTGACTTACCCCCCACTTGGATTACCACTATTAAGGGTGCACCCCACAGTTTTGCATTAATGAAGAAATGTCCCCACTTTGGACGGAAACCGTCTAGGACTAACGGTAAGAGGCTTTGACCAAAAAAATCGGACGAAAATACCCTTCCATGTGTGTACTGTCTCCCTCCTCCACCCCACTGCCACTGCCCCTCCTCCCCGTCGTCACCGCCTCTCCCCGCTGCCACCTCCCCCCTCCCCACCGCCGGCCGCTGCGCCCCCCGCCCACGGCTGGCCGTTGTCCTGCCCTTGCCCCCCGCCGGCCGCTGCGCCCCCCCACCCCCCGCCGCTGTGCTCCCCCCTTTGCCGGCCGGCGTCGTCCCTCCATCTGGGTCGGCATTGTTTGCAGCAACTGCCTCGCAGCAGCAATGGCGCGAATGGGAGGGGACAGCGCCCAGGGGGCGGGGGCCGGCGGGGAGGGAGGGGGGGGAGGGGGGGCGACCGACGGCGGGGAAGAGGAGGGGGGGAAGCAGCAGCAGCAGTGGCGGGGAAGAGGGCGGCGGCTGGCGGGGAGGGAGGTGGGAGGCAGTGGCGGCGGGGAGGAGGAGGGGGGCAGTGGCGGCGAGGAGGAGAAGAGAGGAGAGGAAGAAGACAATGTGAAGGATATTTTCGTCCGATTTTTTTGGTCAAAGCCTCTGACCGTTAGTCCTAGACGGTTTCCGTCCAAAGTGGGGACATTCTTCATTAATGCAAAACTGTGGGGGTGTACCCTTAATAGTGGTAATCCAAGTGGAAGGTAAGTCATTTTTTTTTTTTTCCAATTTAAGTTATATGAGGCGTGTTTAGAAAGTCCTTGGATGCGTATAGCGGCACCCAATCCAAATACCCGGTCGTACTCGTATTATATAGTAGGATTATAGATGGCAAATGTTAAAGGCCACCCCCTTTTTACTAAGGGCCACCAACCTACTAAGGGCAACTATCCTACACTCTTATTTTTACTAAGGGCAACCTAAAATGAACCATTTTACTAAGGGCTACCAAAGAAAAAAAAGAAAACAAAAAAACAAAACCCAAAACCCAAATCCCCCTTCCCCGTTCATTGCCCCCTCCTCCACAAAAAACCCAAAACCCAAACCCGCCGCCGTGCTTATGCGGCTGCGTGCTCACCTTCACCTCCACCACGGTTCCTTAGTCGACGACCTCCACCTCTTCCTCCTCCTCCTCCTCCTCCTCCTCTTGGTCCTCCAGCTCGTCCGCCACTTGCTGTGTCCGTTCGGTGGTTAGGTCAGTATCAGCGTTCCTCCTGGGCGGTGCGGCGTTCTCGACGAAGGAGAGGAGGCGGCGGCCGCCTCGACGCTCGGTGTGGAGGTAGTTCTGCGAGGGGACGGCGACGGCCTCGACCACGAGGCGCCCGTCCTCCCGGCACGAGATGGAGGGGAGCGGCGGAGAGAACAACCGGCCCGACGACCGCCTGCCTATCGAGCAGTGGTAGATCACGCCAGCGTACTCATCAGCTGCTCGTTTCGTGGGAGGACGGCGGCGAGCGGAGGAGGACGTCGTCACGGAATAGTCCGCCGCGTCGACGAGCTCCTCGGAGCCGGTCTCGGAGCCCGAGGCTCTCGGTGCAGACCTCGAGGCTCTCCTGGGTCATGAGGCTCGACGAGCGCTTCGTCAGAGGGTGCACGTACGGCTCGTCGGCGACGGCTTTGGATTGCTCGGCCTTGCGTGGTTGGATGGAGGTCCATATGTCGAACCGGCCGGGAGGCCTCTCTGCTTCTTCTCGGCCTTGGTCGTTCTTGACCATGGTGGCAGGAACGGACACGTTGAGGAGCGAGCTGAGCGCTTCCTTCTTCTCGAGAGGGACGGGAACGCTAGTGGAGCTCCAGCTGCAGATGGCAACCAGCTCGCAGCAACCTACAGTGACTGCAGGCTTTGCCTGCAGTCCTGACTTCACTTTGGACTGCAGGCAAGTCCTGCAGTCACTGTAAGTTGAAATTTTTAAAAAAAATCTAGGACTGCAGGCAAGCACTGCAGTCCTGTGTTCATTTTGGACTGCAGGCAAGCCCTGCAGTCCTCGATTGGCAGAAAAGGGGTGGCCCTTAGTGTTTTTAAAATGGCAAACTTGTAAATTTTTTAAAATTTTAAGTTGGTGGCCCTTAGTAAAAAAGGGGTGGCCTTTAACATTTGCCTTATAGATACATATATATTAGAGGAACAGCCTTTGCCAAATCCGTCTCTCGGTCCTCTCCTCTCGCTCTCATCTCTCGCCCTCACCCGCTGCCGCCTACCGCAACCGACCTATCGCTCTCCCTCTCCTCGCTGCACCCTCCCCCCCCCCCCCAAAAAAAAAAAAAAGAAAGAAAAGGAAAAAAAAAAAAGGGGAAATAATCCGGCGCTGAGATACAACCAACTCTCTTTTGGGGAAAAGAGAGAGAGAGTTAGGGTTTGCCAGAGGCCAGTTTACTCATTCTCTAAGAAACCACCATGGCAACAGCATCAGGTATTTGTTTTTTCTCCTTCAATTCTATCAGTTTTTTTTAAAACTTTCTTTTAGGGTTATATTTGATTCGGTTCCCTTGTGAAAGATCAGATCAGATTGGAATAGTTGTCCCGATTCTTGATTTTGGAAAAAAGATTAGGGTTTGAATTTAGATTCGTTCGGCTAAGAATTTCTGATCGATTGATTGTGTTGATTATATTAGTTCTAGGGATTTGAATATAGGGAAAAGTTTAGGGCTTTTTTGATATAGAGATTTGCTGGTCTAAGGATCTAAGAATTTATGATGTGGTTTGGAAGCATATAGGAGATTTGTAACTATCGATCGGTTCAATAGAAGAAAGAACTGCTCCGAACCACAGACCTTTTCAGCTTATAGGTCTATAAGAACTAATTGAGATAAAATCTGTTGGGGACAACAAATTACATTAAAAAACATATGGAATACCGCGAATCTAGTGATATAGAGATTTGTTGGTCTAGAATCTAAGAATTTATGATGTGGTTTGGAAGCATATTGGAGATGTGTAACTATCGATCGGTTCAATAGCTGATTGAAAGAAAGAAAGAACTGCTCCGAACCACAGGGCTTTTCAACTTTTAGGTTTGTAAGAATTAATTGAGATAAAATCTGTTGGGGACAACAAAATTACATTAAAAAAACACATGGAATACCGTGAATCCAATAAAGGTTCAATTTTTTTGATGGGTCCTCTTCCCATCGAGCTCGGCAGTGCAGAATTTCTATGATAATTCTACATGAATTCTATCAAATTGCAGTTTAAGACTGAAGACAGAGAGAAGAAACTAGGGTTTATTAACTTGCGGAAGAACTCTGGAAAAAGAAGAAGAAAACATTACAATGCTTGAAAGAAAAATGAAGAAAAAGAACTGATATTACATCCGTCCCCATTCTTTCGTTCTCTCTTCTATTTATAGGGGAGTATCAGTGTTTTGCTGTAACTAACCCTTCCGAGCTGGCACCAATGATTTGGAGGCCAAGTTACTGCTAGGCATGCTGACTAGGCTTCGAACCATAGGCTAAACTCCCCTGCTACTGATACAGAGCAGCTTCAGTCTGGAAGAAGAAGAATGATACTGAACTGGACTACTTAACTGGGACTACCAGCTAACTATGTAACTTCTACACTTAGCTCTACATTGCCTTGGTACTGAGTGATAGTGATACTGCTGCCTGAACTCCTGAACTCAGTTTAACACAGCTCTGATACTCATGTTACACTACCCTTGATGCTTCACACTATACACTTCTCTGATACTGCACTGAATGGACCATGAACTACTGAATCACTGAGCTCGACCTAGACTACTGAACACACACCACCATACTATTCATTTTTATTTAGCTTAAAGCTACATCCTTCATCCGATTTGTTTCCTGGTTCATGTGGAAATAAAGTTAATTTGTGTAGTTAAATTTAACAACTTTTGAAAATTTAGATCCGTTCCACCGTAATGGAGTTGTTGTTGCCCTTAATTTAGTAGGAAAAGTATTCATAGATCTAAATGCAAGTCTTGGTTATATATTCAATTGTAAAGTCTTGGATAAAATCCAGAATTATGGATATGTTATATCCATTCTTAAGCTAGGACCTGACTTGTGTTGTTATTCATGATGTGGTATTGTATTAATTTTAGTTAAATGTAACAAACTTTCTACGATTTAGATACATTCCACCAGGAGTTGTTGTTGCCGTTCCTAATTTAGTAGGAGAAATATTCATAGCGCTAAATGCACTGTGTGTTATGAATTCAATTGTAAGACTTGGATAGAAGTTTTGATACAAATTGGTAGCCAACTTGTTGTATCTAGAATTATGGCTATGTTGTATCCATTTCGATAGAGGTTTTGATACAAATTGGTAGCCAACTTGTTGTAACCAAAATTATGGCTATGTTGCATCCACTCTTATGCTAGGACCTGGCTTCTGTTATTATTCATGATGTTGGGTTGTATTTCTTCACCTGATCCAGTTCAGTCTTGGATGTGATTTATTGTATTGGTCACCAATTTCTTTTTGCAAATCAAATGTTCGACATTATCTTTTTATCTAGGAACAAACACTCCAAAAGTTGGTGTCGTGTTGTATCGTACTTGTGTCCATGCAACATAATTCTTTACAATTTTCTTAAAAAACAATTATAATATTTCAATGAAATTTTTGTTCGCAGAAAGAAACTTCCTTTTGTATGTGCTAGACTTATATACACCCAACTAGTGTAGTAGTGTCTCATACCTTGTCAAAGTAAAATATTGAAGATAAACTTATCATAAAGCATTGACATATATTATTCATCAGTGTTATTATAATGATCTGACATATAATATTTGTCAGCATTGTCATAAAGCTCTAACGTTATCTTTTCAAATTTCAACAGTCTCTTTTAAATCCAGAGAAGACCATAGAAAACAAATTGAATTGGAAGAAGCACGTAAGGCGGGGCTTGCACCAGCTGAGCTCGATGAAGATGGAAAAGAGATCAATCCGCATATCCCCCAGTATATGTCATCTGCACCATGGTACCTTAATGCTGAGAAGCCGGTAAGCCTTCGTACTTAAATGACATGTTTCTTTTTTTGTTTTCAACTTGGACAAATAGAGCTTACATGATATGATCGTGGCTGTTACTTTTTAACAGAGTTTGAAACATCAAAGAAAATGGAAATCTGATCCAAATTATACAAAGGCATGGTATGATAGAGGCGCAAAAATCTATCAAGCTGAGAAGTACAGAAAGGGTGCTTGTGAAAAGTAAGTAATATTTTTTCATCACCCTTTAAAATTGTCTTCCTTTCTAAATTAGTATTTATCTGTGATTAGTATTTCTATGAAAACTTTACCCAAACAGTACAAATTGGACATTTAGTTGTCTTCCTTACTAACAATTCGTCCCTAAGCGATTAGTGTTTATCTGTGATTAGAATTTCTTTGAGAACTTTACTCAAATAGGACATTTGGAACACCATTATGCTGGTGAATAAAGTGATGACTTACTAATTTTTTTCTAATTGTAGCTGTGGAGCGATGACTCATGACAAGAAGTCATGCATGGATAGACCACGGAAATTGGGAGCTAAATGGACAAACATGCATATAGCTCCAGATGAAAAGGTGGAAACATTTGAGCTTGATTATGATGGTAAACGTGATCGCTGGAATGGATATGATGCTTCCACTTATGCTCGTGTAATAGAGAGGTATGAAGCAAGGGACGAGGCTAGGAGGAAATATTTGAAGGAGCAGCAACTGAAAAAATTAGAGGAGAAGAACAATAACCAGAGTGGTGGTGAGGGTTCGAGTAGTGACGAAGAAGATGATGAAGATGAGCTGAAAGTGGACGAGGCCAAGGTCGACGAGAGCAAACAAATGGATTTTGCGAAAGTGGAGAAACGTGTGCGCACCACAGGTGGTGGTAGTACAGGAACTGTCAGGTTATATTAATCTGCCTAATATTAAAACTCCTCTTCATGTGAAGAACTTGTTTACTGCTCATTACTTTCATGCGTTATCAGCTGGTTCTTATATTACTTTTCCAAATGTTATTTTCCAGGAATTTGCGTATTCGAGAAGATACTGCAAAATATCTTTTGAATCTTGATGTTAATTCCGCTCACTATGACCCGAAAACTCGTTCGATGCGTGAGGATCCTCTACCTGACAGTGATCCAAATGAGAAATTTTATCTAGTGAGTATTAGAATTTGTTTCACTCGTCTGTAGATCCTTGTATATTTCTGTAAAAAGTATCCTTGTATTTTGTTGTTGTTGTACATAGTAATGGATTTAACAAATGTATTGCAGGGGGATAACCAATACAGGGTTAGTGGACAAGCAATGGATTTTAAGCAGCTCAATATCCATGCTTGGGAAGCCTTTGAGAAAGGACAAGATATCCACATGCAAGCTGCTCCTTCCCAAGCTGAATTGTTGTTTAAGAACTACAAGGTCATTAAAGAGAAGTTGAAATCTAAAACGAAGGACACAATAATGGAGAAATATGGAAATGCAGCATCAGAGGAGGCTCTTCCAAGGGAACTCCTCTTAGGGCAAAGCGAGAGGGAAGTTGAATATGATCGAGCTGGTCGAATAATTAAAGGCCAGGTAAGATCATTTAGTCTCTTACCGCAGTCTTTATTCTATGCTAAGAATGATAGTTCTTTGTGTTGTAGCTTCAACTTTTTTGAGACAAGGATGGGATCAGGAGATCCCAGCCAAATTTCGTAGTAAAGCAACAAATTCAGTAGTACAGAATAAAAACTATGAACCATATAATGACTAGGTAGGTCAAAGTTGAGAAAATAGGGCCCATATACGGGTGCTGATCAAGATAGACAATTGAGCACCTTCAGAAACATTCATATCAATCCCCCAGAACACCTAAAATATGCAACTAACATTGTTTTGGTATATGCAGGAGATGGCTCTTCCAAGTAGCAAATATGAAGAAGACATGTACATCAATAACCACACAACTGTTTGGGGTTCGTGGTGGAAGGATCATCAATGGGGCTATAAGTGCTGCAAGCAGATGATCCGTAACAGCTACTGCACGGGTTCAGCTGGAATAGAGGCCGCTGAAGCTGCTGTAGACCTTATGAAGGCAAACTTGGCTCGGAAAGAGGCGACAGAAGGTTAGTACAAGAGTTTATTGATTATGGTTTATTGTATAATCTTACTTCGTCCATCTAGCCTCTTTGTAGTCTGGGAACTTGGAGGGTGTTCCTTAGTTGCATGAGCTTAAAGTCTTAAACTACATATATAAAAGATAGGTCTACCAACATGCCACCTAAGTCTATGGCATGGTTTTCTCATGCTCGTAATTATCTTGGCTAGGAATTTGACACTAACATAAAGGGTTGATGTGAGGTTGACTATCAGTCATATAACTTCGTCAAATCCTTTATGTGGTTTTCTTATGCTGCACAACCAACCCCATTTTGATTGAAGAAGGCTTGGATGACGATGACGAGATGGCGATGATGAATATAATTAATTTTTTTTGATGTAGCCTAGGATAGAAAACTAGAGGCAAGAAGTGTTGCGACTTGTCTTCTTTTAAATGAATATTCCCTTAGTAGGCCTCACCTCATCTCTGGTTATAAGTGGGGAAAATCGATGGTTTTTTCTCCCTTTGATTGGCATCGTAAATCATTTATGTAGTTACCTATGGACGAATGCTACTCCCACTCTAGCAAACTATCTGTGTTCTACATCTTCATGAACACCTTCACTTCAAGGTTCGCACTTGTCGGCATCGAAACCTGTTTCGGATCCTTCTTATTAGGGGTGTATACCGATTTAGTCGTTTATGCAAATTATATAACTGAATCCGACCTACATATCCTTAATAGCCGATTTTATAGCCGAGTGGTTTGGTTAACCGAGTCGACGTATTGGTTGGTTGGTTAATTTGGTTAAAACCGACGAGTACTTTAGCTCAATAGATAGAACATTAACAAATTTTTTGAGCTGAAGAATACTCACAATTTAGTTCAGTATGACTATTATAATACGATATTTGAAGTTTGTTACAATTGAATCTACTTCTCAAAATATAATAACATTCAAAATGTCATCAAATATGACTTGTAACAATGCAAGTCAACAACTATAGAAAATACCCTCAAGTTGGTCACCAGTTTTGTAACAAGTTGTATTAAAGGTACCTTCTTTTTGTATTCAAGTACTCTGATTAGGGTTCTAAAATTTTAAAATTTGTTGGGGTTCTTTTAATGGAGAGTAAAGATAGATCTTGGAGAGAAGAATAAAGAGTAATACCGACATGTGTTGTAAGAAAGAGAAACAAGTGTTTCTCTCCCAAGTCTCCCATCTCCTAGCATCTTAAAGACATAAAGTATTGCAAAGGAGAGGAATCTAAAGAAGATAAGGGAGAAAATTGTTGGTGGTTATGATTTTTGAAGAGTTGGTTAGAGTTTCTTTTGAGTTTCGACTCGTACATTTTCTTGGCATCATAGGTAAGGCAAAACGCTTCTTTTGTTAGTGAAGCCAATTTAATCTAAGAATGATTTGAGTAATTCAGGTAGTCTAACTTAAATTATTAATGACTAACCCATTTATATGTCCGACATGATAACTCATAAATTAATAAGTCTTTAACCCCTATTGTTCATAATAACCCTTAATCTTCAATTGGTGTGTTGAAAATTTTAATAAAATTATATATATATATATATATATATATATATATATATATATATATATATATATATATGTGTGTGTGTGTGTGTGTGTGTGTGTGTGTGTGTGTTAAATCGGTCGGTTGGTTAAATAAAGAGAAATTCACAAACTGTAACCAAACCGTAAAATTATTTAGAAAGCATAACCAAACCGAACAAGTTTATTAGGCTAAACTGAATCAATCACTAATCAATTCGGTCAACTAACTATGTTTTAGGTTAATCATACACACCTGTACTTCTTATGAGTATGAGTATTGGTATCGATGGTTCGGCAGTTTCTTATTGAATTTCTGGGTTCTCAGTTTTGGAGAGCCAAAAAAATAAAAAGTTACTTAGATATCTAGAAAAACATTCCATACATTTAGGCATAATCTTATATATTGCTTGTTGTATTATTGTTCATCGTACTTTCTTTTGGAGACAAAGTAACCCCCACAATATATAGTTTTGAATGGAATAAGGTTACAGAAAATTTCATATCGAGGGATGAAATTTGGCGTATTTATGTAAAAGAGGAGAAGTTTAGAGATATTATGGAGAGAGAGGAATAGGGTGTCATCTTAGATGGTGCCCAGATGGCACCCAATTTTTTTTCTAGGTTCCGGTGCCATCATAGA
Source organism: Iris pallida (assembly GCA_029216955.1). Classification (NCBI taxonomy): domain Eukaryota; kingdom Viridiplantae; phylum Streptophyta; class Magnoliopsida; order Asparagales; family Iridaceae; genus Iris; species Iris pallida. The sequence continues at coordinate 10,627,641 of JANAVB010034616.1, read as the reverse complement.
TGGCACCCAAATTTTTTTAATTTGTTACATGAGAAATTGGTTTTCTCATCTCCTTATATACAAATTTTATCTTTTAATTTTTATATTTTTTTTTCTTGGTTCGTAGATAACTTTTTTAAATAAAATCTTAGATAAATTTTAAAATATCATAACTTTGAAAAATAGATTCAAGATAAAATAGATAAAATTGGTAACAATTTAAAGTTCTATCGAGTTAAATTTAGATTAGAATGACATAATATAAATAAAAAATATATAAAAATAAAAGATAAAATGTTATATTTGGTGATAAAAATATCTTATAATTTATCAGTTGAGAATATAAAAATATCTTATAATTTATCTGATGAGAATACAAAAATATGTAATAATTTATCAGATGAGAATATCTAATATTATATTTAAACAAATATCTCAAAAAAATAAAAGATAAAATTGTATATAAGGAGATGAGAAAATCAATTTATCACATAACAAACAAAAAAATTGGCGCCACCTAGAAAAAAAAAAAAAAACAGATCCTACAATGTTACTGGGCACCACCAAGCCCTACCCCTCTCTCCATAATATCTCTAACCTTCTCCTCTTTTACATAAATACATCAAATTTCATCCCTCGATATGAAATTTTCTGATAAGATTATGATGTATGAACATTTTGAATTTATAATATACAACTTTAAGAAGCGATAATGGTTACATTGTGTTGTTGAATTTTTTGTCACACTGTAGCATCTTGATCTTTGGAAAGATCTAGAATCATTGTGTACTCTTTTTTTTCTTCATAATTCTCTTTTTCTTTTTTCCTTGCTAAGATGATCAGAAAAGAGATCCTCAATTTGGGTATTGGTATCAGTAGGGGTGATATGATACGGCTGATACGTATCGGTATGGGCCGATAGTGGGAACCTTGCTTCACTTTGCTAGATCTGGAGTGCTGTATGGTTTCTCCATAATTGTATCAAGCTAAAATCATATTACCAATAATAAGTTTCTGTCAATTTGCGAAGGTTGATAGTTTGTATTGGGTTAACAGTTTTTACAGTTTTCGAACTTGATATGTAGCTTGTACTTGGTAAGAAAAATGTCTGGGAAAAAAGAGAGAAAACAATGTGAGTAGCAGCCATTTTATTTTGTAAATTTGCTTGATACATGTACATTCTACAGAGGAACCGGAACATCATGAAGAGAAGAGGATGGCTACGTGGGGAACAGAGGTTCCAGATGACTTGGTTCTCGATCAGAAGCTACTTGCCGAGGCTCTGAAGAAGGTAATTTATAGGATACCTGCTCCTTTCAAATGTGTTGTTCTCTCTGTGTACATTGCAAAGATGCTGAAGTTGGGGATTCTGATTTGCAGGAGGATGCTAGGAAGAAGGAAGAGAGGGATGAAAGGAAGCGGAAGTACAATGTGAAGTGGAACGATGAGGTATTAGTACTGCATGGTCTCTGTCATCATTTTGAGGGTGAATTATTCTGCATGATTCTTACATTATTCTCTCTTCCAGGTTACTGCTGAAGATATGGAAGCTTATCGAATGAAGAGGGTTCATCATGACGATCCGATGAACGATTTCCTTCACTGACAAGACGACTGCGCAGATTCCATTAGCTTTCAGCTTTTGCTTAATGTTTGTATGGAATATGTAAACTGACTAGGAGACTTCTCAGACCGAGTTTCTCTGGTTTCTATGAGATTTCTTAATTTGCAACACCAATGACAAAATGTACTGTAGTTTGCCGAAGTTTGACAGCTTGGAGAGCATTGATCTGGGGGCCAATTTCCTCTGTGTGTAGGCTAAGATCTTGGGAACTAGTGTGTTTAGCAGCTTCTGGGCCTGCTAGTGTCGTGAGGAAGTTAATGGGATGGGATAGTCTTTGTAGACAAGTATGAAATAATCTAAAAATGAATAAATATGCATTATTTTCTTTTAGGCTGTGTTTGATTGGACTTTTTTTTCCATGGAAAATTTTTCCATCACAAATTTTCCACCAATTGTAGTGTTTGATAGCTTATATTTTCCATGGAATTATTTTCCAAAAAACTATCATTTTCCATATTTTCATCTAAAATTGTGGAAAATGAAACTTGTTCAACCCATAGGAAAATATCTTTTTCCATGGAAAATAATTATTTTTCATGGAAAATAATGGCAGTCAAACACAAATTAATTTTTCCATGAATTTTTTTTAAAATTTCATGGAATTTTTTAAAAATTTTATGGAATTTTTTTCCTAGAAAAATAATTCCATGGAATTAATTTTTTTTCCACATTTTTCACATTGCAATCAAACGCACCCTTATATTATTGGTAACTTCATTAGCAGGCCTTACCAATATTATGTACGACTCTTGTTATTGTTTTAAGGAATATCAGCTCAACTGTATACGTTTCCCCAGTATTTGACAGTTGAAACTCTGGTTTACATGTTTCATTTAAGACCAAATTGGATGAAGTAAGACCAATAAAACTCATTTATTGTTCCTAACACTACAAATATCTTTTTTATTTGCTAGTTTGAGAGCAATTATTACGTAAGTTCAAATTGACGTGGAAACATTTTGGTCCACCTAGAAACTTGATTGGATGAAGTAATTAGTTTGATTGGATGAATTATTGGAAAGCATATGAAGCTCGATTTTGTGTTTTATGAGTGCTGAAACGGCTAAAAGAATTGAACCGTCTAAGTCGTATGTATATCATCCATTAATTAATAAAAAAATCAAAAATATTTCGTATATATATCCTCCATTAATTAATAAAAAAATTAAAAATATTTTAATTAAATATGCATATGTAATATGTATCTCCTCAAGTATATAAGAAAAAAAAATTTCTAAATATATTTAACTACCTGAACATATAACAAATTATAAAATACATTCAATATTTAAACAAAGTATATGACATTAAATTATATTCAAAATATTTAAATTAATTTAAATTTTTATTTAATTTTTAAATAATATTAGATATTTTTGTAAGTACAATTCACACATCAACATGACTATTATACTTTAATCTCTCTCCACTTTGTGACGAAAACTGATGCCTCAAATCAACCCATATATCTGAGCATAAGAATGCTTATATCATGAGATTTTCAGTAAGAAAATGAAAAATTCTGTTATATTTTAGAATAATGTAAGACATGAAACTTGACCTCAAATGGACTTAACACACAATATAGGGGTAAAAGTGTAAACCATCTGTACCAGTTAACTATATTAAATGTAGTATAATCTTGTTGAAGAAGATCACTCCAGGTTTGATTTCTATTTACAATAGGGATTTCCAAGATATTGACGGTTGCACTCGGAACAAGGAGCCCTCCTGCCTGTTAAACCAATGTCCCATCAAACCTCCAAACGAGCATGTAGACCTGAGCTACATAATTTTCCTTTTCTTCCTCTGTAGTACTCAGTAGAATTCCAAGGACTCTCTCTCTCTCTCTCTCGCTGCTTCTACTTCAGAGTTCAAGTAGAGGTAGCAACTTGCAACAAACTCCAATAATTCATAGACTACTTTTCTTTTCTTGCCTATTTTGTTTTCAACATGTTCATTGTTGATAGCGAACATTTGGAAGCACGTGTAATTGTTAATTTGTAGGAGATGTAAAGAACTCATTTACATATCAGAGGTTTATTCCTTTATAGTTGTTGTGTGTATGTAGATGTAGATGTAGTAGAGGCATTAATGTTAAGACAGGGAAAGAAAAACTTTCCTGTAGGTTGGAACTGAACTTTCCTCTTTAGCATGAACGGAAATAATGTTACATCTTTAATCCACGAGCTTTGCTATGCCTACAACCAAATGCTTACAATCCTCCTACAACCGCCACGTGTCGGGCTTCGATTGGAGGAGGGAGGTAAGTGGTGGGGTCGGGTGGAGCCCATGTAGTAGGGGTGAGAGGAGAGGTGGGATCCGGTGGGACCCATGTGTAAGGGATGAAAGAGAGAGAGAGGTTGTAAACATGAGGCTGTAGACTTAGCATTTTCCTTAATCCACTAACGGGAGAGTGATATATGATAAGGGTCTGCTTGGCAATTATCGGGGTAGCGGTAATGAGGTGTTTTTAGAGTACCGGTTATGAGCGGTTATGAGGGGTCCGGTTTTGGATGATTTTAAGTAGCGGCTTTTAAACCAGTCCAATCCATGCTTGGTAATTCACTAACGAGCGGTTCTGAAAGTTTTTTACACGAATAAATTAAATAGGGAAGGGTATCGGTAGTTATAATTATATCTATTTTTGTGAGGATATAAATGGAATAAAAAAATAAAGCCGTTCAAAACCCGCCGATTTGGGGTGTTTACAAAGCCACCCAAAAATACATTACACCGGTTTTGGGGGGTTTTTGAGCCGACGAAAACCAGTGCCTCAAAAAAATTAACAAGCAGGGGTTTTCATAAACAGTCGGTTCATAAACACCCCAAAACGGGTGAAAACACCATTACCAAGCAGACCCTAAATGTGTTGGGTTAGGAGAAGAAAGTGAAGAAGTGGAAAGTGATATAGATTATTATAATAATAGTGAATGGTAATTAATTTATATAACAAATTAACATATATTAAATAATCGTTAAATACTAATAAAATTAATTAATCAATTTAACAAATTAACATAATTACTAAATACAAACAATTAATATTGAAAATTATTTTGGTTAACTGATTAATTATCCTAATCTTATAAAAAATTAATTAAATGTTTGTAAATTTGATAATTAATTATTAATTTATATTTTTAACTAAGTAGTTATATTTTAAGTTAATTATTTACGTTTGCAACTTATAACTAGTTAGAAAAAAGATATCCTTTAAAATATTTGTTATTTATATTTAACTAGTTATTTATATTTTAAATATTTTAAGTTAATAAATTTGTAATTAACTATTATATATTCAAAAATTTGTTATTTATATTAATTAAATACCCTTTTACAACTTATACTTTTTAGTATAAAATTTCAAAAATATTTCATTAAGTAAATATTTAATTACTTATTAAATATTAATTAATTATCTTAATTATAATACTTGATTATTTTAATTAACAACCTATATTAAACATCTTAATTAACTAACACTAATTAATATAAGTCTACTTAGTTATTTATGAATATTACATCTAGTTAACTAATTACTTTAATAGAAATTTAGTAGAATACTTGGCTTGTTTATTATTGTGGTGGAGCTACACATATATAGGAGAGGCTAACTCCTCTCCCTATTATTCTACCCGATGTGGGACTAAAAGTCCATTAATGCTCTCAACACCCCCCCTCAAGATGGGCGATAGATATCAATCATCCCCATCTTGTTACATAGTTTAGAAAGGCTTAATGAATTAAGTCCCTTAGTAAGACAATCTGCGACTTGTTCTTCTGAGCGAACATGATCGAGCTTTAGTATTCCTTTCTCTAGCTTCTCCTTGATGAAGAACTGATCGATCTCGATGTGTTTCGTTCTGTCATACTGAATTGGATTGTTAGCTATACTCAGTGCTGCTTGACTGTCACTCAGAAGACGCAATGGTATTCTCTGGTCCAGCTTCAACTCTGTCAACAATGCTTTTATCCACAACAATTCTGATACTCCCAAAGTCATAGATTAGCTCTATATTCTCCTTCAGCGGTCGATCGGGCTACTATAAACACACAATATCCTGAGGTAGACCTTTTGTCATCCATGCAACTTGTCCAATCTGTATCACAGTATCCCTCAACGCTAAGGTGTCCATTATTCTTGAACCATATCCCTTTTCCAGGGGTCCCTTTCAGATATCTCAGAATATGAAAAATTGTATCCATGTGGTCCTTCCTTAGATCATGCATGTAGCGACTCACCATACTCACAACAAATGAGATATCAGGGCGAATATGGCTCAGATAAATCAATCTGCCTACAAGTCTCTGATATCTCTCACGATCAACCGGCTCTCCTGCCTCTGTTCCCAACTTATCTTTCTGATCAATTGGAGTGACTGTTTGACGACATTCCAGCATACCAGTTTCTGTGAGCAGGTATTCCTGTGCTTGTATTGTCATAGTATGTGATGTTACCTCCGGAGGTGGTTGGAGTTGTTGGTGTTTTTGCCTTTAGACTAAGAAAGATAGTCCCACATCGGCTACACCAAATGATGAGTATCTCAATATAATGCATTGCTTGTGTTGAGGTGTGCACATGAGGTGTGGTGGGGCACAAGTGTGTGCCATGTGGAAGTATTTTTCTAGAAGAAAAAATGATTAATTCCAACAAGGATGCAAGTTGATTTTTGTTATGCGGACTCGGACTCGGACTCGGACTCGGACTCGGACACGGACTCCAGGTTGTCTCGTGCATGCACGGGAGTGTTCGGGGGGTAGGCGTGGACTGGCATACTACTATGCTGATTGTTGGATGATCTAAATATCAAACTCTATTTTTGAGTATTGGTATTTTAGTCCCACATCGGATAGGAGAAAAGGTGAAATCTCACTCCACTTTATAAGTAGAGCCCCTTGGCCTCCTTTGGTAGATGCACCAAGAAGAGAGTTAAGGGAGTCCGTAAAGTCCAGGAAGCCCGTTCAAGTCTCAAATATTGACTTACGAGCGTTCCAGAAGTTCTTCGTGAACTTGCTGGTTCCTGGAAGCAGATCGTGGTGGGGCGAATCTTGCTTTGAGCAACGGTGATCTTAATCACTCCAGCAAGAACCTTTCCTCTTTTTCTTTCTTCTCTTTTCTCTGAGTTGTAACTCAGTTCTGTCCGTCAGCAACTGCGATTGCGAGGAAGAACGTGAGATTTATTTTCTGATTATTGTTGCTTTTGTAATCAGATTTATATTATAGTGTTCCTCGTGGATCTCGAGAATAATCCGAAGGGGAACGTTTGTTTGAACCTCTGATCTCGACATCTAGTTCTACCATCTTTGATCAAGCTCCGGGACTAACAATCTCAAAGCAAGATCCTTGTAGATGGAGAACAGCCGTGCGAAACTTCTGGATACAAGTTTCAACAAACTTGAGAAGTTCGACGGGGATCATTACAACTCTTGGAAGAGGAAGGTATGCATGAATCTGCAACTGACAGAGGTGGACTACGTTCTGACAGAACCAGAACCGGAGATTCCAGACGAGGATGATGCTACTGTTCGGGCAGTTGCGATTGCAACCGCAAAGCAGAACAAATGGAGGAGAGACAACAATCTCTGCAAGCTGATGATTTTGAACTCCATGGAGGATACTCTGGCGGAGTCATACAGCAAGACGAACCATGCTAAGGTCGTCTGGGAGTCTCTAGAAAAGCATTATCAGGCGGATGAGAATCGCAACAAGATCCATGTGACTGAGAAGGTCTGGAACATGTGATTTGAGGACGACAAGGCGATGTTGTCTCAAGTCAAAGAGTTCCTCAAGTTACGTCAAAAACTTGAGGACGATGGCATGCCACTTGTCGACGCTTTTGTTGTAGGGGGTATAGTTGCCTCCGTCAGGATGGAGCAATTTTATCTCAGACATGCACATGAAGAAGATGCAAATCAGCCTGGATCAACTACTTCACAACATCAATGTTAGAGATGAGTTGATGGCTAAAAAGAAATTGGACAAGTTGTCCAAGCAGTTGGCAGAGGCCAAATTGGTGCATGCGGGGGACTCCAAGGGGAAGCATAAGGTTTCTCACAACCAGAAGAAGAAGGACTTCAACCATCTGAAGGTAAAGTCGGCTTCGTTCAAGTCAAAGCCAAAGCCCAAGTCAGATGTGACTTGCTTCAATTGTGGAAAGAAGGGCCACTATCATAGAGACTGCAGATCAAAGTCTAAACAGATAGAGCAAGGTGAGCATAACAAGGTTGCCATGATTGCGCAGGTTGCCACGACTGGTGTTGACACCGATTGGTGGGTGGACACGGGTGCATCCTGCCATGTTTGCTCTAATAAGGAGTTGTTCACCACATACAAGCCTACATCTGAGAAGGTTATGGTGGAGGACCAGACACAAGCTGATGTACTGGGGACAGGAACGGTGGTACTGAACCTGACTTCGGGGATGTCGTTGACGCTTCAAGATGTGAAGCATGTACCGGTGATAGCCAAGAACCTGGTCTCTGGAAGTCTGCTATGTAACGCAGGCTTGAGGATGGACGTCAATGCTGGACAGATAGTGATGTCCTACAAAGGAACATACTTCGGAAAAGCTCATTGTACCGAAGGGATGTTCAAACTTCAACTTGTAACTCCTGCAAAAATGATTAATGCAGTTTCTTCTTCTGGTTATTCTCTTGAGTTATGGCACAATAGACTAGGACATGTTCATTGTAAAAGAATAAACAAAATGTCTAGTATAGGGCTTATCTCCAAATGTGGGAGTAAGGAGGTGGAGAAGTGTGAGGTTTGTGCACAGACAAAGATCACTAGAAAATCGTTCAAACGGATGAATCGAAGTACAGATCTTCTAGAGTTGGTACACTCAGATATCTGTGACTTCAGACAGTTCTCCACAAAGGCTAAGATGAAGTATTTTATTACATTCATCGATGACTACTCGAAGTATGCGTTCGTCTATCTGCTCAAGTCTAAAGACGAAGCATTCGAGAAGTTCAAGGAGTTCAGGGCTGAGGCTGAACGTCAAACTGAGCAACAACTCAAGAGACTCAAAAGTGATCGAGGCGGAGAGTACAGGTCTATTGAATTCACATCGTTCTGCAAAGAACATGGAATTGTCAATGAGACAAATGCTCCGTATTCTTCTCAATCAAATGGAGTAGCTGAAAGGAAGAACATGACGTTGACAGAGATGATGAACTCAATGCTGGTGACTGCAGGTCTTCCAAACTGCTTCTGGGGAGAAGCTGCGTTAACGGCTACGTTCATTCTGAACAGAGTGCCGTATGCAGGTTCCGAAGTCACTCCTCGTGAACTGTGGTTCAAAGTCAGACCCAACTTGAACGTCATTCGAGTGTGGGGGTGCCTGGCATATGTGAAGTTTTCGTACTTGAAGATTCAGAAGCTTGGGACAAGGACTACAAAGACGATCTTCTTGGGGTATGCTGAGAAAAGTGATGCTCGGAGGTTTCTTGATGTTGAAACCAATCAAATCATTGAATCTCGTGACGCCGAATTCTTTGAAGATAAATTTGCGAGGCACAAGAACATTGTTATCGCGGACATTCCGGAGAATAATGTGAGTGCACAAGTGGCTATCACTTCCAAAGAAGATGCAGCCCAAGAAAAAGAAATTGTCATACCAGAGACAATTGTTGAACCAGAACTCGCAGAACCCAGATCTAAGCGGGTGAGAAGACAGAAGGATTTCGGAGATGAGTTCGTCACCTATCATGTGGAAGTTGATCCGCTTACCTATGATGAGACGATGAAGACCAGAGACGCTGTCTTCTAGAGGGAGGCTATCAATGATGAGTATGACTCTATAACCTCCAACAATGCGTGGGTGTTGGTCGATCTGCCTGAAGGAGCTAAACCAATCAGATATAAGTGGATCTTTAAGAAGAAGATGAAGGCCGATGGAACTATTGACAAGTTCAAAGCAAGACTGGTAGCCAAAGAGTTTTCTCAGCAGCAGGGGATCGACTACTTCGACACATATACTCCAGTAGATGTTGATTGTTCTGAGTGCAATTCACAAGCTCGTCATACATCAGATGGATGTGAAGACAGCATTCCTGAATGGAGAGTTGACCGAAGAGAGCTACATGCAACAGCCAGAAGGATTCATCGTCAAGGGCCTTGAAGACAAAGTCTGCAGGTTGGTGAGATCTCTATACGGTCTGAAGTAAGCTCCCAAGATGCGGTACGAGAAGCTTGACAAAGTCATTAGATCAAACGGCTACATGGTCAGTGAGACGGACAAATGTGTTTACACAAAGTTTGCTGACGGAAGAGGAGTCATCGTTTGTCTATACGTGGACGACATGCTGATCCTGAGTACGGATCTAGCACGTGTCACTGAGACAAATAAGTTCCTCTCATCTAAGTTCAGTATGAAGGATTTGGGGGAAGCTGATGTTATCCTAGGATAAATATCATCCGGACAGACACTGGAGTGGCGCTGTCACAGTCTCATTACATTGAGAAGATGCTCACACACTATGAATATCAGGATCTTCCAGGGATCGATACTCCTTACAGTGTGACAAGAAGCTGAAGCCAAATCCTAGGTAAAGCGTCAGGCAGCTGGAGTACTCAAGCGTCATCGGGAGTTTGATGTATGCAACTACTGCCACAAGGCCTGACATAGCTTTCGCCGTGGGGATGGTGAGTCGATTCACGAGCAACCCAGGTGTGGAGCACTGGAAGGCCGTGAAGAGAGTTATGAGATATCTCAAGAGGACTTAGAAGTATGCACTGCACTACAGCGGATATCCGACAGTAGTGGAAGGCTTCAGTGATGCAAGCCGGTGTTCAGAAGCATAGAGCGAAAGGTCCACATGAGGATACATCTCTTCTATGGGTGGAGCTACTATATCATGGAAGTCGAAGAAGCAGATAATGCTCTCTCATTCCTCAATGGAATCTGAGTTCTTTGCACTGGCTGCTGCAACAAAAGAAGCATAATGGCTTCGGAGCTCATGTATGATCTTTCAGTGGTTGGTGCGCAGATTCCGGCGGTACCGATATACTGCGACAACCAGGAAGCTGCAGCGGTGGCATCAAATGATCTCTTCAATGATAAGAAGAGGACTATGCGATTGAGGCACAGGACGGTGAATGATCTGATAAAGACTGGAGTCATTACCGTGATTGATGTTTGGAGTCAGAAAAATCTGGCCGATCCGTTCACTAAAAGTCTCAAGCGCCAGCTGGTCGAGGACACAACAATTATGATTGGCTTGAAGACGATGTGATATTCTGTCTTTGTAATTCTACCATAAAGTTTTATGCTATTAGTTCAAAAAAAATCTACTAGGCATCTAACTTTTGGTTCAAAGAAGGACCACCGACGGAGAGAATATCTGGAACAGTGGATAGTCCTTTGAGACACTGAGGGGTTACGGACCCATAACCACTGTTGTCTACTATCTGTTCTCTTAAAAGAACAAGTCCTGTGGGAGGATGGCTTAGATGCCTTAATGAGTTCTCAGGCATTTCGAATGTCTGGTGTGCTCTACAGGAAGCACGGTAGCACAACACTACAAAGGAGCGTAAGGTCTCCATGCTACAGTGGGGTGACACCACCAAGAGGTTCCTCGGTAAGGGTAGTGCCTCGGCTTTGTGAGCCATATCACAGTGGCGTAGCACCGCATATAGGCAGGTAGCCTAATGTTGTAGAATGAAGAGTGGTAGTCAGCACTACAAAAAGGCCGGTGACCTCATGTTACAGTGGTGTGACACCACCAAGAGGTACCTAGAGTGGGTAAAGTCTCGGCTACGCGAGCCATGTCACAGCGGCGTAACACCGCAAGGAAACGCAAGGCTTCATGCTGGGTAGTTTGGCACTACAAAGAGGCTGGGACCTCATGCTACAGTGGCGTGACACCACGATGAGGTGTAGCCTCGACTTTGGGCCATGTCATAGCAGGATAGCACCGCAAGGAAGCGCAAGGCTTTATGCCAAAGGACTCTTTAAAAGGACTCTTTAAAAGGACTCACCTATAATGTATGGAAAGAGATTCAGGCCGTCTCTTGAGGATAAACTTGTAGACGCCCAAGATACATACACCGAAACCAGGCATGCACAAGGCCTTTAATGTGCAACCGGAAGCACAGCTGATGTCATTATATGAGTGAAAAAAATTGCAGTCATGGTGCAGAATTCAAGGCTTAGTCCATTCTTGTATCATACTGTTATTTGACAAATACGAAAAGATTCAAGTCGTCAGCGACATCTCTCCTAATGCATGATGGGCAGTCACTGTGAGAAACGCTCAACCCATATATTGAGATATGTGGGAGATTGTTGGTATTTTTGCCTTTAGACTAAGAAAGATAGTCCCACATTGGCTACACCAAATGGTGAGTATCTCAATATAATGCATTGCTTGTGTTGAGGTGTGCACATGAGGTGTGGTGGGGCACAAGTGTGTGCCATGTGAGAGTATTTTCTTAGAAGGAAAAAGGATTAATTCCAACAAGGATGCAAGTTAATTTTTGTTGTGCGGACTCGGACTCGAACACGGACTCCAGGTTGTCTCGTGCATGCACGGAGTGTTCGGGGGTAGGCGTGGACTGGCACACTACTATGCTGATTATGGGATGATCTAAAATATCAAACTCTATTTTTGAGTATTGGTATTTTAGTCCCACATCGGATAGGAGAAAATGTGAAGTCTCACTCCACTCTATAAATAGAGCCCCTTGGCCTCCTTTGGTAGATGCACCAAGAAGAGAGTTAAGGGAGTCCGTAAAGTCCAGGAAGTCCGTTCAAGTCTCAAATATTGACTTATGAGCGTTCCAGAAGTTCTTCGGGAACTTGCTAGTTCCTGGAAGTAGATCGTGGTGGGGCGAATCTTGCTTTGAGCAACGGTGATCTTAATCATCCCAGCAAGAACCTTTCCTCTTCTTCTTTCTTCTCTTTTCTCTGAGTTGTAACTCAGTTCTCTCCATCAGCAACTGCGATTGCGAGGAAGAACGTGAGATTTATTTTCTGATTATTGTTGCTTTTGTAATCAGATTTATATTATAGTGTTCCTCGTGGATCTCGAGAATAATCAGAAGGGGAACGTTTGTTTGAACCTCTGATCTCGATATCTAGTTCTACCATCTTTGATCAAGCCGCGGGACTAACAGGAGTCGATGTCCCAGCGGTGTTGGCTCGACTGTCGCTGGTTTCAAGCTTCACGTTCCTCCACATTTTCAACATTCCCTCTCACTAGGGGTCATATCGGATGAATGATTCTTATTTTTTCCTTCTATCAAGTTTGTCTTGTGCCCTCCAGAATAATTACCTCTACCACCGGTATAGCCTACTCTGCCACCCTTATGCCCTCTACGGCCGCGTTCGCGGTTGCTGGACTGGCCCCTCATAAGTTTCGTACAGAATCTGATAAAGTATTCCGGGTCTCCACAGTTGTAGCACCCTCCCCCTCCTGAAGGATTTGGTTAAAAACTGCTAGAGATGATTTCTTTCCCGGAGAGCTAGTGGTGCTAGGCATCAGCTTCAATCACGCTTCTTCTTGTGCCATAGCAGCAATGGCCTCCTCTAGTGATGGCAGACCGGGTTGTACGAGTAGTAATTTTCTCCTTTGCTCGAATGCTGGGTTGAGCCCCTTCAGGAACTTCATCATCGTTTGTCGCGAGATATACTCCATGACCTTTTGGTAATGTTTTGCAAATGCCGGTTCCACTTACTCATCTTCTACACCAATGTGATCATAGTGGTTGAGATCTGACCAATATTTTTTCAGCAGAGCCGCATACTCAGAAATGGTGTGATCTTCTTGGACCACCTTATCAAGTTCATCATGCAGTTGGAAGACCCTCATAAGGTTGTCCGTCCCTGAGTACATGTCTTTCAACGTCATCCAAATATCACCAACACCCTCCATTGCTTCTACGTTGTCCGACACTTGGTCGGTTAAGGAGGCTGTCAACCATCCAGCTACAACATTGTTAACGATTTTTCACATAGCAAACTTCCGTGATGAGTGATCTTCAGGTGCCTTGGTTTGGCCATTCACATAGCCCACCAAGCCTCTTGCCTTCAGAGTTCGCATCGCCTGACATGACCACTTCAAATAGTTGGAAGTACCCTCCAACTTTACTTCCAGTTTATTCAACTTCGCTATTTTGTATGGTGAAGGATCCACGTCTGTATGTGCATGACGGAAACTAGTCTCAGTCAGCCTCCTGGAGAAGAGATCGTCCACCAAAGCCTTCGTCTCTTTGGCCGTCAGCTTGTCGTAGATCGTCTCCATTATCTTCGTCTTCTCCTCTTCCATCAGCAAGGTGATGGTAGATCGAGACCGTCTTCACTTGGTCACCTTCCTCTCCACGTCTATTGTTCCTCCTTCAGCGGCAGCGGTATATTCGAGTGTCGCTGCTCATGTCCCGTGCATGGTTGCGATCGGAGAAGGGGAACGGGAGCCGGTGCTGGTGACGACGGAAGGGGGGCGGAGTTCGGCGTAGAAAGGGGGGCTGACCGGAGAGGAGGTGGGAGCGGAGGCGGAGGCGGAGGCGGAGGCGGAGGCGGAGGCGGGGCTGCTGCCGGCGGCGGGAGGAGGAGGGGTCGACGGCGGGAGGAGGAGGGATCGGCGACGGGAGAAGGGGAAGAAGGGGAAGGGATGGGGGGTCGGCGGCTGTGTTTGGAAGAGGGCTAGGGTTAGAGTTTTATGGAGAAGGGTGGCAGCTAGGGTTAGGATTTTGTGGAGGCTCTGATACCAAATAGAAATTTAGTAGAATACTTGGCTTGTTTATTATTGTTGTGGAGCTACACATATATAGCAGAGTCTAACTCCTGTCCCTATTATTCTATCCGTTGTGGGACTAAAAGTCCATTAATGCTCTCAAAACAGGATGATGGTTGATTAGCTGTTATAGCGACCAAGACTTCACCATTGATGTAGCTGGAGTTGGTGGGGAATTCTACGTGTCACGGACATGGATACGACACGACACTGAAAGGACACGTTTACACGAACACGACACCTATTTGATATGTTTATATTTGGAGTGGACATGATGTGTCCGATACATGTCTAATATTTGTCCAACACGACATTGTTCAGATTTTTGGAGCGTTGGTGCTTTCTAGGTGGGATTATTCGACGTCACCGAAACTTCTGTCGAATGATAAATCCATCAATTGAAGAGAGATATAATAGAGCAAACACAAAATCAATGAAAATAGAGAGAACAAACACAAATGTTTAACATGGTTTAGTTGGTGTGACATACTCCATAGGGGGAAGATAGGTGATACTTATACTAATTTCAGAAAGAAGAATTACAAGTGGCGACGCGCAACTCTCAAACCGTGGCCTCCCAAAATACACAAACATTATGTCAATCTTTGACCCCAAACGATCGACCAAAGTTCTCTCAATCTTTGAATAATAGATATGAATTGTACATATACAGAGGATACCACTATCCAAAAGTGCCCAACTCGTGGGGGGAGCTCTACACCCCTTGGAGGTCAGTGATGGGCTCTGGGCTTGGGCCTATTGGTCCAAGCCCTCCTCTTCCGTGACAAACATGTAATTTTTTTTTTCTTCCCCAGAAAATGTAGCAACCAGATGTTGTCGAAGTGGGCTGAAAACTGGAAAATTCGGAGGGAATTCGAGACACACACAACAAATTCTCTAGAATTTTATTGAAGAACTTGATTGAGTGATTGAAATTGACTAAAATGGGTGCTTTTAATAGGCTCACAACTTCTCTTAATAAATAAAGAAAAAAAAAACTAATGTAACTTAATTTTTCAAAAAATATATTCTAAAAGATGGGATAAGATTTAAAAAAAATCCCGATACCTAATAAAATGAAGTGCCATTAACTAACTTTTCTAAAATTATTCAGAAATTGGGTTCCGACTTCAACAACATTATTTTGACCATTAAGCTTTAGAACCAGAGAATGACTTGAACACGAAAGTTGTAGATTCGAAGTTAACTTTCGGTGCATCCAAAATGAACGTCTCTAGAGAAGTTATCGCTGATTTACCATAGTTGCGAAGTGCAATCCGAATCCAACTAGAATTTGGAGCCATCCTTCCTGTTGGACAGAATTCCACTAGAGGGTCCCGTGGGGATGGGCACGGTTCGAATCTCCCCTTGGCGTTGCTCGTCGGCCCGGAGTAAATGACACCTCAAAAAAAAATGTAAAACTAAAGACAAGAATTAAAGTAGAGATTCGAGGCACGTTACATGCTGTCCTTAGAATAGAATTTCGTCCCCATGAACACTACACTGGTTTCTAGCGGTCTATCCTCGAGATACAACAAATTCCTTCGATCCGCAGCACTGTGCACCCGGTGGTGAATCCCACGAACGATCACAACTTTTGTCCGGAAGAGGGGTTGCTTTTTCTCTCCCGTGCGAAAATATGTTCGTGTGGTTTTCGAGCGAGAGATATATTCATGTAAAATAGGTAAACTGTTTTAAATAAGTCATCTGGATCTTGTCTAGGATACCCGTTCTCTACTAATCCCTTAACGGGAGTACGTGCTTGAGAATAGGTCTGCTAGAGACCAGCAACCGAACGAGATTTAAAAAGAAAGTAAAGAATATAAAGTAATTAGAGAATTACATTTATACCTCATCCCCCATAAAATCCACCTACCTACTAAGGAGGGTAAAACATTATATGCAAAGGAGAATGACTTCCTTTCCAATGTGGGACTAAAAGAAAACTAGAAAAGAGCACTTTATTGAATCACATGTGGGTTGCTCCACAACCAACAACTCCAACACATCCTACATCACCTGAGTAGTTGGTTTGATTGAACCTAGTTTTGACTAAACGTTGGAATCAGATGAAGGTGTCTATAGATGGAACGAATTCAAAAAGACTAGTTATTTTTTTGGACATTTGGTTTCACCTTCCAACACTCTCTCCCACTATGGTCGCTTCTAGTGAAGGTGTGCCAGTATGAACTGCACCGGATTGCACTTGCTATTGGTGCCCCCTTCACTCCTTGCTATGGCGATGATCTCGAGATTCCATTGAGCACTGGGTTGACAATCTCCTCCACCTTGAAGTATTGTCTTGTAACTTAAATGCAGGTTTAGTATCATGGAGGACCGACTTATGGCCATTTGTTCTCTGGATGAGGACAAATCAGCTAATGTGAGCTCGGATACTGAAGCTATTATTATATGCGTTGAAAGAACTACCAAGATAGGGAACATACTCAAGGCAGCTTGCGACAGGTGGAAACACCTAACTCCTTCTGTGCTTCTTGTTAAGTATTTTGCTTCTCATCGTAGTGCGGGTAGACGTGCGATTACTCTAATGAAGGATGATGATGTGGTGAACATGTATGATCTCCACAAATGTCTAAAGGCGTATGTTATTGACATGCTCGTTACATCCAAGAATATGGAGGGTGGAGCACAGGCTACGGCCAGTTTCAGGTAACTTTATGGCGAACCTGCATTATTTTTTATATAGATCTTTTCCTAGGAAACATGTGTTATAGTTTGAAATTACGTATACATATCTACACATCCATTTATGCTTGCTACATAACATAGCTTCTTCTTTTATATTAGTACATTGCATTTTTGTGCTCAACTTTAACCATACCAACTCAGATCTGACACATTCTGGCCAATGAGAAAGCTTAACGTTACACATGACACGAACATCACGACATGTATTGGACTTGGAAATGGCACTAATTTTAATGTAATCATCTAATTTCATGCCAAATGTGGACACGGCATCTATTTGGCATGCTCATGCTTTCTATGGCTAAGTCCATAATTATGTTAACTTGCCATCTTGAAGGCCTCATTGAAATCATACATTTATACAACAGTTCAGAAGAATAATTGAGTCTTAATTAAAATTTGTGGTGTTTGACATACTACAGTTCCATTTTAACATGATTCACAATAGTGGCATCATGAAATTTAAACCAGTACTGAAATACAGATTCTCAGATACATTGATTATATGTACTACGGTAATGTGGAAATTCAAAATTGTTTATTGTGTTCTTGAACTCAGCTTAACATACAAAACCTTGATGTCTGTTTGAGAATGACTACACGTTAAATTACCTAAACCAGTAATTTTACCGTTCTCTCCGGCGTACTGCAGGAAGCTTAGTGAAAGCCACAATGTGAAACCAGCTCACAATCATGCTAAGGAAAATGTCTCCTTGAAACGAGCAAGAGGTGAGGAGGATTCTAAAATTTTGGAAGTAAGAACTGGACTCAAAGTGATGAAATACAGTTTGAGGGATAACTCTCATGATGACATTCTAGGAGGAGCAACGGTACAGACTTCTCACATCAACTACAGAGAAAATCGAAATACAGGGAAGGAAATAAAATTGAGAAATCTGAGGAAATTTTGGACACAAGATCTTGGCACAAAGTGGCAGGAGGGACTCCAGAGAGTAGCTCTCATGATGGTATCCCAAGAAAAATACCAGTACGGACTCATGGTGTCTCTAGAGAAAATAAAGGTTCAGGGAAAATAAACCAGAGGGGTCGTTCTAGGTGCAGAAAGAGAATTTCCAGAAGCAATTTGCCCTCTGCTTATCCAAACAATAGACAGAGCAAACCTTGTATGCTTCTCTACTTTGTCGTGCATTACTTTAGTACCTTCTGTAGGACCTTGTTCTTTTTGTACTATTCTTTTTCCTAATTAAAATTGTGTTTTTCTGCATGTGTGTTACCAATTTTAACTACATTTTGGGGGACTTGGTTTCTTTTCTGCAGCATGGAAGTTATGGTGCACTTATGTTAAGTCTTAATGCCAAGTTTTCTGTCATTACTTTAATTGAGAACCAATTTAGCTAAAGTTGTAGTACTTATATTTGTATGTTACTGTTAATCGAGAAAAACTGAAAAACTCATGCAAGAACAGTAACACAAATGAGACGGATTTTAGTGGAAAACCCAAATCGGGTAAAAGCACGGACAACAAATTGTTGTTCCTTTTTCACTATTTTCACATGTAGCCATGTAGGAGAATACAAGAGAGAACTCATAATCATATAGCGGCTAAAGCTTGCCCCCCTAAACCCTAAATAATATTTAAGGTACAGTTACAGACAAATCCCCAAAATACTCCTCTGGATACAAATGCAGTATATGTTCCAAATAAATTTGGGTCGGGGGCTCCAATCTTCAGACTTTCTACTTCGGAAAGGTCCTGAACAGTTGGTGAACTCAACCAGCTTGGGGACCAGACATTCGAGTTAGGATTCAAGACATCACATCATTGTACATAAACGGTTATAGCACCAAACTGAGCAAGAATCTGACAACTGTTTGCAATTTTACTACAAGAGAACGACTTAGTTTCTTTTTTGCAGCATATAAGTGATGGTACATTATATTAATCTTATTCCATTTTTCTGTTGTTAATTTAGCTAAAGCTGTAGGTACTGTAGAAGGTTCTAAGCACCAAGCTGAGCAACAATCCAATAACAAACATATACTCGAGAAGCTAAATCAGAACATTGTGATATCAACAAGCACAATACTAACTGACGGAGAGCTGCAAAAATTATTGAAGTTGGATTAAGTGTTTCCGTCGGACACCCCTTGTTTCGTAACTATCATGAGACCTAGCATGATTAGTGGGAGACATTTTATGGTATGTTCCTTACCTGCCTTATTTACATAGTCAGCAATGTAGTTCTGTAATAGTTGCTGATTTGTCTTATAGTTATATAATCACATTTTCTGGCTTTTTTACAAACGGGTTCTTGTAAGATGAAATGGCTACTCCATTAATTGCACACAAGTTCTTTTAAGATGAAAAATGAAGCAAAAATTGATCAGCTTAGCCCAATTAGTGAAGATGGCAAATTTTGAGTTCACGTTCAGTGGAAATCATGGAAAGTTCTCTTACCTGTACAATTAGTTAGTAGCTCAAGTTATTAAGTGTATAACTTTGAGGGGATACTTAATCATGTTAGTTTGGATGAAAAATAGAGTTCCCAACTAGCTTCATCAAGGCACATTAAGTTGAGATTATATATTGGAGTGTTCTTTCATCTTGCTTTCACGATCTTCCTTTTCTTCCTTCTCGACGTTGTCATTGAGGGTCTCCTTATGCATGTGCACTTTTAAACTTGGTTTGGAGATAGTAAAATGTTGCTTCCAACTTGCTTATATGAAAGTGTTGGGTTTGTATCTTGTATCGAGTCGAGCACCCAGGGGTGCTTGCCATGGTGTGTTCTACGTGCCGGCTTTCTTTCCCTTTATGTATAAAATCATCTATTGATATTTTTACATTTGAGGATTTTCTACTTTTTAATTTTTCGTGCGGCTCTCTTGGATACTTTCTTCGGATGCATGGTCTTGTTTTGGACACAACATAGACACTCCAAAAATACACAAGGACAAACCTAAATTGGTCTCGTGTCTATGTCAAGGTGTCTATCGAGCCGGGCCCAGACTTGACCGGGTTTGACCGGTTCTGGGCTGGGCCAGTTCGGAGAAGAAGACGAGCCAGGTCGGGAAAACCTAAACCCAAATCCAGCTCGGCCCATAAACCGGGAATTAGAGAGCCGAGCTTGACTGGGCTGGGCTCGGGTCGGGCTTGGGTCGGTCTCGGGCCGGTCTCGAGTCTGGTCCAGATTGGCACGTGGTAAATTAAAAAAAAAAAAAAAAAAAAAACAAAATAAATGATCTTTGGCCTTAAAAAAAATGGCTACAATATAAAAGAGGTATTTCATGTCAATATTTTAAATAATTTTCAATATATATTTCTTGCTACATAAGTCGGTGTTTGTTGATACAACTTATGTTTGGGTTTTTATTTTCAACGTCTCTTCAAACTTTCTTTGTAATACCACAAACCAAGTTTGTAGTGATGTTGAAAGCATAAACTCAAACATTAGGCGGATAACAAAATATACAACTTATGTTTGAGTTTTTTGTTTTCAACTCTTCAAGCTTTCTTTGTAATACCACAAAGGAATCTTGTAGAAAGGTTGAAAACAAAAATTCAAACATAAAAATATATATCTATCTAACAAAAATATAACATATTGAAAAATGATATATTTTTTCAAGAAGACGCAAGATACTAGATACAATTGTTAAGATGCCTATGTAGAATTTCTATGCCACAGTTAGGTTTCTATTGATCATTTTCAACAAAAATGACCAAAATATCCTTGATTAACGATCAGAATGGCTAGAATTTGGCAAAAATACCCCCCATCATATTAATATGGCTGTTGGGAGGTTTTTCTTAACCAAAATATCCCTCCTAACGTTTTAATAACGAATATATTAGGTGGTATTTTGGTAAAATACTCCAAAATTGGGGGGTGTGGGGGGGGGGGGGGGGGGGGGGGCGCAAATTAACCGGGCCTGGACCGGACTTTTCACTAACCGGGCCGGGTTGACCAAGTTGCGGGGGGTGGCAAACCAGGTTCGGCCCTGGTTTTCGGCCGGGTCGGGCTATCGGGTCGGAAAATAAAACCAGCCCGATATACTGTGGGCCGAGCCTGGTCAGTCCGTTGACCGGACCCAAGTTTGACCGAACCGGGCCCAGGCCGGGTTCCGGGCCGCCCGACCCAATTAACTCCTTGATGTCCATGTCTCTGTGTCTTTCATCGTGTGCGTACAACATAGAACTTAGTTGTCCTTATCACAAAAAGAACAAAGAACAAGAAATATGTGAGATATAAGACACTTTAACTTTGTATTGCAATTCTTATACAATTAACTTGATTTGTTGAACGCCAACCACAAGTGGGGGCTAGTAATATGAACTCAATATATATTATGTTGCCTTTGTTTCCTACTACCGCTATCTTTCTAGAACATAGAAACAACTTGACTCTATTGATGCTTGTTTGTTTGCTTGATTTTCATGGTAGTATGAAGTATAAAACATTTTGAAATTGTTGCTCGATCGTGCTATTGCTTTATTTCACAGTAACAATAATTCGTTCTTGTTTGTAGACTGTTCCTTATAAGTTTAGGGAACACCTTTCTTCTAGACGACGTTATATTTCTCTCCAAGTTCCAGGTTGTAAAACAAAGTGGAAGGTCAAATTTGTGGGTAAGGGTTTTTCTTATAGCTGCTGGAAGGCCTTTGTCCTTGACAATAATTTGGAAGAAGGCGATCTCTGTCTTTTTGAGCTGATCAGTAAGCAAAGAGAAATTGTCATGAAAGTTACCGTCATCCATGCAGTAGACAACAATTCTAAGAGAAAAGTGTCCCAGAAAAGAGAGGAGTTTAAGGATCATGAGGAGTTTGTAGTCGTTAGATCTCTCTGCGAAGTGTCTGGGCATGGTTCTGCTAGTACCTCTCAAGATGATATTTCACAAGAACTACGTGTTCCTCACAATATCTCCAGAGAAAACCAAGATGCAGAAAATGGGAATCACAGGATTGGATCAAGCAGCAAAAAGGCTTCTCCCAGAAGAAACAAAGTCTCTGCTTATCCAGAGAACATGCAGGATGAAACAGGTAAGTCTGTTTGCATTATCTATTCCAACAATACTTGGGACAGAAGATTTTTTTTTTGAATTATGTTGAGCATCGTAAACCTAAGGCTGTGACTGACTCTAAAGAGGACCTTAATTTCCGTCTTGAATTCTACAGTGATCACTTATGGCCTTGTTAGTTCTTTTTTCGTTTATTTGTCTTGTATAACTTTTAAGCATATTCATACAATATACAACTTATAGATCTATATTTGAAAGTTGAGCGCACACAATTCTCATATCCTGATGGTCTTATACAAAAATCTTATCATTACTTACAATTTGATTTTGAGTGCTTATACATTTTGCTAAGCTTATACCCTTTTACAGGGCCATATTATTTATTTGAAAGCAAGAGGCTTTACCGCTACGCAATGAGGGCACCCATTACAGGACCATCCTCTTGATATCTACAATCAATCCCCCTTTAGAGCCAGATTTATATTGTAAATATTTGTGTTCTTTCTGTTGTATGTCTTGAATATATTTATATTAAAGCTTAGGCCATTTGTCATTATTTGAACTGAGTTTTATTTAGCTAAAATTTTCACTGTTGTAGAAGGTTCCACGTATCAGTGTGAGGATGAGATTAAAGTCAAGGCGCTAGATCATCCAAACATTTTGATGGAAAGACTAATTTGTGTTTTCTGTTGTATGTCTTCAATATGTTTTATACTAAAGTTAGGCCATTTGTCAGTATTTGAACTGAAATTATATTTAGCTAAACTTTTCATTGTTGCAGAAGGTTCAACATATCAGCGTGAGCAAGAATCTGTTGACGAGAGTAAATTCAAGGCGCTGGATCATCCAAACATATTCAGACCAAGACATTTAGAACTGAAGGATGAAGACAAAATGAAGTTGTTGAAACTTCTTCCTGCAGTTCGGTTGGAGAACCCTTGTTTCATATCTTTTATACGACACTGCATGCTTGTTGGATGGAAATTCATGGTATGTTCCATGGCTGCTCTAAGTTCTAACCAGTTGGTGCAGTAGGTCTCTGCATAGGCTACATATTTAACCTTTTCTAATACAATTATTTTTTCATGATCTTTTCCACAAGCCTTCAAAGAGAAATATGTTTACTATGAAGTACCATCCCTCGTTAAAGTAGTTGCTACGACACCAAAACTTAGAGGGTTGGTGAGGGACGAGGGTTATATATTTATATTATTAAACATGCCCTTACAGGTCGAAGGCACATTTTCTACGGGTCGAGTGTTGGATGCATGTAGTCGTATGCACACCAAAGAGATAGAACCCTTATTGCTCTGGTACCATTGGTACCATGTGGAGGTCCCTACCACTACACCAAAACTCTAGAGTGTTGGTGAGGGATGAGGATTAAATATATTTATTATTTGACATCCTTTCCAAAAGTATTTATGCAAGATTTTGTCTTTACACTTGTTAAGGTCTTAATCCATCATGTCATCTTGAAAGTAAATCATATTACAACCGGTGGTGTTTCAAATTCAGCTCTCCTACCTAGACAAATAGTGACTTAACCGTCTAAACCATCCCCAAGAGCACTTCTTAACCTTTTCAGCAATTAAAAATTCCTAAAAAAAATAAAATCCAATAATCTTAGTCATATTCCCAAAGACTAATGATTATCTAATTTCTCCACTTAACAATCTTGTCTGATTGACCTCATTTTGAATAAGATTTCAATTTCAGAATAATTCTAGCTTATTTCACAAGAGCCATTATATAAGAGTAATAGTGCAAAGGTGTGGCTTGTAGTTGTAGTGGTGGCTCGTGTTCAATTGTGCCGAGTGCGGGACAAGCTCGGAAGGCGAAGGCATCAAATCGGCATAAAAAACAGTGCTCAAAATGAGTCAAGGTGCTGTTTGGTTGTTTGAAAGTGTAGGTGGAAGTGGGAAAGTAACCAGATTTTCACACAGAGAGAGAGAGAGAGAGAGAGAGAGAGAGAGAGAGAGAGAGGAGTTCTGCAGTTTGGATGAAGTTGGATTTGTAGACAATGTGTTGTCATAATTGTTTCCAACTTCTTGTCCCCTGCATATCGGTTGCAAGATGAGGCAATTCCATCTCTGTTTTTTGGGGCGGATGGGGGCAGAAGTGGACGTGTCTTTTTTTAATTAAAGGTTAATATTAAGTATTAATTTATAATAAGTTAAATAATTAATAATAGTACTTAGTTATCAATTTAGCTAAATATTAATTTCTAATAAGTTACATAATTAGTTTGCAAGCACAAACACTCAAAAACTTTGGGATATCATCAGACACCACAAACACCAAAATATAGTGAAGACATCAAAAAATAGTGAAGACACATTAAAATAATGCACAATACTAATATTATTTAATACATTATAAAATAGTTGGTGATATTAATTGTAAGTACTTAAATTAAAAAAGTAAAATAATTAATCTTAATAAATAATTAACAATTTAGTTCAATAATTTATTACTTGTTTATTATTATAATTCAAATTGTTTACTTTTCCACATTCGTATTAACATACAAACACAGAAGTGTGAATTTGTCAACTACCAAGATATAAAATACCATTTATCCAAACATTGAAAATAGTTCTAGCAGACAAGAACTAGGATGAAACTCAAAAGTATATACATTTCACTTCCATGGGACCAGATTATAAGTTTACCATATTCTTCGTTTTTTTTTGTTTGATTCTGCGGTCACAAGTTAACCATATTCTTCGTTTTTTTTTGTTTGATTCTGCGGTCACAAGTTTACCATATTCTTGTAGAAGTTCATGGATTTATTATGATTAATACTGCTGATAACAGATGCTTCTAACATCAAACAAAATTTATCTTTTTTATTGTATCTTTTTCTTCGATCCCCTTGCTTGTTTATCTAAGCCTTTTCCCGTAGTGCGTTTGGCTATGGAGCATAAGATATATCCACAACATAATTGACAAAGTTCTCATGACCGGATGTCTAACCTGACATCGTGCCTCTATAACCTATATGTTGGTACCATATTCCTAGCCATGGTAAATACATGGCATGGGAAGGCCATGTCATAAAACTTAGACAATTGACATATAGGCAGACCTACCATTGTGTATTATGTAGTTTAAGCTTATGCAACCAAGGAGCACCCTGCAAATTCTCCTAGACTCTAGAAAGGTATAAACAAAGAGGTAAGCCGATACAATTTTCTCCTTGGAAATTGCATTCATTTCTTGACACACTACACCAAAGAGTGAAAGGAACGGCATTCCGGTGATCTCCTGGTTTGTTCTTGTTTCTAACATACTAAAACATTTGTTTTAGTAGTTGCTTTGCTTGCTATATGTAGTGCATGCATGATAAACATGAACGCTGATGTTTGCAGAGTGTACCTACTGCCTTCCGAGGAACTCGTCTTCCTGCTCAGTCTTGTCCTATTGAATTCCAAGTTCAAGGTTGTGAAAGGAAGTGGGCAATCAACCTTTACATCAACAAAAGACTAGGCGGATTCTCAGGACGAGGTTGGAATTGTTTTGCCCACGAGAATAATCTGCAAGAAGGGGATATCTGTCTCTTTGAACTGGTCAAGCCAACTGAATTTTCCTTCGTAGTTCACATCGGCCGAGGTGGAGAACGCCGTTTGACAGATATAATCACTGGTTTCTGACACGCGGGTCAAGTAGGAGCATGTTTTTGTATATATATCCGTATCGTACTCTAATGTAATATAAGGTGGTTTCTTTATGGATCTACTGCTGTTAAATTGTAAACCAAAATGGAAGTGGCAACATTTTGGACTTGCTTCTAGCAGCTGCTTCATATCTGATAACATAAGAACTATCTTACTAGTATAGTTACTAATCAATTGTGTAATGGAAGTTAATACACATGTTTCCTATTTTCTTTGCTAGTCATGCTTCATAATATCACATGTTCGAATGAAATATTGACTCAATCCATGGGCAGTGAGTATTTAGTACTCATCATGGATTCCTCCAAGTTGCAGGTTGGCAAGTTGTGAAGTTTGTTGTCAAGTGATGAGATTTCTAACAAAGGTTGGAAATGCTTGCGTATCGACAATAATTTGCCAGGAATATCTGCCTTCTTGAGCTGCTCAGTATAAATAAAGTAAAAATGTCACAGATAGTTCTGCGCTGGCCAAGCTGCTGAACACCTGTTGTAAGTGATGTAACCATGATTTGCTACATGTGTACATGAGTACAAGGGAGAAGGAACTGCTTGAGATCCTAGTCTTTTACTCCCTGCATTTTGAGCATATATATTTGGAAAATGGTTTCTTCTGAGGATCTCTTACTCTGGTATACCTATTCTAGTGAAGTTTGTTATTCCCAGGGCGTGATTTT
Source organism: Iris pallida (assembly GCA_029216955.1). Classification (NCBI taxonomy): domain Eukaryota; kingdom Viridiplantae; phylum Streptophyta; class Magnoliopsida; order Asparagales; family Iridaceae; genus Iris; species Iris pallida. Next base: position 10,601,261 of record JANAVB010034616.1, on the reverse strand, counting down.
AAGATGAAAAACTGAATTTAGCGCAACATTCAAGGAAGGTGCACAAAAGATATCCCGGGGGATTCTGAGAAACGAAATCAAATAAAACACTTCAAAGAAGGCACAAATGATTTCTAGCAGCAACAACGAAACTTCACAAAACTTTTCTGATTAGATTAGAGAAGATCTCGTTTAGAACGAGTTAGAAGTGGAGAAGAAATGAGCGGAAGAAGAAGTGAACAGAATGGAGTCCTGCTGGGGTGACGGATCACCGGAGCTCAAAGCTAGATTCGTCCCACACGAACAGCTTCCAGGAACCAGCAAGTTCAGAGAAGAACTTCAGAACATTATGCTCTTCTGACTCCTCGGATAGAGGAAAGACTCCTCGGATGGTGCGAAATGGCGTTGTTCCTCTCTTCTCTGCTCTTGTGAAATTCATAAGGAAATTATATAGAATGAACTTGTAATCTGAGAGAGAAGAGAAAGACTTATATAGGCGCGCGCAGTAACCGCCCAGTAAGCAAAGCGTTCGGGACGTGGGAAAAACTGTTCCCGAACGTTTCGTAACCGTTCAAATCGTGCACTGACACGACTGCGCCAATTGGCGCACAACGCGCGCCACCTGCACTAATTGCATTAACTGTGCCAAACGCGCACACCTCGCTCTGCACGCACTAAGCGCCAACTGATCGTGCGAACGGTTCGCGCGATCGACAACACGAACGTGTGCACGATCGGCAGCGCAGAGGCTCGTGCAACTAGCACAACTTAAGCGTTGTGCGCGAATTGATCGTGCGAAATGGCGCACGAACGACAGCACGAGCTGTAGCGCAAACTGGTGCGCGAACGACAGTGCGAACGGTTCGTGCGATCTTCAGCGCGAACGGTTCGCGCGAACGGGTGCGCGATCGGCAGCGCAGAGGCTCGTGCAACGAGTGCAAATTAAGTGCACTATGCGCCTAGCGACGTGCTAAGTGCACGCCAACAGAATGTCACATTACTCCTCATGAGCCCATAAGCCCGAGTCCGAGTCGCTAAGCCCCTACGGGGCTTAGCTCCAATGGAATAAATTCTAAGAGCATGACAAAAAGCATTAATGCTTAATTGTTGAGTTAGCCTTCTTCCTACTAGGAAAACACTCCCACATGGCACCCATGTGCCTCTCTACAACCACATATGCATCTCTCAACAAGCAAATCTATATAAAGAGATACCAACCATTTGGCCTAGGCAATGTGGGACTATGTTTCTAGTGCTAAAGGCCAAAAACAACAACAATTCCCTACATATCTCTTTATATGGATTTGAGTGTTCCCCACAGTGAATGCCAACATACATTAGGATAGATGTCGATGACGACTTGAATCTTTCCGTATGAGTTAAACAACAATATGATACAAGAATGGACTAAGCCTTGAATTCTGCACCATAGCTGCAATTCTTTTCACTCACACAATGTAGTCACATGTGCTTCTGGCTGCACATTAAAGGTCATGTGCCAGCCTGGTTTCGATGTATGTATTTAGGGCGTCTACAAATTTACCCTCAAGAGACAGCCTGTTATCTCTGTCCATACACTCTAGGTGAGTTCTTCATTAAAGAGACATGGCATGAAGCTTTGCGCTTCCTTGCGGTACTACACCGCTATGACATGGCTTAAAGTCGAGGCATTACCCCTACCCGAAAACCTCATCGTAATGTCATACTACTGTAGCATGATGTCACAAGCCTCTCTGTAGTGCCAAACTATCCAGCATGAAGTCTTGCGCTTCCTTGTGGTGTTACGTCACAACGACATGGCTTGCGAGGCCGAGGCTTTACCCCTACCTGGGTACCTCTTTGTGGTGTCGTGCCACTGTAATATGAGGACATTGTCCCCTTTGTAGTGCTGTCTACAACTCTTTAATTTCAACATACAGCATTAGGCTACCTGCCAATTTACGGTGCTACGCCGCTGTGATTTGGCTCGCAAAGTCGAGGCATTACCCCTACCTGGGAACCTCATGGTGGAGTCACCCCACTGTAGCATGGAGGTGAATCACTCCTTGTAGTGCTGTGCTACCGTGCTTCATGTAAAACACAATATGCATTCACTCTGCCTGAGAACTCATTAAGGTGTTTAAGTCATCCTAAACACATGATCCGTTTTTCACAGAAAACATATAGTAGACAAAAGTGGTTGTAGGTCTGTATCCTTTCCATGTCCCAGAGGACATGTACCCACTGTTTCTGATATTTTCATAGGATTACAATAACACAATATCATAATGCCTTCAAGCCCATTTTACTTGCTGTGCTTTCGACCAGTTGGCGCTTGAGGCCCTTTGTGAACGGATCTACCAGGTTCTCCTGACTCCGAATATCAATCACTGCAATAATATCTCTCTTGATGAGATCATGCACTGCCATATGCTTCAACCGCACAGTTCTCTTCTTTCCGTTGAAGATGTCATTTGATGCCACCGCAGTAATCGCCTGGTTGTTGTAGTATATAGGTATCGCCAGTATCTATGCCCCAACTACTGAAAGATTATACATGAGCTCCCAAAGCCATTCTGCTTCATCTGTTGCGAAATCTAGTGCAAAGAATTCAGATTCCATGGAAGAACGAGAGAGCATAGTCTGCTTCTTCAACTTCCACGATATAACAGCTCTACTTATTGTGAAAATGAATCCACCTGTGGATCTCTCGCTCTCCACCTCTGAGCATCAACTCGCATCACTGAAGCCTTCTACTACCAGCGGATCTTCGTTGTAGTGCAGTGCATATGTCTGAGTCTTCTAGAGATATCTCATTACCCGTTTCACATCTTGTCACGTCTCGCTCCTGTAGGAGCTATCGTCCTCGCTAAGGCATGATGCCACGTGACCCTAGATTTGTGCTCATGTAAAGCGGGTTCCATAACGGTCGATTACAAGCTAAGCGACGGGGTCGTCGCACAGAAGTCCCAAGCAGAAATATTGATTAATACTGTAGAGCCTAAAAATCAAGTTGCGCCATGTATTTACTACTCAGTGATCAAGTTGCGCCCTAAAAATCAAGCTGCGCCACTATTTTGAAGCTCAAAGATCAAGTCGCGCCACTGATCAGGTTGCGCCTGATATCAGACTGCGTCCAATTATGTTGTGCCAAAATCTACGTATCATCTGACACTTAATGGCCATCATTACCTGACAGCACTGACAACTGACAAATACAGTGAACGAGAAAAATCTTTTCGAATCCTTTGAATTGTGTCGCTCGAGGAGATTGGACTTACAGCTGTCCTGTACATCTTGTGAGTTGCGCCTAGGCACAATCCAGACAAGTTTCTTAGTTGCGCCTAGGCACAATCTGAACGACTTCTTCTCAAAAGCTGCCACATATCTAAGCGCAGTCTAATCAGGCACAATTCAACTTTTTGACTGAAGCTCGTACAACCTGATAAAGTTGAGACAATTTTCATTTCGAAAGCAGGATCACGTGGCACACATGTCACTAATCTCTCAAGACGTGTCTACTATCCTGTACACGACCACACGTATCTCAATCACATGATGCCACGCGTCTAAATACAGTTAGTACACGACTGATAACTGAATAAAAGTTGGCGCAACAGGAGGTTGGCACAACCCAATGTGGCACAACCCAGCCTCGCGCACATCAGAATAACTGCTAAAACAGTTATTTCCTGAACTCTATAAATAGAGTTTCCAATCATTGTTAAAGGATTAAGCACAGAGATCAAGAACTCTTGCAAAATTGCTGCTGCATTCTCCAGAGGCTCTAGTCTTCAAGTTCACATAGTCCAAGGGATAAAGTGATCGTCTTCTGATCAGATTCCTACAGTTGTACTTTTCCAGAATTTATTGTACTTTGTACGATTCTTTCTCATGTTTGGAATAAACTTTTTGTTGCTTGCAAACAAAATGACGAATCTGCTGGGGACGACTTTCTCCTCCGATGAGAAGGTGACAACTCAATGTGATACGGCGTCGATCGGCAAGACGCAGAAGACTCTGGTTGTTCAGGTCAACCAGACAGCCTACGAGAATATGATCAACACCAAGAGCAACAAGCGCACTATGGCTATCGCCAAGAACAGGACTGTGTGGACTCCTAAGTCTCCTGCAGTTGCTGTTGCCCAGGTGCAACTTGAGTGCTCAGTGCCCAAGGCGCAATCCGCCTCAGTGGCTCAGGCACATTCTGCTGCCTGGGTGCAATCCACTCTTCCTGCTGCCCGCGCGCGGTCCACTACTCTCTTTACTGCCAAGGCACAGTCTGTTCAGGCCGGTGTTGAGGCGCAGTCTACCTATGTTGCTGCCAAGGCGCCACCAGTAGCCTATATTACTAGGGTGCAACCAGTAGCCCGTAGTGCTATGGCGCAACCTAAGCAACCAGTGACTCAAGCGCAGTCTGCTGCTCTAGCGCAACCCAAGGGAACTAGTCTTTTGGCTATTCCCTCTCCCAATTCTCAAGTTCTAAACTTGGAGAAACAATGCTCTAGTACTAACACTAGACAGAACAAAGGGAAGAGTCCTCTGACATTTCCTCAACTGACGTAACCTGTGCCTAAAGTGATCCCACAACAGAACAGAGGGAAACGCTTCTTAGCTAACCCTCTACAAAATAAAGGAAAGCACCCTTTGGTCTTTTCTAAAACTTTTCTGATCTATGACTCAGAGGAAGGTATATCAGATTCTATTCCTTTAAGCAGAGGTCTTCAGATCTCTGATATCGAAAAGGATACTGATCAAAGAGGCATCTTGCCTACCCCTATGGGGTCTAGTCAAGATCTTTCCACCTTGCAAATTTTAAGATCTATGTAAAGAAAATTGAGGGTATCACAAACAGAGACACCTGGAGCAGAATTTTCTGATTTACGCGCTTATCTCAATAGGCGTCAACCAATATTAACTTTGGTGAAACGCAAGAACCCTATGCCAAAGGCCAATCTGTACCAGAAGCCAAAGTTTGAAAAGAAGGACCCAACCACTTATGCTAATGAGTTGAGTACATCTTTGTACACTCAGGGAACTAAACATTTGAAGAATAGGAGACATGTTCCTAACATCATTAAGGAATATGTTCTTCCGACTTCTTCTTGTCCTGTAGTTGTAACTGATCTTCGACAACGTCTTACACAAAGACAGAATATTACAGGGATGTCTCCCTCACTTCCAAATCACTCTTCAGATCGCCACTGCCTTCATGAAGTCGTCATCAACTGTTGTTGCCAATCGGCTCGACGATCTGTCTTCGATCGTCTAAACTATGCTTCAACTTCCGAACATATAATAGAAGATGAAGACGAGCTATTATATGCTTCTGTCAATATGACTTCTCAAGACACTGGGGGTGGGAAATGTCCAAGACGTAATGCATCCCGAAATTCCAGTCAGCAATATTTGGATTGGATTCATGCATCCAGTGAAGGTATCTTTCAAGACACCAGATCAAGAAATCGAAATTTGAACCAAGGTTTCTTTAATCAGGAAGATCTCCCCATCGCTCATCTAAGAGAAGACTCTTTTTCAGAGTTTGATGCAGATAGTGAAAGTTCTGAACAAACTATCTCATCAATGGCAGCAAGAGAAGTAACGGCATATACCGTTACAGAAGATCAAGATGCCTTTACTTCAGGAGCAACGAATTGTTGCACTAGAAAACAAATTGAAGACCATGGCAGAAATGGTTGCAAGTATGCATACAATAATCGTGGCTCAACATACAGTGCCACCGATTATAAACCCTGCTACAAATACTGAGCTCATAGCATCTTCTGTACCTGTTAGTCTGGGGGTACCGCCTCCTCAGGTTACTTCTGTGCCAATTCAAACTGATCCCAGTCAGTCTGGTGCTGGGGGTGATAATTATCACGCTGTTCCTCCTCCCAATACTTTTAACCAGCCCACCAATTCCCAAACGTCAGGGGAAGCTAATGAGGCTGTAAAACTCTTACGCACTCAATTTGAGGCCTTCAAGCAGAAAGATGGTCTACAAAGATTGGACATAAAGCAACCATATCCTACAGAGTGGAAGGAGGTTCCATTTCCTCCTAAATACAAGCTTTCGACTATTATGCTGGTCGATGGCAGCACTTCTTCAAGTCAGTACATTAATCACTTTGAGGTGATGACTGACCAACTACAGCCAAATGATGCTCTCCTTACTAGAGTGTTCGTCGGTTGTTTAGCCGGCGCAGCATACGACTGGTATCGCAGTTTGCCTGATGGTTGCATCACTTCTTTTGTTGGTTTCAAGCAAATATTCTTGGAACTATTTTATGAGGGAGTCAATGACATGACAATGTCTGCCCTCATTAAGATTAAACAAAGGCACAATGAATCTACGGAGAGTTTTATTGAAAGATTCTGCCGAGAGGCACTCAAAATGCCTTTAGAAACTCCATCTGCTGTAACAATAGACACTTGTAAATCAAACTCGTTGCCTATTATCAGTATGTGGACAGGATCTACACAATTCCAGGATTGGCCTTCTTTTATTGTGAATGCCAAGGCGGCAGAAGTCAGTGCCGAAAAGTTCAAACAGTTAGGAGTTCAGATGACTCATCCTAACCAAGACGAACATTCTATACCCGGGGGTAATAATCGCCAGAATAACCGCAAAGGTAAAGAAACACTGGCCATCAATCTCAAAGGCAAAGAGTCTTTGGCTGTCAATGTTACTCAGACGGCATCCACTCCATCAGCACCACCGCCAAAAATAACTCGTCCAAAAGAAGAGTATTCTTTCGATGAAGATAATACTTTGAGCATCTTCGATTGCTTAATCAAAAGCAATAAGCTTCAGCTGCTAGAGGCAAAATGGCCAAAAGAAGTGGGTAAAATCGATCACCCTAAATACTGTGTTTATCACAGATTTATAGGGCATCCAACCAGAGCATGTTATGTATCCAAGGACAAAATTCAGGAGTTGGTCAACTCTGGAGCAATTACTCTTCAGCAAGACGAGAAGACGGTGACTGCCAATATCGTTTCTGTACAATTTGGTGACTTTCCACCATAACTTGTATAAGATGGTGTTGTCCCCATTCCAAGGACTACTCTTGAGATCGTGAATCTTCCACCTCCCCAAAATGAAGGTCTTGTTCCACTATCGACTGACATAGGAGAGATTATGTGGATTCATCCAGATCTGGTGGCAGATTTTGAAACGCCTTCCTCTTATAAATAAAAAAAACACTCCAAAGCTAAATCTAAAAGCTGCAACATGGTATCCTTTGAACAAGTAGCAGAAAAAAAAATTCTAATGGGCACTAGATCTGGAAAACCCTATCTTCGAGAATATCCAGAAAATCAAGAGAATCTTGCTCCATCTCCTGATGCTCCTTCTACATCATCTTCTCCTGCGAAGAATATACCATCTACATCCCCGCCGGTAGCTGAACCAACTCATTCTAAACCTACGTCAACAGATAAGGGAAAATAACATGTTTGCTTTGACAAAGTATTGAAAAAGTCCTCGTCTCTTGGACTTGAAAAACTATATAACTTTAATATATTGGCTCAATTGGCCAACACTCCAGCGAGATTGTCAATCTTTGAACTCTTACGTCTCTTAAAAGAAATTCGAGAAACGTTAAGTGAAGCTTTGATGCAGGCTGATGCTTGTCTTACTCTTCTCAAGAAGCCTGAAAAGGAGTCAGTCAGTTGTGCACATTGTCATAGTATATTTGAATTAATGCCCAATATTACTTTTACACAAGATGACATGTTGTTAGAAGACAATCGTCATGATCGTCCTCTCTATTTCACGGGGTATGTGGACACCATGAAAGTCGATCGTATTCTGATTGACCCAGCATCATGCCGAAGTCTTTGCTGGATGCTTTGAAGATCCCAGTGCATAACCTTTCTACAACCATCATACCATCCTGGGGTTCAATCAAGGAAGAAGTGAACCTTTGGGGAAGATACGCCTAAAACTTCAAATTGGCAATCTTCGTACAAAGGTAATTTTCTATGTTATTGACAATCATGGCTCATACAATACTTTGTTAGGAAGACCATTCCTCCATGAACACAATATTGTACCTTCTACTCTCCACCAATATTTCAAATATGTGGATGGTAATGGAGAAGTCCAAAAAGAGGTTGCAGATCTGAATCCTTTCAAAGGAGTTGAAGCATACTGCAATGATTCTCGTATGTACAAGGAGGAATTCATGAAGGTGGTACTAGCAATGGACACAGATGAAGAACAAAAAAAATGTGCCGAATGATACTCTGGTGATCCCGGTCAAAGGACGTACCTCCTGTCCTCAGTCTTCCAAACCACTGACTATCTATCTTCCTTCCCATGAGAAGTAGCCTAAGGGTGATAGTCAGGAATAAAGGGAGCTCACCTCTTCTGAGCCGCTTATAATCGACCTTCGTCGTAAGAAGCCCCCTCCTCCTTCTCGTTCTTCTTCTCCCCCTCTTATCATCAATCTGACTATGCCTGCTAAGGCTAAAGTTTCTGTTGTAAATGATGCTATAAAAATCAATAAAGCATCTTCTTTACAATATACTGATGTCTCTTACTATACTCAGTGTTATTTGGATATGCTAGATAGTTTTAAACCACTTACAATAGAAGTTGTACCATCTCTACGAAATGTGATATCACTGGATTCAATACAAGAGTCGTACTTCTTAGTACCGTCTCGAAAGAAGGATGAAAAGCCTATATTCTTCAATAAAAGAGAAGAACCAAAAAATCATGCTCTATAATGATAATAGAGATGATACAGGAAGACTACAATTACGTCGCTATAGTCCACAATCCAAAGCAATCATCTGCAAAATGGGCTATGATTTTAGAACAGGCCTCAACAACTGTAAAGGAAGACGAACTTCTCTTCGTATTGCTATTCCAAAAGGAAAATCACAACAATACCACAGTAAAACAAAGCGAGGACTAGGTTATGCTTCACCACTTCCAACTCCAGAACCTTTCAAATATGATGAAGAAGAACGATCTAACTCTTCTGATTCTATCTCATAGGATTCTGATACCAGCATTGGTCATGTTCATATGGTGATAGTATCTTCTAACATGGTGTCTGTCAAATTTTCGGAAGATGACGAAGATGACATTGAGGAAGCTTCTGAAATGAACCCTTGGGCACAAAGGATGGACAATCAGTGGGAACTTCATTTTGAACAACGAGAACCACCTACTGAAAATTAATTAGTCCAAATCGATATTGGAGAGAAGGGCATATCACGACCAATCTTTATTAGCAAAAATCTCTCAGAAGATGATAAACAAGAATTAATTCACCTTATTCATGAATATATTGATGTCTTCGCCTGGAGTTATGAAGATATGCCGGGATTGGATCCTCAAATTGTAACTCACAAGCTTAATATCTTGCCAAATGCCAAGCCGGTCAAACAACAACAATGACAATTCAAGCCTAAAATAATGGATGCAATTTATGATGAAGTCAAAAAGCTTATAGCATGCGGTTTTATCAGAGAAGAACAACATTCTGACTGGGTAGCCAACGTTGTTCCAGTCTTGAAGAAAATCGAAAAGGTTTGAGTTTGCATAGACTTTCGGGATCTCAATGATGCTTGTCCTAAAGACGAATTCCCTCTCCCAATTACTGATGTCATGATCAACAATACATGTAGATTCGAACGAATTTCTTTCATGGATGGATTTTCTGGATATAATCAAATCCGAAAGAATCCTGAAGATAAAAAATATACTTCGTTTCGTACTCCTCGTGGAGTGTACTGTTATACCGTCATGCCATTTGGTCTTAAGAACGCAGGTGCAACTTACCAGCAGGCTATGAGTACTATCTTTCAAGATCATCTGCAAAAGACTGTCGAATGCTATGTTGACGATATTGCTGTCAAAAGTCGTCTCAAGGAAGATCACATTCAAGATTTAAGATCTATCTTCAATATAATGCGCCAGCATCAACTCAAAATGAACCCCACCAAGTCTTTCTTGGGTGTCTCTAGTGGCAAATTTCTCGGCTTCGTCATTACCTCTAAGGGTATACACGTTGATCCAGAGAAGATCAAAGCCATTCGAGAGATGCGTCCTCCAGACAACCTAAAAGAGCTACGAGGATTTTAAGGTCGACTTGCGTACATCAGGCGGTTCATTTCGAATTTATCTGAACGTTGCAGACTATTTACTCAGTTAATGAAGAAAGGTGTATCTTTCGTTTGGACGGAAGAATGTCAACGAGCATTTGATGACATAAAGCGGTATTTAATGAGTCCACCGATTCTTGTACCACCGATCTCAGGAATACCCTTTTTAATGTATGTCCGGGCAATGGACTATTCATTGGAAGCTTTGCTGGCTCAGAAGAACAAGAAAGGTCATGAACAAGCCATCTACTACCTTAGTCGAACATGATTGGAGCTGAACATCGTTATAGTCCGGTGGAGAAAGAATGTTTAGCCTTAATGTTTGCCGTTCAGAAGACAAGACATTATATCATAGGCCAAACTATTCATGTCATATCCTGGGTCAATCCTCTTCGAGTCTTAATGAAGAAGCCAAGTACACTCAATTCTAGGCTTGCCACATGGGCCATATTATTAGCACAATATGATATGGTTTATGTTCCTCAAACGTCTATGAAAGGCCAAGCACTTGCTGACTTCTTAGCAGCTCATCCTGTTCCTGAAACATCTAAACTCTATGACGAGATTCCAGACGAAACATTGGAATCAAATATGATCTCAGAAGAGTTTTCTACTTGGCGGTTGTTTTTCGATGGAGCTTCTAGAATTGGAACTGGAGGTACCCTTGTTGCTGGAGTGGGAATTGTTCTTGTTTCACCCGGTGGATTAGCTATTCAAAGGGCTTATTCTTTAGACGAGTCGTGCTCTAACAATGTGACAGAATACAATACCTTTCTCATTGGACTCCAATTAGCCAAACAATTGGATATTGAATATCTCGAAGTATATGGTGACTCTAAGCTGATTGTTAATCAGGTTAGAGGCATATATGAAGTTCAACATCAAGATCTGGTACCGTACCATGAAACAGCAACCAAGATAGCTTCTTCATTCAAAGGGTTCTTTATCGAACATGTACGTCATGCATGCAATACAGAAGCTGATGGCTTAGTTAACCTAGCTGCGGTATTGACAATTCCAGTCAAAAGACAACAAATGGTTGTTATCTCTAATAGAGAACTATTTTGTGTCAAAAACAACCATAACATTGAATTCAGTAATCTAACTGAAGTCAATGTCATTAGCGAAGACTAGAGAAAACCTTTCATTGATTTTGCAGTACATGCCATTTTGCTAGAAGATCCTAAGGAAGCTATAAGCATCCGTCGTCGATCGCTTCGATTCTATTATAATCATACTACTAAAACTCTCTATCGAAGAACTTTTGATGGATTACTCTTGAGGTGTCTCGCTGGTGATGAAGCAAAGCAGATGTTATGCGAAGCTCATGATGGTGTTTGTGGAGCACATCAGCCTGGTCCTAAACTTCAGGATCATATTCGACGTATGTGCTACTACTGGCCCTCTATGGTATCAGATGCTATTGACTATGCAAGGAAATGTCGTGCATGTCAAATTCATGCAGATTTCATTCACCAACCGTCAGAATTTTTTCATCCGACTGCTGCCTCATGGCCTTTCGAAGCTTGGGGCATGGATATAATTGGCCCTATCAATCCTCCTTCATCTAAAGGACATCGGTTCATCTTGGCTATAATCAATTATTTCTCCAAGTGGACAGAAGCTATACCTTTGGCTGAAGTAAAAACTAGTAGTGTCATCAACTTCATCAAACATCATGTGATATACAGATTTGGTGTCCCTCGCCGAATTATCCATGATAATGGGCCACAATTTATCAGCCAAAAGTTTAATAGATTATGTGATGACAACAGAATCAATAATGTTGCCTCTACGGCCTATAATCCTGCGGCTAACGGGTTGGCTGAAGCATTCAACAAGACCATCATCAAACTCCTTAAGAAGTTTGTCTCTATTAACAAATGTAATTGGAGTGATAAACTTGGAGAATGTCTATGGGCATATCGCACTACTGTCCGTAATCCCACAGGTTGCACACCCTTTTCTCTAGTATATGGATGTGAAGCTGTCCTACCTCTGGAAATTCAAATTCCTTCATTGAGAATCGCCATTGCTAACAAGCTTACTACAGAAAATAATGATCGTCTTCGGCTTCAAGAATTGGAGGCGCTCGACGAGAAAATGTTATTAGCTCAACAGCATATCGAACTTTATCAGGCCCAGATTTTAAAAGCCTTCAATCGCAAAGTCAGAATACGAACATTTCAGGAAGGCGAGTTAGTTCTCACAGTCAGACGTCCTATAACTATGACACATATGAGCAAAGGCAAGTTTGAGGCAAAATGGGAAGGGCCGTATGTGGTAAATAAAGTTTTCTCAAATGGAGCCTATCAATTAACAGATATGGACGGCAGAGTTGCTATGATGCCTATCAATGACAAATTTCTCAAGAAATATTATGTATAAAAGCAAAATATACTTTATTCCAGAGACATCATGTATATAAAAGTTCATTTTATTCAAAAGCAGAATGGAATTACATAATATTACGGACAGGGAGGAGGCCCCGATCCTTCATGATTAAATATATAGTTTGCCAATCGTTCAAACATCTCATTGCCGGAACTCACAAAAAACTCGCAAGCAGCCATCCTCAATGCTTCTTCTTCGGCAATTTTTCCAGGTTCCACTAGCTCAGCAATCAAGTCCCGTCTTGGAACATGAGCAGTTGAGCCTTCACCCCTTTCTTTCTGAAGAGGCACTGGAGGCTCAGCAGGAGGCGTCTCGGTCTCTCCTTCGATCTTCGGGGTGAGCAAACCTTTGGAAGACATTTTGTAAAAGAAGGAAAGAGATTGTAGATATCTACGAAAATTTTGTTCTATTTATAGACAAAACAACTAGATAGTCAATCTCGAGAACTGATGCAACTTTTTGAAAGAAGCCCAACTGTTCGTTCATTTATAACTGTTCGTTCATTTATAGCTGTTCGTTCAATTATAATTGTTCGTTCATTATCCGATGTGACTGTTCATTCATTTCAGTGTCCTTATCTCGAAAATTGAAGTGATTGTTCACTTTTTCTAATGAGAGTTCACATTCTCTATACTTCTGAAATTTTGTATTACATCAGCAACTTGTCACATCCACATTTTTCCTTGATTCTATGTTTCTTATCACCACATCAAAATCAAATCGTAAAGAAGAGAAAATCATTCTTTATTCCTTCTTTAAAAATATAGATACATCTTAATAGAAATCTATTACATATCGGATTTTTATTCTAAATATAACATGAAGGTCTATTACATCTTTGGATCTTCTTATTTGTTGGTACCAGTTTCTTGTCGTCTCGACCTGAAGTAACGAGCCAGACAATGGAACCAACTTTGGTCTTCTCTCTCAGAAAGACAAGAGAAGAACCATAGAGTACAGCAGCTCGAAGATAAGCTGCTGTCAATACAACTGGTGGAGAGAAGACGGCCCGCCAGGGGAACTAGGAACGAGATCACCCTTGTGATACGATTCCTAATTCTGTCTTTCCACCATCCAACTCTCATGTATAAAGCTCTTCCTACCATCTGAGGAAGATCCTTCTGGAATACAGAGAGTCCTGAGCTGTCTGATTTGAGTGTCAGAATCACATGACCTGTCTGATGTGGGTGTCAGAAGAATGCTCTCCATAGCATCCAGATCATCGATGCCAGTTTTGAAGAAGCTTGCCAACCAAACTTCTGTAAATAGGAATAAAGAAAAGAAAAGTCAGCAAAATCTATCAAAACTGCATGTGCATCAAATCAACAGGCACATATCAGCAACGTGCGCCTATTCTCAGAAGCTCAGGCGTATATTCAACAATGTGCGCTGATCAACAGGCGCTTATCAGCAATGTGTGCCTATTCTCAGAAGCACAGGCGCACATCGACAGTGCACTGATTAACAGACGCCTGTCAGCAATGTGCGCCTATTCTCAGAAGCACAGGTGCATTTTAACAATATGCGCTAATCAACTGGTGCATATCAAAATAGCGTGCTGATCAAACGGGTGCGTATCAACACTGTATATATGTCGATCAACAGGCGCATATCAACGGTGAGCACCTATGATTAAAGCTAAGCACTGGACCGTAGTGCGCGCCTATTCTCAAAAATAGTTAGCGCATATCAACGGTGTCTACAACATATAGATCATTACCTATCTTCAAAAGTGATACAAAAGAAAAAAAAAATGCTCATACCATTGGTCCTTTGTTAAGACTTACCAATTTTTGAAGGTACAACATGCAAACGAATAGCATCGAGACAAAGTGGCGTAAGTGAACTTATGAATAGTAAGAGCTTGTGAGAAGCCATTTGTTTTGAGAAAGTATGAATGACTCTTTCGTTTCTGGTTGTCCTTTTAAAAGTATTGAAGATGAAATAGGCACGTCATTCTAGGAGTCTATTTTTAGAAAAAAACTAAACAATAGGCGATTGAAGCTATGTGATGACTGCCATGTGTCCCTCAATGAAACAGTAAGCATTGAATTAGCCAAAAGAACGCATATACATGTGCTATCACAACCACACAATATATCAGAAATGTTAAATTTCATTGCATAAAAGATGGGTGGACCCCTACAAACAAGGACACAAGAAAAGAGAATAAAAAAGTTGTCATGCTTAAACATTATTCCTTTTTATTGTCTTCATCGGTCTGAGGAAGGGCGGCATCCAATTCTTGCATGTTGCGGATTTTCGAGCGACGCATCAGGTTAAGGAATCCCTCCGAATTGCCGCGCTCTTCAGAGGATGGCCCACCACTCGAGCGATTGAAGACGGTTGGGTTTAACCCGAAGCAGTCTAGAAAGTTTACCGCCCTCAGTGTCGGTTCAGCCTCCAATAAATAAGTCGAAGGCGGGACGTCGGGTTTCACTTCAGGAGACCGGGTTTTGGTGACAACATTGGCCTCCATCTCCTTTTTAGTTGCCATCGAAAATTACAGAAGTGAAGAATAAAGTATGAAGATCAACCCATATATATATATATATATATATATATATATATATATATATATATATATATATATATATATATATATATATTAATATATATATATATACATTAAATATATATATATATTAATATATATATATATATAAAATATATATATATATATATATATAATATATATATATATATATATATATATATATATATATATATATATATATATATATATATATATATATATATATCACCAAACTAACTCTTCTTATTCCTCATGGAAAACTGAAAATCATCAATGAAACTCGGGAAGACGAAGAGGAGATTGAGTGTTTTCGAGAAAGAAATTTAATTATGATGACTGCGGTTGACTGGCGCAACTTGACTCAGTCAAAACTTTTATAAATTCAAAGTATTTCAAAACTTTGAAAATGTTTTTAAGTTTTGAAAACTTTGAAGGGGGTCTTGTAGAGCCTAAAAATCAAGTTGTGCCATGTATTTACTACTCAGTGATCAAGTTGCGCCCTAAAAATCAAGCTGTGCCACTGTTTTGAAGCTCAAAGATCAAGCCGCGCCATTGATCAGGTTGCGCCTGATATCAGACTGTGCCCAATTATGTTGTGCCAAAATCTACGTGTCGTCTGACACTTAATGGCCATCATTACCTGACAGCACTGACAACTGACAAACACAGTGAACGAGGAAAATCTCTTCGAATCCTTCGAATTGTGCCGCTTAAGGAGATTGGACTGACAGCTGTCCTGCACTTCTTGTGAGTTGCACCTAGGTGCAATCCAGACAAGTTTCTTAGTTGCACCTAGGTGCAATCTGAACGACTTCTTCTCAAAATCTGCCACATGTCTAGGCACAGTCTAATCAGGCACAATTCAACTTGTTGACTGAAGCTCGCGCAACCTGATAAAGTTGAGACAATTTTTATTTCGAAAGCAGGATGACGTGGCGCACATGCCACTAATCTCTCAAGACGTATCTACTATCCTGTACACGACCACGTACATCTCAATCACATGATGCCATGCGTCTAAATACAGTTAGTACACGACTGATAACTGAATGAAAGTTGGCACAACAGGAGGTTGGCGCAACCCAATGTAGCACAACCTAGCCTCACGCACATCAGAATAACTGCTAAAACAGTTATTTTCTGAACTCTATAAATAGAGTTTCCAATCATTGTTAAAGGATCACACACAGAGATCATGAACTCTTGCAAAATTGCTGCTGCATTCTCCAGAGGATCTAGTCTTCAAGTTCACATAGTCCAAGGGATAAAGTGATCGTCTTCTGATCAGATTCCTATAGTTGTACTTTCCCAGAATTTTTTGTACTTTGTACAATTCTTTTTCAAGTTTGGAATAAACTTTTTGTTTTTTGCAAACAAATACCAGCAAAAACTTGAAACAAAACACAAGTCATGCAAATAGCTCTTTATTAATATTGAAACAAAGATTACATAGGTGGACACGAGGCCAAAATTACAATCACTCAAGCTCACTCTTCTCATAATATAAGTCACCCTGCTCTCTCTCATCTTTTAATACAATTTGATAGGCCAGCGGATACTTCAGATAGGCGATGTACATACATTATGTCCCGTATAAGTCCAGACTCCATGCGACCGCACGCCTCAAAATGTCAAGGAATTCCATGCCGCGACGCATCCATGCGAGCTCCGCGCCAACGAGCTTCTACCTGTTCCTGTATATGAAAACTATGTGGGTGTCAGTAATCAACTGTACTGGTGGAGTGAGCTCCTCGCCCACCCATACAAAATCGACACGTTCATTTACTTTGTGCAACAAAACCCTTTTTTGATTGTCTTTCTACTCTTGCCTTAGGATAAATTTTAGGACATACTCTCGGCCTATATTATGTCTCTAGACCATTCTCGTGCTTACAACGTCAACTTATCAAGTCGTGTTTGTCTTTCGGCCCATACTCAGAGACGCAACTACACGATAGTATCCAATTTCCATGTGACTGTGCTACAAGTCCATTGTGCTAACATCGTGGTCATATCATAAGCTTTATTTGTGTGTCTATATTGAGGCCGTGCCTCACAACTTAGTGTGACTTAACCATATTGTCGTCTCGTGGCCCTTGCTGCTTTAATCATCAACTGACTCAATCAAGATTTGTGAACTAATTGTCACCTAACCAACTTTGCCCTACGACGTTTCCTGACTTAAACTCGAAATGACTCAAATCCAACTTATGTAACTCTATGCCAACAACTTAATACTCGATGCCACATCTCGTGCCGAAGCACGGTGTCTTCGTTGAAGCCAAATCTTAGGCCCAAACATTATGTTCTGATCGTGCATACCTTCAACTTGACTTATTGATACTGTGCACACAATACTTGACTCAATCCAAAGGCATGCATGTGGATCGTCGCTATATGCCGACTCATCTATATGAAATATTCACTAGCACAACAAGCTATTTTGGGCACAATAGCTTTGCTATTCGGGGCCCTTTCAACGCAAGTAGCAAGTGTCACGCCCCAGAACCAGAATACTGGAGAGCGGGGGCAGACATAGCCAGCTACGTATAATAAAATGGGATCCACTCCACTATACGGTTACGGCTGTCTAGATATATGAGGGTTTATCTACAAGCCATCAGTCTCCTATGGTCAATAACAAGCCTAGTATCTCAATCACAAGCAAGTAAGTAGATATTACAAGATGTAAGATCATCAAATATACAATAGTAAGGCGTCCCAAACATTACATATTCAGCTGATCATGAAGCTAGTCGTTACAAAATATGAGGACTAGCAAGAGTTTAGTCATACATGATCAACCCTAGGTTGCCAACTATGTTACAGCCCGTAGGCAGACAGTAAGTAAAATGTACACGAGCTAACACTTGCTCGACGGCTAAACGCCTCAAAAGAATAATTTTACAATAGAGTGGGAGAGCCAAAAATAATCTACTTGTTGCCAGGATTCCGTCTAGTGGTCACCATGTGGCTGGAAGACAGGTGGATCCTCTGGAGCTGCTCTGGTATCTGGCCATACAAAACCAGCTGGGTCAGACCCAAAAAGAGCAAGTGCCACAAAGGAGACTTCACTTAGGAACTAAAACCAGCAATCAACACAAGAGTAATAATATATAATAAAAGACAAAAATTAAAGAAAACATGACAGGTGATATACGATAAGATAACCATGGGACTATTCAGATATCCAGGTTACAACCCGTAAACCAAACAAGGACCGGGGTTGTAACCCTTCGTCTGAACAGAACTTGGATTCTCCCACCATTTATCGGCAGGATAATTTAAGAAATCAGGACATGTGAAAATCTTGTACAGAATCAAGACAAGAATAGACTGGTAAACTTCATCCATCATTCCACGGCCAAGAAATAAGTACGGTTTGATACTTTAACTAACTAGGATTATCACAGGCCTAGTTACTAGCAAGATGCAGTGATATTGTTCCACAGCCACAAGCCCTGCAGACCATCCAGGCTATCCGGACGCAATTAGAGTTGAATTCAAGTGGGTACATCGTCCAGGAAATGCATGTACCCTAAGGTGACTTAGAGGGTACAATACATGACAGTGTGCTGGAAATGTGCCCTACTCGACGTCAGGCTACAGATCCCAAGTGGGGCGCCCAGATAACGGGATTGCCTGTAGCTGGAAAATCTCTTCATGACTACTGGATTTATTCTAGTTGTTAGCCTTAGTTGATTTCAGTGGGTACCCTGACCGTGGTACTCAGGGATCCCCGTCCTAGACATGATGCAAGACAAGACGGGTTCATTTGTACAAGCACAATCGTCCACGGTGTCCAGTTCATTCAATCTTATCATGTCGTGTTAGCCGTCGCAACAGCATCTCAAGAAATATCATGCCAGGTTTATCATGTCAAGAGTGCACCACGGCGGGCCACTATCATGTCAGGTATATCATGTCAAGTTCACTGCCAAGTTATCATGTCAAGTTTATTGTCAAGTGTGCACCACTTCGGGTCACTGTCAAGTCATTCTAATTTATCAAGGAAGGAAGAAACGGGCACAATTAATTAATAATAAATATATAATATATATATTCTTGAAGCCAAAGAGAAACTCTACAACTTTTATGTTGGGAGTGAGAAGAAATTCGGACCACAATTCACGCAAATAAGACATTTAAACAATCAAAGTGGGACCCATGCGGTCCAAAAGTGGGAGAACAAACATGCGGTCAAAGAGAGTGGGAGGCCACCCATGCGGCTCCGAAATTATTTAAATAAAATCAGTCAAACATTTAAGGCCAGCAAGCCATATGCGGCTAGCATACAATTGTGCATGCGGCCAAGAGTGGGAGGGACCCCATGCGGCCAGAAAACAATAAATAGGCCATAAAATCAAATAAGACAAAAGACAGTGGGGCTCATTAAATACAAACTCCCACTTCAGGAAGCAAGTCAACTAAAGGAAGCTATGTGGGACCCCCCACAATTAATGCAATAAGAAAAGGTTCACGTGAGCTACCTAATTAATGGTTCACGTGGCCAAAGTATTAGATAGTGGGAGAAGGGAGCCTTTGCGGCTCACTTAGATTCCATGCAAAATTGCAACATGCAAATAATATTTAATGGCCAAAGACCATGCGGCTCTGCATCAAGCAACTATTAATACTATAAATGTCCATGCGGTTCACCCTCACGTTGCTTGCATGAAAATACACACAAATAAATAAATAAATAAATAAATAAATATTGGCCATGCGGTTTGCTTGCATGAAAATGCAAACAAGCAACTAATTATTAAACAATTCCTTATGCGGCTCCACTTTGATTCATGCATTAACGGCAAACAAAAGGCCAAGTCTTATGCGGCTAGTTAGAAAAAGTGCTAGGAAATGCATTAAGGTGGGAAAATGCATTAGGAAAAGTATTAAAGGAAATGCATTAAATACATTCCTAAACAATGCATTACATTATAAAGCATTAACAGTGCTTAATGCATTCTAAAACAATGCATGCGGCTAGCTTTCCAAAGGAAAGCATTAACCAAGCATTAAATGCATTAAATTATAAAGCATTACAAAGCTTAATGCATTCTAAAACAATGCATGCGGCTAGCTTTCCAAAGGAAAGCATCAACCAAGCATTAAATGCATTAAATTATAAAGCATTACAAAGCTTAATGCATTCTAAAACAATGCATGCGGCTAGCTTTCCAAAGGAAAGCATCAACCAAGCGTTAAATGCATTAACCATGCATTAATATTCTTAAACAATGCATGCGGCTCTTTAGAATATGCATTGAGAAAATGCATGCAAAAATACAATTAAGGATTTATTAAAGAAGGCATTAAATAGCATTCTTAGGTGCATGCGGCTGGCTCTCCAAAATAATATGTGCATTAAATATAACTTACATTCTTACATGCGGCTCATTTTTAGCGTGTGCATGTGGCTCAGCAAAATTTTCGTAGGTCTAATTTGGACCAAACGAAATCCTCTGCAACATGGGATCCTCAACTAGCAGATATGCAAGTTTAATAGATCCAAAAATTCTGACAACCGAAAATACCACAAAGCTAGATCTACAAAACTTTAACCATGGAAATAAAAAATGCTAAATACTAAAGTGGGTCAGAAACACATGAGGAAGACAATAGAACAATAAAATAGACTTCCTCCATGAAGCAAGATGCACTTGCCTAAGCTCTCCCTCTCTCCTGGTAGGTGGAGAAGTAAAGATGGAGAAAAAGAAATGAGTAATGAGTAATAATGAAAGAGAGAGAGAGTGGGATAGATATTTATGGTGGGGAGTGGTGGTAGGTGGGAGTGGTTCTCCACATAAAACCAAACCAAGCCAAACCCACTAAACCGAACCAAACCAAGCCAATGCAATGCCATGATGAGCCAAGCTAATACAACATGCAAAATAAAAACCCAAGGCTAACTAATTATGACAAACCAAAAATACGAGTCTGAAATACGTACACGTATTTCCAATACGTGATACGAACCACGGGCATTACAACTCTACCCACCTTAAAAGAATTCCGTCCTCGGAATTTAATCAAGAGGCTAGAGTGGCAAAGACAAGCTATACTAATCTCAGGCAAGCTATATTAAGCAATCAATCATGCAATCATGTATGTAAGCAAGGAAATTGAAGGCACGAGAAAGAGGGAAGACATCCTGCTAGGAACCTCTCTGCCGGTTCTGGATCTGAGCTTGGACCTGGGCATACTGCTGGGGTCTTTGTTGCTGGAAGGCTAGGGCCTGAGGCGGCAATGGCCTCGGAGGCTGGTACTGCTGCTGTTGCTGGACTGGGGCTGGTCCCCTTATCGAGGGACTATTCTGGGCCGATGAGGAACTAGCCCTATTCGGACAGGTCCCTATCTTGTGGTCTGGTGCCCTACAAGCCAAACATAATCCCTGCGCTCTACGACACTCCGAAACAACGTGTCCTGGCTTCCCATAATGAGTGCAGCCCATTGCGGAAGACTGCTTCGGCTTCTGTTGCGGAGAAGACGTGACCGACGTCACTGAAGCCGTCTGTCTCGGAGTTCCATTTGTCGAAGCCCTGACTGCCGGGGCTGGGGCTGTCGACTGGGTCATCTGGCCGTGAGATCGCTTCTGACCTCCGGTCCTGTCCATTATCCTGTGGGAGGTATACTCGTACCTTCTAGCTGCCCTCAATACTACATCAAAAGTCTGATGCTCAAACTGTTCTACTGCCAGCAGAATCTCTAAGTGGAGCCCTCGCTGGAATCGCTGGGCTCTGTCAACCTCGGTCGCCACCAAGGTGAAAGCAAACCGACTAGGCCTGGAGAACTCGGCCGCATATCCATCGACCGTTCTGCCTCCTTGCTTCAGATTGGTGAACTTGGTCTGAAGATCGTACCGAGCCATCGCATCGAAGTATTTAGTCTGGAATCTCTCTCTAAATAGTGCCCATGGGATAGGGGCCACTAATCCCACGGCCTGTGCTGCCCACCAGCTGCGGGCAAGATCCAATAACTGTAGGCGCACAACAGCCACCTTCTCATCTTCCGGGGTTCTGGCTGCCTCTAGAATGACTTCAGTATCCTGGAGCCACGCGTCAGCAGCGATAGCATCTTCACTGCCATCGAAGAATGGAGGGTTCAGGTGCTTGAAACTGTTCGCTGTACTGTTCCTTGGATGAGTGTCCCTGTTCAGAGCATCTTCCACTGCCTGGTGCAAGGCATCTCCTCGCCGATCTTGGAAAACTAACAATGATCTGATGAGACCTACCAAAGTGCCATCATCAGGCTCTGCAGGCTGGACTGGCTGAACTGGTGGCTCTCCTTCAGTAGGTACAATTCGGGAGGCTGCTCTTGAGTGCTGGGCGTGATCTTCTGGTTGCTGCTGGTCCACGGGAGGTGATCCGTCTTGTTGATCGGCAGGTCCAGGTTCAATGTCGCTGAAGAAGACGACATGGGAACAATAAGGAAGGACCAGGATAGATCAACGATTACATGCATGTGATCAGGACAAGAATTTCAGAAATCAAGAGGATACGAGCAGAGATCAAGGGCGAGTACTGATTGAGACATCTATCCGGTAAACCCTCACATATCTTGAGTTACAAGACCTGCATGGGCCACCACTTAAACCATGTCACGCCCCAGAACCAGAATACTGGAGTGCGGGGGCAGACATAGCCAGCTACGTATAATAAAATGGGATCCACTCCACTATACGGTCACGACTGTCTAGATATATGAGGGTTTATCTACAAGCCATCAGTCTCCTATGGTCAATAACAAGCCTAGTGTCTCAATCACAAGCAAGTAAGTAGATATTACAAGATGTAAGATCATCAAATATACAATAGTAAGGCGTCCCAAACATTACATATTCAGCTGATCATGAAGCTAGTCGTTACAAAATGTGAGGACTAGCAAGAGTTTAGTCATACATGATCAACCCTAGGTTGCCAACCATGTTACAGCCCGTAGGCAGACAGTAAGTAAAATGTACACGAGCTAACACTTGTTCGACGGCTAAACGCCTCAAAAGAATAATTTTACAATAGAGTGGGAGAGCCAAAAATAACCCACTCGTTGCCAGGATTCCGTCTAGTGGTCACCATGTGGCTGGAAGACAGGTGGATCCTCTGGAGCTGCTCTGGTATCTGGCCATACAAAACCAGCTGGGTCAGACCCAGAAAGAGCAAGTGCCACAAAGGGAACTTCACTTAGGAACTAAAACCAGCAATCAACACAAGAGTAATAATATATAATAAAAGACAACAATTAAAGAAAACATGACAGGTGATATACGATGAGATAACCATGGGACTATTCAGATATCCAGGTTACAACCCGTAAACCAAACAAGGACCGGGATTGTAACCCTTCGTCTGAACAGAACTTGGATTCTCCCACCATTTATCGGCAGGATAATTTAAGAAATCAGGACATGTGAAAATCTTGTACAGAATCAAGACAAGAATAGACTGGTAAACTTCATCCATCATTCCACGCCAAGCAATAAGTACGACTTGATACTTTAACTAACTAGGGTTATCACAGGCCTAGTTACTTGCAAGATGCAGTGAGATTGTTCCACAGCCACAAGCCCTGCAGACCATCCAGGCTATCCGGACGTAATTAGAGTTGAATTCAAGTTGGTACATCGTCCAGGAAATACATGTACCCTTAGGTGACTTAGAGGGTACAACACATGACAGTGTGCTGGAAATGTGCCCTACTCGACGTCAGGCTACATATCCCAAGTGGGGCGCCCAGATAACGGGATTGCCTGTAGCTGGGAAATCTCTTCATGACTACTGGATTTATTCTAGTTGTTAGCCTTAGTTGATTTCAGTGGGTACCCCTGACCGTGGTACTCAGGGATCCCCGTCCTAGACATGATGCAAGACAAGACGGGTTCATTTATACAAGCACAATCGTCCACGGTGTCCAGTTCATTCAATCTTATCATGTCATGTTAGCCGTCGCAACAGCATCTCAAGAAATATCATGCCAGGTTTATCATGTCAAGAGTGCGCCACGGCGGGCCACTATCATGTCAGGTATATCATGTCAAGTTTACTGCCAAGTTATCATGTCAAGTTTATTGTCAAGTGTGCACCACTACGGGTCACTGTCAAGTCATTCTAATTTATCAAAAAAGGGAGAAACGGGCACAATTAATTAATAATAAATATATAATATATATATTCTTGAAGCCAAAGAGAAACTCTACAACTTTCATGTTAGGAGTGGGAAGAAATTCGGACCACAATTTACGTAAATAAGACATTTAAACAATCAAAGTGGGACCCATGCGGTCCAAAAGTGGGAGAACAAACATGCGGTCAAAGAGAGTGGGAGGCCACCCATGCGGCTCCGAAATTATTTAAATAAAATCAGTCAAACATTTAAGGCCAGCATGCCATATGCGGCTAGCATACAATTGTGCATGCGGCCAAGAGTGGGAGGGACCCCATGCGGCCAGGAAACAATAAATAGGCCATAAAATCAAATAAGACAAAAGACAGTGGGGCTCATTAAATGCAAACTCCCACTTCAGCAAGCAAGTCAACTAAAGGAAGCTATGTGGGACCCCCCACAATTAATGCAATAAGAAAAGGTTCACGTGAGCTACCTAATTAATGGTTCACGTGGCCAAAGTATTAGATAGTGGGAGAAGGGAGCCTATACGGCTCACTTAGATTCCATGCAAAATTGCAACATGCAAATAATATTTAATGGCCAAAGGCCATGCGGCTCTGCATCAAGCAACTATTAATACTATAAATGTCCATACGGCTCACCCTCACGTTGCTTGCATGAAAATACACACAAATAAATAAATAAATAAATAAATAAATATTGGCCATGCGGTTTGCTTGCATGAAAATGCAAACAAACAACTAATTATTAAACAATTCCTTATGCGGCTCCACTTTGATTCATGCATTAACGGCAAACAAAAGGCCAAGTCTTATGCGGCTAGTTAGAAAAAGTGCTAGGAAATGCATTAAGGTGGGAAAATGCATTAGGAAAAGTATTAAAGGAAATGCATTAAATGCATTCCTAAATAATGCATTACATTATAAAGCATTAACAGTGCTTAATGCATTCTAAAACAATGCATGCGGCTAGCTTTCCAAAGGAAAGCATCAACCAAGCATTAAATGCATTAAATTATAAAGCATTACAAAGCTTAATGCATTCTAAAACAATGCATGCGGCTAGCTTTCCAAAGGAAAGCATCAACCAAGCATTAAATGCATTAAATTATAAAGCATTACAAAGCTTAATGCATTCTAAAACAATGCATGCGGCTAGCTTTCCAAAGGAAAGCATCAACCAAGCGTTAAATGCATTAACCATGCATTAATATTCTTAAACAATGCATGCGGCTCTTTAGAATATGCATTGAGAAAATGCATGCAAAAATACAATTAAGGATTTATTAAAGAATGCATTAAATAGCATTCTTAGGTGCATGCGGCTGGCTCTCCAAAATAATATGTGCATTAAATATAACTTGCATGCTTACATGCGGCTCATTTTTAGCGTGTGCATGCGGCTCAGCAAAATTTTCGTAGGTCTAATTTGGACCAAACGAAATTCTCTGCAACATGGGATCCTCAACTAGCAGATATGCAAGTTTAATAGATCCAAAAATTCTGACAACCGAAAATACCACAAAGCTAGATCTACAAAACTTTAACCATGGAAATAAAAAATGCTAAATACTAAAGTGGGTCAGAAACACATGAGGAAGACAATAGAACAATAAAATAGACTTCCTCCATGAAGCAAGATGCACTTGCCTAAGCTCTCCCTCTCTCTTGGTAGGTGGAGAAGTAAAGATGGAGAAGAAGAAATGAGTAATGAGTAATAATGGAAGAGAGAGAGTGGGATAGATATTTATGGTAGGGAGTGGTGGTAGATGGGAGTGGTTCTCCACATAAAACCAAATCAAGCCAAACCCACTAAACCGAACCAAACCAAGCCAATGCAATGCTATGATGAACCATGCTAATGCAACATGCAAAATAAAAACCCAAGGCTAACTAATTATGACAAACCAAAAATACGAGTCTGAAATACGTACACGTATTTCCAATACGTGATACGAACCACGGGCATTACAGCAAGCCCCGCTGAAAGTCCCCGAATAATATGAGTGGTACTCCCAACTCGACTAAAACCCGTGTTTTCCCTAGACCGAAATGGTCCTGATGTCCCGGGTTGCCGTTCGAGGAAACTTTCCTTATCGACAAGTTGTCCATGACCATGCAAGACTCGACTTGAACTATCGTCTCACACAGTCATTCTTCTAGTGTTACCATCTTTTCAAGACAATGTTCAAGACTTACTGTATTTGAGACCGCCTCGCCGACCCATGGTTACGAGTATTATTCCATGTTGCCCTATCATTTTACTCAACTCAAGAACGACTATTCGATAGCCCTTTTTCCAAACTCAACTTGAATCAACCGTGGCTCGTGCCTTAAAAAACTAAGTCCGTGATATCGTGCCTTAAACCAACTTGTGTTCTGCACGACACTACCGCCCAAGGGATACTTTATATGATGGGCCTTGAGATCGAACATGGGACAGTGCTTAGAATGACTTCGACAGCCCGACATCACTTTTATCTAACTCAATCATGCAACAACTTGACGAGCAAAGTCTGTATCAAGCCTTGCATCGTGGGAACGTGCCATACACGTGTTCGAATTTGAACAACCAAGTTCTTTGGGTGCCTAGACTTATGCCATAAGCCGTACGATACAACTTAACCCGTGGGCGAGCAAAGGCTATGCCAAGCCTTAGACGCTGGAGCCATACATTCTCTATCAAGAATTCATACGGACGGCATCTATGAATTAGGCTAATTCATTTCTTTATAGCGAAGACCAACTTTCCTTCTCCCAAGCCACGGGACTAAGGACTGAGTGCCATTTTGAAAGCCATCGTGCAACACTTCTAAGCCGACCGTGGGACCTTTTTTCATGTTCTAACTCAGTTTGACCCAAGTTGGGATTATTTCC
This sequence comes from Iris pallida, assembly GCA_029216955.1. Lineage (NCBI taxonomy): Eukaryota > Viridiplantae > Streptophyta > Magnoliopsida > Asparagales > Iridaceae > Iris > Iris pallida. The sequence continues at coordinate 10,574,252 of JANAVB010034616.1, read as the reverse complement.
TTAGCTATGTGGATTCGTCTCTTTTATTATCAAGCCTACTCGTGTATTTGAAAACTTTTATTTTATTAGTGCGAAGGCCAAGCTGAGGCATGTTCACCGAAGCAACCCACCTGAGCGAAGAGTCGCCTCGACCGAGCGAGACTTCGAGCAAGCCGTTGCATGGCTAAGTCCGAATGCCGTTGGCATTTTGATTCCTCCGATTGAGCTGAGCAGGACGAGAAATTATATTATACACCACTCAGAAAAAGTTTTATCCTCGAAACTAACTGAGTACACTTATCGACTTCTAATTTGATTCAACATCCAACGATTCTCGCACACATTCATCCTATGCATTTCTTCAATCTGAGCCATGCTCGTGCTTTGGTTATCTTTCGACACGAACAACTATATGTCAACTTGGGTAACTTACACTCATCGCGCACATGAACAACTCAGTTTTAGGCAAACCACCTGATCACCCAACATTCAAGTTCGTCTCAAATATAATGATTGTACTACCATCAATATTTCTGTGAAACACGATTTCAAAATCCTCGATACTTTTTTGTTCCTCTAGTCTCACTTGAATTCAACGTATCACTTAGTTGGATCGTACACATATTTAAGGCGTTCCCGAAATATATGTTTTTTAGCCAAGCCTTGTGATAGTGAATCCAATCCTACCTATCCGATTCATCCTATCAATCCTGAAAAACAATCGTATCGATGCTATCTTTCAAAACATAGACATCTCGCCTAGCCGCTAGGTTTTCTCTCCAGGCTAAAGTCAATCATCGGTATTGGAATCACAGTTCCCAAACAATAATATCAACACTGACCCCAATCCTGAGGTTAAACCAAAGTTGATAATATGGGTTTTCTACCCAAGCTCGCATCACTCTAATTTCTAAACTTCGAGCATAGATTCCTCATATTCGCATTCACAACTTTCAATCCAGGGGTCCGAGTCATTCAGTAAGCCATCCTACTATAAGTTCTGTTCAACCCAATCTTCGGCATATCAATATCGTACGCACAAACTACCAATTTGCACAGTCTATCTCTTCGAACCCGTTTGATATAATCTACTTATTCATTCTTCCCAAATCAAGCACGCTATGACACAATTTGTCTCTAAATCATAATATCTTATTCCATATTCCCTAAGTCGTTAACTACAGTTTACATATTCGATCATGAGGTCGTCTAGCTTAATAATTATCACGCCCCAATCTCATGCAAGTCTGATTATCCACGGTGGACATGAAATGTCACTTTCCGTTCCCAGTATACGTATTTTTAATACATGTACTGCTTAAATGTATTTATTTAATATTTATCATGTACTGTTTTGTATTTAAATCTCTTTAAATTCATGTTAATTAATTTTTTGCAATTAATTTTCTGTATTTTACTTTCTGCTTTTATTCTCTGCTTTAGCTTACTTTAGGTTTGGCCTAGGTTTGTTTATTTTCGGGTTATGGTGGTTCATCATGAACCGAACCCACCTACCACCACCCCTTCCATTTAAAGCCCCCAAACTCTTCCTCTCTCTTCATTACTCTCTTTCACCATTACTCTTCTTCTTCTTTCTCATTACTCTCTCCACCTACCAAACCCATAGGCAAGTACATCTTGCTTCTTTATGAGAACCCAATTTTATGGTTCCATTCTCTTCTCCTTGTGATTCTAAGAGAGTTTAGAACTTGACATTTTTCATTTTAAAGTTTTATTTTTAGTAGATCTAGAAATTAGTTATTTTCGGATTTTGGTGGTTTTAATCTATCAAACTTCTTTGTTTTCAAGTTTTGATGGTTCCATGTTGTAGAGAATTTTATTCTACCCAATTTTGACCTTTGGAAAGTTGGATTTGGACTTATTTTGACCAAGTTATGGACCTTTGAAGCTTTAGGTTCAAATCGTGGAGTTCCTGCTGATTTGGAGAAGACAGTGAGCAGTGCGCAAGCTTTTTAGCTTGCGCCACTGAATTGCGTGCGCTCTTTAATGCAGCGTAGTCCCCATACGCTGCCTTTTGGAAGCGTATGTCTTGCATACGCTGACTTGGGTGTCAAGGAGTCGTATGGAGTCCATACGCTAGCCTGACTTGAGCGTAGGCGAGTCCATACGCTAGCCTGACTTGAGTGTAGGCGAGTCCATACGCTAGCCTGACTTGAGCGTAGGCGAGTCCATACGCTAGCCTGACTTGAGCGTAGGCGAGTCCATACGCTAGCCTGACTTGAGCGTAGGCGAGTCCATACGCTAGCTTGACTTGAGCGTAGCTTGACCTGAGCGTACGCTGACTTGAGCGTAGCTTGACCTGAGCGTAGCTTGACCTGAGCGTACGCTGACTTGAGCGTAGCCTGACCTGAGTGTAGCCTGGCTTGAGCGTAGCCTGACTTGAGCGCAGCCTGTGTATATTGATATCTTATTAGATGTTTAACGTCTATTTTATATCCTTACGCCTTTTTGCATAAACTTGATATAGTCATGATATGCTAATATTTCTGTTAAATATAGATTGTCACGTGAGATGTACCATGTATCGTGAATTGAGTTATAGATACCCCGATTGACTGAAATTAAACCCTGAGAGTTGTAGACTCGACCCCACTGAATATTAGTTGACCTTCATGCCTTGTCACTATTGATAATGATTGTGACCTTGACTAATAATTGATCATGCGTTCCTAGTTGGAACTAAGAGACTAGCTAGTCGTCTTTTTGAATTGAATAAATGAGACACATTCATATTAATTATGAACTATTGAAATCGACTGGCTAATCCCGAATCTTGTTATACAGGCACATGCAGGCTTCAATTTATTTATTATTTATTTATCTTACCAAAGAAGCATGTGTACTTTATGGTCAAGGCATGATTACTCCGTGGTTAGTTTTGATTGTTGCATTACGCTATGTAAGACCTATAACCTGACCACACTGGTATCATTATAGAGTTGTGCATATCGTACCCCGTATAAAAGTACTCACTCTGAATGACCATGATCCACGGTATGGTACTTCACTCAACGTAGAGACTATTAAGTTAAATAAAATAATGATTGCATGGAGAGAATGGATTCTCGAGTTCTTACTAGCCGGTTGGTCCCCACAGATACTGCAAATCTGCCACACGGGCAGAGAGCGGTATCTGGTTATATTATCTATTGAATATTGTATATTAATGACGGGCGTCCCGCTGGGACTCGTCTAATTTATGATTGGCGCAATTGATTGACTGGGTAAACTAGCCTTGCTTGCGCATAGTAAGAAATGAGAAATCCTTTATTGCATAATTTCAGGATAACTTGGGACTCACAATAGCAAGCCGTAGTAGTTGCCTGGCCGTTTAAATTGATTTGTTTGTGTACTGTACCTACTCTGTTACTTAACTGAGATGATCAGAATGTCAGGACATGACGGGCCAACTTCTGTCCTTGTTTGGTTGGAAGGTTGGTTCGAAGTATCGTGATGTTGTGTGAGTCCTAGTAGATAGCAGAGATCTATTATCATATTCTCTTATTACTGGCTTCATTCCTCATATCGTGCTCCCTTGCGGTACTTGCTATTAGAGGTCTAACCTCTCTGGTTTTGCATGGCCAAATTTAGAGCCAGTCCCCGAGGATCCAGCTTACTTCTACCTCTAAGATGGTCAACACTAGAGGGATGATCGCAGGAGGACTCGAGTGGGTTTCTTACTTCCCCGCCCATTTTGTTATCTACTTTATACCTTGCCGTTTGGCACCGACATGTTAGTCGGATTGTCTTGTACCTACTTTTACATAATTATAATTAAGTCAGACTGCAGCTGATAACAATTGTGCACACTTTGCTACATCATCTGGCTATATTTTGTAAAGCCAGATATCAAGAACATTTTGACTGAGCATTTGGGACGCCTTACTGCTTTATCTTACATGTTCTCTATTTCTGTTTCTTATTTGAATGATTGAGACAATAGATGTGAAGTGACCATAGCGAGACTTTCATGTAGTATGTACCCCCTTGTCTTTTAGACAGCATTGATCGTATTATACGGTATTCATCTACCCGTAATACGTAGCTGGCTGAGTCATTCCCCCGCTCTCCAGTATTCTGGTTCTGGGGCGTGACATGAAATCACCATGCAATGCTCCCGCAAGATAATCATTCTCATCGGAGTGTAACTTTTGCTTTGAGTCTAGACTAATTTATTCACGATATGCAGATTTGATCTACTCAATCCTCAAGTTTACTCAATCTTCAATTACAAGTTTGAACAATCCTCGAATTCACCTTCGCATCAAACCACAAGTCGAAGCATACAAATTGCCATACCCTGATTTTCGAGTTTGATCATTTCCATGACATAAATCACCATGTCAGCGCTCACGCGAAACGATCGCCCTAAATTCAACGTGACGCATGTGTGAGGCTGGTGTTACGCTCACACAAGACAAGAACATCGACATTGTGGCTATCGTCGAAGCAATCAATATACTTTCTTTTCATCCGAACGTTCATTCAATCAATATCCCCAAGCATAACATCCATCGAAATAATAACATTTTACATGATCATCATTTTCTGACTCAGAGTACCCCTGAGTTATCACATATCGATCTTTGATACGCCTCAATACCATCGATAATATGCGTAACCTAACGATCTTCATTTGTGACGAATTCCGAGTCATACGACTATTGTTATTGTCCGAAATGGATAATCTTCTCAATATTTAAGATCAAATTTAATCATTATCCTTCGAACTAGCTATATGTTCAATTCGTTCAAAACCAAAATCACGTATATTCATCCAACTATCTTAAGTCATCGAGCAACGTATTTCCTCAATTCACGTTGTCTTATGCTAATACAAGTCATCGAGCAACATCTATCCCAATTTCTTATAAGCATTCTCAATATTCGAATCATTTCCATGCACGTTATCCTCCGATCGTGCTAACTTTCATATACGATTCATATCGATTTCTCGACTCGATTAAGTCATCCGTTCGTTATACCTTAAAATTTTCTCGATCCAGTCTACCTACTTGATCATTTTGTATTTCATACTTGCATAATCACAATCCCGTGTGCGTCATCCCTAGTTTATTCAAATCAACATTTCAAACTTCAAGATTACGCTTTTATTCAATGATCCTCAATTTAAGGCTTTGCGTACTCGTCGCTTGCTGATAGACTCATTGGCACCCCGTATCCTCAATCGATCAACTCCCCCAAAACTATCCGATGTACCACTCAGGGATGAAGTCATTCGACAAATCGTCAAAACAAGTTTCGAATCATAACTGATTACCTCGAATTTTTGTTCAAGCCATTCCTCAAAATCTAAGCACGCTCATCTATATCGCATCGACGATAACATCATCGCTCGATAGCACCTCTATCGCAACTACCCAACACTTTTATGAATCGAGTCTAACTCATTCTTGCCCGGCAAAATTTTTGGTGTATATGCCCAGCCCGACTTAGCCAATCGTGATTTACGTGAACTATCTTTTGCTTTTGTCAAAACCTATTCTCATACGATTTGGAAATTATATAGACTTATTGTATGGACATCTCGTGGGACATTTGAGAGAGAGCACACCAACGATATCGAATTGCGAAGACAACATCAAAGTTTATGGAACATCAGAGTTAAAGAATTCAATCGAAAGTCGAAGGACGTAAAGTCGTGCTCTGATACCATTATGTTACGTTCCGCTCCCGTAGGAGCGATCGTCCTCGCTAAGGCGTGATGTCGCATGAGCCTAGATTTACGCTCACGCAAGGCGGGTTCCATAACGGCCGATTACAGGCTAAGTGACGGGGTCGTCGCACAGAAGTTCCAAGCAAAAATATTGATTAATACCAGCGAAAACTTGAAACAAAACACAAGTCATGCAAATAGCTCTTTATTGATATTGAAACAAAGATTACATAGGTGAACATGAGGCAAAGATTACAACCACTCAAGCTCACTTTTTTTACAATACAAGTCACTCTGCTCTCTCTCATCTCTCAATAAAATTTGATACGCCCGCAGATGCTTCAAATAGGCAATGCCCATACATTACGTCACGTATAAGTCCAGACTCCATGCGACCGTACGCCTCGAAATGCTAAGGAACTCTATGCCTCAACACATCCAAGCGAGCTCCGTGCCAACGAGCTTCTACCTGTTCCTGTACATGAAAACTGTGTGGGTGTGAGTACCCAACTGTACTGGTGGAGCGAGCTCCTCGCCCACCCATACAAAACCAACACGTTCTTTCTTTGTGCAATATAACCCTTTTTTTATTGTCTTTCTACTCTTACCTTAGGAGTTTTAGGACATAGACTCTCGGCCTATTTTGTGTCTCTAGACCATTTTCGTGCTTACAACGTCAACTTATCAAGTCATATTTGTCTTTCGGCCCATACTCAAGACGCAACTACACGATAGTATCCAATTTCTATGTGACCATGCTACAAGTCCATTGTGCTAACATCGTGGTGGTATCATAAGCTCTATTTGTGTATCCATATTGAGGTCATGCCTCGTAACTCAGTGTGACTTAACCATATTGCCACCTCACGGCCCTTGCTGCTTTAATCATCAACTGACACAATCAAGATTTGTGAACTAAGTGTCACTTAACCAACTTTGCCCTACGGCGCTTCCTGACTTAAACTCGAAATGACTCAAATCTAACTTATGCAACTCTATGCCAACAACTTAATACTCGATACCACATCTCGTGCCGAAGTACGGTGTCGTGTTGCAGCTAAATCTTAAGCCCAAACATTGTGTTCTGATCGTGCACACCTTCAACTTGACTCATTGATATCGTACACACAATACTCGACTCAATCCAAAGACATGCACGCGGATCGCCGCTATATGCTGACTCATCTATATAAAATAGTCACTGGCACAACAAGCTATTTTGGACACATTAGCTTTACTATTCGGGGTCCTTTCAACGTAGGTAGCGAGCCCCGCTGAAAGTCTCTGAATAAGCTGAGCAGTACTCCCAGCTCGGCTAAAACCCGTGTTTTCCCTAGGCTGAAATGGTCTCGTATCCCCGGGCTGCCATTCGAGAAAACTTTTCCTTGTCGACAAGTTGTCCATGACCATGCAAGACTCGACTCTAACTACCGTCTCATAAAGTCATTCTTCTACTGTTACCATCTTTTCAAGACCATGTTCAAGACTTACAGTATTTGAGACCGCCTCGACGACCCATGGTCGCGAGTATTCTTCCATGTTGTCCTATCATTTTACTCAACTCAAGAACGACTATTCGATAGCCCTTTTTCTAAACTCAACTTGAATCAACCGTGGCTCGTGCCTTGAAACACTAAGTCCGTGACATCGTTCCTTAAACCAATTTGTGTTCTGCGTGACACTACCGCCCAAGGCATACTTTATATGACGGACCTTGAGATCGAACATGGGACAATGCTTAGAATGACTTTGACAGCCCGACATCACTTTTGCCAAACTCAATCGTCCAACAATTCGATGAGCAAAGGCTGCATCAAGCCTTGCATGGTAGGAACGTGTCGTGCACGCGTTCGACTTTGAATGACCAAGTTCTTTGGGTATCTAGACTTATGCCACAAGCTGCACGATGTAACTTAACCCGTGGGCGAGCAAAGGCTATGCTAAGCCTTAGACGCTAGAACCGTGCATGCTCTATCAAGCATTCATGCGAGCGACGCCTATGCCTTAGGCTAATTCATAGATTTGTGGTGAAGACCAACTTTCCTTCTCCCAAGCCACGGGACGAAGGACTGAGTATTATTTTGAAAGCCATCGTGCAATACTTCTAAACCGACCGTGGGACCTTTTTCCATGTTCTAACTCAGCTTGACCCAAGTTGGAATTATTTCCTTAGCCATGTGGATTCGTCTCTTTTATTATCAAGCCTACTCGTGCATTTGAAAACTTCTGTTTTATTAGTGCGAAGGCCAAGCTTAGGCAAGTTCACCGAAGCCACCCACCTGAGCGAAGATTCGCCTCAACCGAGCGGGACTTCGCGCAAGCCGTTGCATGGCTAAGTCCGAACACCATTGGCATTTCGATTCCTCCGATTGAGTTGAGCAGGACGGGACATTATATATCTTTTCAGTGCTCAACACCTTGGTTGCTCGTGAATCGACTCAGCATTTTTACGACGAAAGCTATGTCAGTCCTAGTGGCAGTAGTAGCGTACATCAAACTCCCGATGACGCTTGCATACTCCAGCTGTCTGACGCTTTTCCTCGAATTAGGCTTCAGCTTCAAGTCACACATGTAAGGTGTATCGATCACTGGAAGATCCTGATACCCGTAGCGTGTGATCATCTTCTCAATATAATGAGACTGTGACAGTGCCAGTCCAGAGTCTGTCTGGATGATCTTGATGCCTAAGATCACATCAGCTCTTCCCAAGTCCTTCATACTGAACTTGGTCGAGATGAACTTCTTTGTCTCCGTGAAACAGCCCATATCCGTACCTAGGATCAGCATGTCATCCACGTACAGACAAACGATTACACCTCTTCCATCAGCAAATTTTGTGTAAACACACTTGTCCGTCTCGCTGACCCTGTAGAATTTGACCTTATGACTTTGTCAAACTTTTCATGCCATATTTTAGAGCATGTTTAAGACCGTATAAGGATTTCACCAACTTACAGACTTTGTCTTCAAGTCCCTTGACGACAAATCCCTCTGGCTGTTAGTCATGCCCCGATCCCGCAGAGTCCTTTCGTCCTCGCTTCGGACTCTGTGAGACCAATTGTCCTCACTTGGGCGTGATGTCGTACAATCCTAAGTTGCGCTTACACAAGATCAAGACCTGTACAATGACAAAATAGACAAGATAGACAATACGCAGCTAAACATATTACAAATAATTGAAGTAGCAGTGGACATTTTACAGATATATGAATTGAACACAATGGTAACAAGAAACAATTCTCTTTATTTATTTTATTTGAACATATTACAAGCTCTCAATTCTCTGATACAATGGTTACATTCTCTCAGAAACATTACAGATTACAATGATCCCGTTCCCATATATTACATCCATTTATATACAAAACCAACTCTTGCAACAGATGTCTATCTTTTGGCATCTCATCTGATTTCTGGATCCTGAGGATGAGGCTCGGGATAACGCTTCAGACTATCCTTCTCGATGCATATTGCACATGCATGTAGACTGATGGTGGGTCAGTATATCAGTATACTGGTGATTGTGAACAAAGAGCTACATTCGTCTGAAACGATCACTATTCATTTAGTGAGAAAATATTTTTTATGATGTGATCTTACTACTTTTTACCTATATTCATTTCATGCATACAGAGTCAGTTTACATCTCTTTTGAAAATATCATTGAAAAGCTACAATTTATTGTATTTCAAGCATACAAGGGACTGTTCAATTCAAGCACGATGACTATTCATTTCATGTGCAGTGCGCAGCGTGTTCCATGAACCATATCATTTCATCAGGGACAACAGCATTAGCATTCTTTTCTCTTATTCAAGACATTCTCAGGGTCAGATTACAAGCGTGATTATCATAACTTCTTTGGATGGAACATAGCAAGTCTTGACAACAATTTATTCTTTAAGCAACTCATGTAAAAAAAACTTAGCAACGAATGTATCACTTTTTCAGTGATTCTTACAATAGCCGATGGTCCATCCCTGTATCAGACAAGGAATAGCATAAACATAACATAACCAACATTCTTATTTCCTATTCGTCTCTGCATCGTTAGCTCTTAGCAAAACATTCTTGACACATGTATACTCAATTGGCAGCTGTGACTCTCCGGTTCAGCTCTGCACCAATCAACCCTTATCTATATGATGGTCCATGGAAAATTTCATGATTAGCCGTTGTGACTCTTTGGTTCAGCTCATCGCTAAGGACTCAACACCCCCTGATCATGAGGTCTCTTTTACCTCATGGTGCTATAATCTCTCTTAGGCCGAGTGGTTCAAGGTACCCCAAGAATCCACTTGAGAGACGATATTTGTATACCAATTGTCCGAAACCAGTGCATGTGCTCTAGCATTTCTATCAGATGAAACAGATTTTGATCAGATCTTTCAGATATACGACACGTTCATTTCGTGCCTTAGCAGATATACGACATGTTCATTTCATGCCTTTGCGGATGTACGACACGTTCATTTCGTGCCTTCTTCTTCTTATCACATAGCCAACAGCTTCTCTCTTTTCTTATCAAGCATGACAAGGGGTCATATTCGGAAGAAGTATTTATCAATAGTATGGCATGCATCATATCGTTTCTTATTAGCAAGCAACAATTCTACTTCTTAGCATGCAGATATCTCTTTTCTTGTATTAGCATAGCAATATATGAATTATCTTATAAGCATACTCAATGATTACTATCTTGTTATTAGCAATAATATTCATTCAAAAACTCATATTTTTATTAGACGCAAGCGAATCATAGAATGGGACTTTGTCCACTCATCCAGATCAATCGTCTTCTGTTACAGAGCCAGCAAATCCTATCTCTCTGTTTATCTAGTGCCTTTGAGGAGCAGGACACTACACTGTTGCATGTAGATCTCTTCGGTCAGCTCGCCATTCAGAAAAGTTATTTTTATATCCATCTGATGTATCACCAACTTATGTATTGCTGTGCTACTAGTCTAGCCTTAAAATTGTCAATAGTTCATCTGCTTTCATCTTCTTCTTAAAGAACCATTTGCATCCGATGGGTGTCACCCTTTCAATAAGATCAATCAATACTCAAGTGTTAGAGGTGATTGAATCAATTTCATTGTATATCGTCTCTTTCCAGAAAAGAACGTCTATGGTCTTCATCGCCTTATCATAGGTAAGCAAATCTGCTTCCACATGATATGTGACAAAGTCATCTCCAAAGTCCTTCGGTCTCCTCACTCGCTTAGCTGACAGCTCAGGGAGTTCTGGTTCAACAGTTGTTTATGCAATAACAACTTCTTCTTGGACTATGTTCTCATTGGACATTTCATTTTCCTACGCACCCTCATTATTCTCCTAAATGTCTGCAAGAATAATGTTCTTGTGCCTTGCAAATTTATCTTTAAAATATTCTGCGTCGCGAGATTCAATGATATAAATCGATTCTATATCAAAAAATCTCCGAGCATCACTCTTCTCGGCATATTCCAAGAAGATCATCTTCGTAGTCCTTGTCCCGATACATATGCCAGACACCCCTACACTTGAATAACATTCAAGTTAGGTCTGACTTTGAACCAGAGTTCATGAGGAGTGATGTTTGAAGTTGCATGCGGAACTCTATTCAGAATAAAAGTGGCCGTCAATACAACTTCTCTCCAGTAGCATTTGGAAGACCCACAGTCAACAGCATTAAGTTTATCATTTCTGTCAACGTTGTGTTCTTCCTTTTTGCTACTCCGTTAGATTGAGGAGTGTAAGCCCCCTGAATTTCCAGGATTTATTTTTGAATTTCCTAAATGAATTATTATCGATAATTCATTTTTATTTAATTATTTTTTATCATTAAATGCTCTTTACCGTGACTTGGATTTCTAGAGCATCAGGGATGCCAGTCTCTGGAAACTTTCTTCTTGAAGTTTGTAGTAGACGGGATTATCTTCTGGTTGATATATCATGTCCAACTCGAACTTATTTTCTTGTGCTCCATTTGCTTCGCGTAACTTTCGGGTCAAGTTAGACAAATTTATCGTCTGTCGTAATTTGTGACTTAACTTCCAACCTAATTTTCGGGCCCGACATCGGTCCAATCCAGTCGACCCAATATATGGCCTTGGCTTGTTTTGAGTCTACTATACACATGCCACTTGTGTGCCACCGATTTGATCTTCCTTTTGCTCTAATTTCATCCATGATTTAATTTGGTTTAAAATTATTATTTTAACTAAATCTTGGCCCCAAGCTTGTCCAAACTTGACCCAACATCTAACCCAAAAATACCCTCATTGTATATAAATATCTCTTTCTCTCTCCATTTCAAATATATATATATATATATATATATATAATATATATACATATATATATATAGATAACTCTCTCTCTCTCATTCTCTCTCTCCTTCCCACCATACCAACACCCCCATCACCCTCATAGTCGACAGTACAGCCCCCCTCTCTCTAAATATCTCTCTCTCTCTTTATATATATTATACACATACACACTCTCACAACTCTCTCTCTCTCTCTCACAGAACACACACACACCACCCCCTAACCTAGCCGAACCCCTACTCCACCCATGGCCGACAACCACCCTCACCTTCTCCATCTCCTCCTCCTCTTCTTCTTCTCCTTCTTCATGTTCTTCTCATTCTTCATTATAATCACCACCACCACTCTTCATCAACACCACCACCATCAACCACCCTTCCTCCTCTCATCCAAGCCCAGCCGCATGCCGCCGCCGCCACCGTGCGCGTATCAGCAGCAGCGAGCTGCCACAGCAGCAGCGAGCTGCCACAGCAGCAGCAGCTGCATCGAGCAGGCGCAGCAGCAGCCGTGGCCGACCGGCGCTATGCCGTCGCCGCGGGCAGCCGTGCGGTCCCTCGTGGCCCCCTTGGCCGGGCACACCTTCCCGTGGCGGCCACCGTCCTCCGGGACGTGCCGTCTAGGCGTTTCGTGCATTTGGGACGAAATCTTGTCGACTCGCGCGCGGACGGATTTCAGAAAGTTCGCTCCGAGACAGCAACTTCGTACGGATTTTCTGGACAATTCGACCGTTGGATCGGCGAACTCATTGCTCCATCACAATTTTAGTATATACCCCTTCATCCCTCTCAAATTTTATCTGTTAATTTCGTCGTTTGGTAGATCAAAACCGGCCACCAAGTTGACATTTTAATTTGAACTATTTTTGGACAGTTTCGTGGAGCCAACTTCACGAGATTGTATCTTCGTCATCGCAGCACCATTTGGTGCGCCGTCAGTTCCTGTGCACATCTGGTATAACCTCTTTCTGCCATTTCAATTTCGTTTCATTATGAGCACGTTTGGTTGGTTGAATTCGACGCCAAAGTTGGCCGTCCGAATTCGAAATTTCCAACTTAAAAAATTTCATTTTTGAACCCGGGACTCTGGATTCAATTTCTGACACCACCAGTAGACTCGTGGCATCGTTCTAGCACATTTTCATATAAAGTTTGTTAGATTTGGAGGACGTGGGCCCTAGCACGTATTTCGGTGCAAAGTAGGTCCCACAGTTCGGGTCAACGGGACTTTTTGATGTCGGCTCATCGGAATCTAATTCTGAATATACCGTTGAGTTCGTATCGTCATTCTGGACATGTTGACATATAATTTTCTATGTTTTAGTGGACATTGGTTCCGACACGTATTTCGGTACAAGTCGGATACCAATATCCGGGTCAACGGGTCATTTTGAGATCGGCTCATCGGAATCCAATTCTGGATATACCTGTCACGACCCGCACCCTTATGAGGGGCACGAGCACGTGGGTACATACAGCCTACGCCGCAGAATCGGCGGTAGAACGCTGTATATAATGTCTGTAAATACCTACGACTAACAGTTAAAATGTACCTGTACAGTATATACTCTCCGAATGGAGGTGACATAACAATACAGTCTCAATCACAGAATAAAACTAAGGTAGATAACTCAGAGGAAAGACATATGATAGATGAAAGAGTAAATAAGTGCAGAGTCTAATACATGCCCAGATATATACATCACAGGGTATCAAAATATAATATAGAACTACAGTCTGATAAGCTAGCTGGATCGCAGTCCAGTCAAACCTAGCTAACCTACACTACTCTGGAAGTACAAAATCTAGTGGCTCTACTATAAGGCCACGATCCAAAGCTACTCCATCTAACTCGATCCCATAATAGGTCGAGCAGTCCGCATCAGAATTATCTGTAATATATCATAACGGTATCCTGTCAGAAAAATGAGCAAGTACAAACACTAACAGCAGTTCCATGTGAATTGACAAGTTCTATAAGAGACAGTATAATGAACTACGAGACAAAGATATATGAAGCCTTGGAAACCATTCGGAAGCCGAGTTACAACCCTTAAACCAAACAAGGACCGGAGTTGTAACTCATCTCCCGAGCAGAACTTAGTCTCCAATCAAGGTACAATATAAAGGCATATAGAGCATGAGAGTAACTGTATATCATGCATGGTGAGAAAATACTGAATATAGAACAGAACAGGATATA